>JAFEMH010001965.1:0-396353 GCA_022495995.1 Adenophora triphylla var. japonica | reverse complement strand
AGTGTGATCTTTCAATCACGTCCTATCCCCAAATGTATGAGAACTGGTGGCCAAGGTGAAAGTCATTGGAGTACGGTGAGGAAAATGGCGGTGCATGCTTTGAAGATTGAGCGTGTATCGACAACTTGTGGCACTTCTTGACCATTTTTGAGTACGGTCGGCTTCCATGAGTCGGCCAAAAGTACCCTTGTCGATGATCTTTTTGGCGAGCATGTTTCAGCTCATGTGGGTTCCACATATGCCTTGATGAGCATGGTCCATTATTTCTGGGCCTCTTCCTCGGTGGCGCAAGGAGGTTTCCTTGGGAATGTTTCTTGAATAGACGGCCGGCGGTGATGACGTGGTGGCGGCCAACCTTTTAAGGGCGACACGAGTCTTGAGTCTGTCTCGAGCGGTATGGTTCCATCTAGGATGAAATACGAAATGTCGTGGTACCAAGGTTTCCACTTCGGAGTTTTCAACGGCGGCACCTTTGGATAACCATTTGTCTTTGCGGTCGTGAAGATCTATAACGGCGCGGTATGCGGGAGTTGCACGCCGTGTTATTTTGAAGGGTTTAAGCTTGCTTTTCCTTTAGGGATTTCGACCAAAGAAGAAAGTGTGGCTAATGCGTCCATGAGCCGATTTTTGTCTACTGGGGAGATAGTGGAATGAGACATCCACGAAATTGTTGCGCCAATTCTTGGAGGTGGGCCTTTGTATCTTTGAAGGGTTGGATCTTGGACCCTCCACTTCTTCAATGTACGATTGATGATCAATTGGGAATCCCGAATACCTCGAGTTCGGTCACGTTGCGTTCTAGGGTGCCTCAAGCCCCGCTATGCAAGCCTCGTGATACAACGGTATTGTTGGTAGCGTCGAAGTCGAGGCGTGCTTGCTAGTGGAGTGTAGATGTCGTTAGGGTCTACCAATAACATTCCAGATGCCAAACCACTCTCTTGTTGGCTGCGCCATCGAAAAATAATTGCCACTTATTTTCTTCTATGCTTAGGATGTCCTCATCGGGGAATCGCGGGTCTTCCCCCTTCACTTCGTCGCAAGGAAATTCGGCCAGGACGTGCTGCAGAATACGCTCCCTCGACAGTTTCGAGTAGCGTAAGTGATCTCATTACCACTTGAGCATGAAGTACCATTTGGCTAGTCTCGAAGACAAATTTGATTTGTCTAGGATATATTTCGGTGGATCCATCTTTGCGATGAGACGGTGGGAAAGGCTTCCATATAGTGCTTTAGCCTTTGTGATACCCGGACGAGGAAGCGGCGCATGACTTGTCGAGTGGAGAGTAGTTGATTTCCTTTGCCTTGGAATGCGGTGACAAAGTAGATGGCATTTTACGTGTGCGAAATTTGTTTGTTCTTGAGCAAGCATAGCCCTAATGCGTTGTACGTGATCGTGAGGGTATAGCTTCAAGGGCTTCTCCTTGTGTGGTGGAACCGGGGATAGGTGGGGAAGTCAGTAGTGCTTAACTTCCTCGAATGCTTCTTGACATTCTTCGGTCCATTCTTGAGGTGCGTTTTTCTTAAGCGGCTTAAAGATGGGAGTCGCACATTGTAGTCGGTTGATTAATGAATCGGCGATATATTGGAAATCTGCCCATGAATCCACTTTACTTCTTTACGTGTCTGGGTGGAGGCATGTACGTAATGGCCTTTATCTTGGCGGGATGCGCTTCTATGCCGCGTTACGTGACCATGTATCCCAAGACTTTCCCTTTGACTACTCCGAATGAGCATTTGGCGGGGTTGGAGTCTCATTTTGTCTTTGTCTCGGTCGATTGAAGAATTTTACGAGATCTACGAAGTGTTGGCCATCTGTCCCCTTTGAGTGGATAATCATGTCGTCCACATACACCTCTATTTCTTTATGGATCATGTCGTGGAATAGTGTTGTGGCGCCCTTTGGTAGAGTAGCCCCGGCGTTCTTGAGACCAAACGGCATGGCCGTGTAGCGAACGTTCCCAAGGTGTGGTGAATCTTTGTTTTGTCTTTGGTCCTCTTACGCCATGAGGATTTGGTTATACCACTGCGGGCAACCCGGTCGACGAATGAGCGGACCTCGTATCTTTGCTTTGTGGCATCGACCAACATGTCTATGTTTGGTAGCGGGAAGTCATCTTTAGGGGATGCCTTGTTCAAGTCTCTGAAATCAACACGGACTCGTATTTTCCCGTTCGACTTGGCTACTTGCCTTGTGTTTGCTAACCATTTCGGATATTCAATCACTTTGATGAACCCTACATTCAAGAGTTTCATGATTTCCTCTTTCACTTGCATTGACCATTCCGGCTTGATTACGCGTAGTTTACGCTTGGCGGCTTGGCGTTGGGTAGCGGCGGTATCTTGTGTTCTACAAGCGGCTGATTCAACCCGGGCATATCTTTGTAGGACCAAGCGAAGACGTCGACATATTCTACGAGGAGCTGCGTCAAGGTTTCTCTGTCTTCCCCCTTGAAGAAAGCTGCCGATCTTTGTTTCTCAGGGGTCTTCCGTTGTCCCAAGATTAGCTGTTTGCATTTCCTCGTCGTCAACGGGGCCATTCTTTCCCTGACGACCTACTTGCTTAGCTAATTCTTTTAAGATTTGTTCGTTTTCTTGATCTATCTCATCGTATGATTCATTATTAACGTGTTCGTTATATTGATTATTATTAGTTAATTCATCATTTACGATGTTAGCAATCTCGGGGTACTCGGAAAGATCAAAGTTTTCATTAAGGAAGTAAGGGAATACATGTTCGGCCACCGCCTCGATTTCCTCTTGAGTGAGTTCATCGGAGGTGGAGCACACTTCTAATGTAAAAGTTGTAGGGCCTATCTTCCTGCGAGGGTGGGGAGTGCAACCAAGCTCTTTGATCATGAAGTCTTCATCAACAAGCTGGTCCCCGGTGACGTGCCGGTTTAGAATTGGCTCATCACATTTACGTATTAGTCTTGTGTAGTCGGTAGTTGGAGCGTCCCCCTTGGATATTGCATGGATACATTTGTCTTCTAACTTAGGCACGGAGTCTTGGGCTGTCGCGGCATGTCTTCTCCCAACACAAAGTCCCATTCGCTTGTCATTTACGCCTTCGTGCCCCACAAATCATTAGGGATCGGTGGGACGGATTACATTTCATACGGAGAAGCATCGCGATCATTGAAGATTTCAAAGCCCGGTTGGCGCTTTCCTTTATCATCGAGTCCATGGTTACGAAAAGATAAAGTAGGGAATACTTTCCCCTTCTCGAACAAAGTAGCCATTGAGTGTCTTTCGATATGGTTTGAGGTTGCAATCCTTGGACTTTGGGTCATTGCGGCCTTTGTACGAGGTTCCTTCCCACTTGATTTGAGTGAAGCCCCACTCTTCTATGTCATCTTCATCGTGGATGGAGATGTCGTATCCTAGTCCATGCTTTGTGTGAGGCGGGGGACCGGTGGTGGTTCCGTTATTCCTTGTAAGTGCTTTCCAAGCCCCAATCCGGGAAAGTACCCTTTTGCTAGCATCATTCTCCAGGAACGGGAAGGCTTAGGAAAACCTAAGTGCCTTTGAGTAGTCGTTCTCGTTGTAAGTGTCTATGACATTCACGGTGCTTTCTCTCTCAAAGTATTAATCGGAATTGAAAAGGGAAATCTTGACTAACTATTATTGAAAAGCAAAACTTGGTACTCTTGCCCACAAATGAAGTCTTTAGGCAAGTAGTACCCGACTAAACTAAACTAGGCTACTAACCGTTTCTTTTGCAACTAAAAGTAAATAAGCTGAAATGAAAAGAGACTCCTCATTTGTTTGAACTCATCCAAACTATTCCACCGCTTGGGCAAATTCGATGGCGTCGTTGTCAATCAAGTCTTGAATTTGCATTTTTCGGAGTTGAAGCAATCATTGGTGTGATGGCCATTGCATTGATGGTAGTAGCAATAGAGGTGTGGAGATCGACCTTCCCTCTTAGGTTGGTAGCCTTCTATTGGCTTGACTTTCCGTCCTTGTGAAGACTTAGAAGAGATGACCAAGAGTGATGTTTCCGATGTCGGAGAAAATCCTCCCCTTCCTTCGCTTAGCCATTTGGTTATGGAGGTCTCGGATATGGTTCTCGTAGTGTTGCACAAGACGAGGTGGCGAGCTGATATTCTTCCTCCATTTGCTCTTTGAGGTCACGGTAGAGGGTATTGAGGAAAAACTTGACCCTCTCATCCATGTCATCTTGATGTGGGCTTCAAGGTTGATGCACTTTTGGGTCATAGTTTCAAGTTCGCTCTTGACTTCCTCGAGCTCTTCAATCAACATCTTTGTCTTTTCGGCTTGGATGGATTCTTCCATGTGATGCCACGAGTCATTGTCATTAATTTCTTTGCGGGGCTTTGGCAAGTTGAGTTTTGATGTCACTTAGCTCCTCTTGCACGGATGATCGCCCCTTTGTCGGAATCACTTTCCATCTTAGAAAATCCCTAGCAATGCGAGTGGCGGGCAAATCAAAAGCTTCTCTCCAACCTTCCACGTGTTCCATTTCGGCGACAAGAGACTTGGTCAAATCTTGGAGAGTGGGTTGTTCACGGCTTTCCTTGGTCATGGCATGCTTTCCGGTAGACATTGTGTTGGGAGTCTTGGAGTTGAGTAGCCGGAAGCGACGAAGAGATGCGAGATATCGGGATCTAGCCCCAACGAGTCGGAAGCGGGCTTAAATGGCTCGAGGCTCAAATTCGGCAAACGAAGCATTATCCGTGCGAGATAAGTAATCCGCGCGAGATAATCACACGGAAAGTCGATTTTTATTTAGCCCTAATTTTTGGTCGGAACGGAAAGTCCGTTTTGAGGGGTTTCTAAGGCCTTTATCGAACCTAACGACTAAGCAATCAATCCGATTTTTGTAAAACAAAGCCATGTAAGATTGTTTTTTTTGAAGGATTATATGCACATTTTTCTTGAAGGGACATCCGAAAGGGACTTTTTCGAAGGGACTTTTTCGAAGGGACTTTTTCCGAATCCTTTCTTATTGTCAATTTTACATGGCTTTGTTTTGATCAAAAACAAGAAAAGATCACCGAGTCAAAACCGGCCGGTCACGGAGTGATCCTAAAGAGTCAATCTACATGAGAATGTGGCGATGCGGGTTTGGAAGGCTAGGCTCCCCGCGATATGACAATCTAAGTGGATTGAATACGCGGAGTGGGATTGTCCAACTTCGGAGAGACCGGCGACTAGGTGGTTACCGTCATCCGTCCTTAGTGTGGGTCTCGGGTTTTATAGAGGGTATGCGGTGCAATGACGGTTATAGTATGATGTGCGCGTGTGTGATAGTCAATCTATGTGATAGAGTAAAATAGAAAGTTTTATTTTTTTGAAAGTTAAAAGAGAAAACGAGATAGTGGCGCACCAAGTGGTTGCCTACGTTTCTCCCAATCTAGGAAGACTCGAGGCCGTCGTAGTTCCACATAAAGAGAGATAAAAAGAGATAAATAATTTAATTTACAACTCCCGAATCCCCAATGGACCGGACTTTAATTAAATAAAACCCAATCACACGCGAGTTCATAAATAATAATCAATTATTTAAGGAAAATAAAGGTCCGAGTTCTACACCTTAAGGGAGGCCTTAAGATGCGGGAACTCTGCGAGATAATGAATTCACAGGATCCCCCTTGCATGTTCGGCTCTCGTCTTGGATTACGAGCGAAACGGGAGAAACCAAAAAACAACCGGGCTGGAAGCCCTATCTCGCGCGAGATAATGATATCTCGTGCGAGATATCTCCCATCGAGAACGAGAAAAAAATTCGAATTTTACAAAATAGATTGAAAAACCTCTCTTTTAATTTTGACGCAAGTTTAAGCCTCTTAATTTTCGGTCCCAGTAGTCGCCCTTTGTAGCGTTGTGAGAAAGAAATTACGGTTCTTTTTATTTTTATGAGTCGCCACCTATATTATTTGATTGGAAACATAGAAAAACCATTTGAGAGATTTGGGTTCGGGGCTTAGGTTATGAAATGGGTAGGTTTAGAAGGCATCCATTTCACCCAATCCGGAGATCGGTCTTGCTAAAGAAAAGAGGTTTTTCAAAGAAGAAGTAAAAAACGAATTCAAATACTACAAATAAAGGTCCATTTGACGAGGTCGAAACGGAATGTAGGGTCGATTGCTTCGAGACCGTCTCCATGATTTGGAGAGGCTCTAGGCCGATCCTAGATTCTATGGACTTATACCACTCTAACAATCAATTAGAAGGAAGATTAGGAATTACCTTGCGTGAGGTGATTTGGGCGAGTTTCGGCTCAAGTTTAGAGTCGACCCTTCACACGGACGAGCTTCGCCTTGGTCCTTGGTTTGGAGATTGATGCTTGTTTATCAACAAGGTTGACAAACAAACTATGAGGTGAGTTTTAGGGTGATTTTGAAGGATTCTTTCGGGGAAAGAAAATGACAAAATGTGTGTGTGTTGTGTAAATTCGCGGTGCAGGGACCTTGAGCCTCTTGAGCCTTGGAAGTCACCAAGTATTTATAGAGGTTGGATATGAAGAAGTGGAGAGTTAAAACCCTATCGAGATGGTTCTAGACCTCCTCTCCCATTGGTTGGCCGGAGAGATAAAGTTTTATCCCGGAAAAGAGGTTGAAATCGACGAGGGAGCGTAGTCGCAATCTGCGAGAGGGAGATATCTCGTGCGAGACACGCCATCTCGCGGCGAGATATTGCTCTGTGGACGGTTTTGTCCTTTCTTCGTTATCTCGTATGCGGTTTAGTCCCAAACTAACGGTAGTTAGTCAAAACTTTAACGAAACATGACGAAATGGTGGATTTCTACTTCTTGACTCAAAGCGAGACTTAGAGTGGTATAAGTATGATCCGATGTGTTCAGAATGGGGTGTCTACAGGTTCAAGGAGAGCTCGGCCTTCAAGGAGTTGATGATGGCCAGCTCGGCCTTTAAAGATGCCGTGGACGAGCGAGACGACCACCATGTTTGAAGATGGTTATCTTTACTTGGCCCGAAGCATCTTGGGCGACCCTTCCACCGGTTTGGACATCAACAAGGTTGCCCGGTGATTTGCTTAGGGACCAATATGCCGAGGAAGTCGGGGCTCTCCATCACTTGGTCCCTTTTACAGAAAGCAACTTGGAGATAATGGCGCGGATGCTCGAAGCTTGCGAGAAGTGTGGAGGCCGGCCTCTGTCGTCCCGGCAATATAAAAGACTTGGTGGAGGCGATCCGGGATGCGGGAAGAGCACGAGGCCATGGAAGGCGAGGTGGAAGGAGGGGCCGAGGAAACTAATGCCCTTCTTGAACAAACGGTCCTTCCTCCCCGGCTCCATTGCGAGGAGTGGCTCGAGAAGTCTTTTGATGACGAGCGAGACTTAGGATATATTTTCTTTTCTTTGCTTTTTGTAATAGACGATAGGACTTGTAATTCTTTTTGAACATCAATGAAAATCCTTTTGTCATGATTCGTGTTATTTCAATAACTTGCTTATATTTTTGTATGCTAGGCGAGAGGCACTAGACTTGAGAAGGTGGGATCGAGGAGGGTTCCTTGCTCCCTAATTGTTGGGCAAGTGGTTAGGTCGAGGAAGGACTCCTCGGCTTTAACTATACTCTTGAGTTATTTAGGCCGAGGAAGGTTTCCTTGGCTTTAAATGTGTTTTAATCTGAATCAGGCGGACCCTTGATAGGACGTTTGTTAAGCCGTCGGGTAGGAAAATCCTCGTTCTTGTTGTTATGTTTGTAATGTTTGTAATCTGAATCAAGGTGGACCCTTGATAGGATGTGTTGTAAGCCATCGGGCCAAGGATGATCCTTGGTCTTGGGCTGTTAGTATCTGAATCAAGGTGGACCCTTGACGAGGATGTGTGGTAAGCCATCGAGGCGAAGGAGGATCCTTGGTCTTGGGTACATTGGTATCTGAATCAAGGTGGACCCTTGACGGGATGTGTGGTAAGCCATCGGGCGAGGAGGATCCTTGGTCTTGGGCATTGGTATCTTGAATCAAGGTGGACCCTTGACGGGGATATGTGGTAAGCCATCGGGCCAAGGAGGACCCTTGGTCTTGGCAGCATTTGGTATCTGAATCAAGGTGGACCCTTGACGGGATATGTGTAAGCCATCGAGGCGAGAGGACCCTTGGTCTTGGGCATTTGGTATCTGAATCAAGGTGGACCCTTGACGGGGATGTGTTGTAAGCCATCGGGCCAAGGATGATCCTTGGTCTTGGGCGTTGTTATCTGAATCAAGGTGGACCCTTGACGGGATGTGTGTTTGGAAGAGTCGGGGATAAAGTCCTCGTCTCCGGTATGTACGTATGAAGAGTTGATAGTTGCTTTGCATCTTTGGAAAAGCTGCTTTCGTAAGCGAAATGCGATTACATCGAAGCTGCAATCCTATCAACTAACAAAAAATAAAAGACGAGGAAATAAGAAACTAATCTACTGTAAAATAAACTAGACTAGTGATAATATTTTCTAAGGTTGTCGGAGTGCCAGGGATGCTTGAGGTCCTTCCCCTCCTTGGTCTTCAATCTGTAGGTCCCTTCTCGAATGACTTGAGTGATGATATAAGGACCTTCCCAATTCGGGGAGAGCTTGTTCTGTTCTGCCTTCCGACCAGTAGCTTCAATTTTTCTAAGTACCCAATCACCTACTTGGAATACTCTTCTGATGACCCTCTTATCGTGATATGCCTTGGTCTTTTGCTTGTAATTCACCATCCTCATCTGTGCAGCTAGTCGTTTCTCATCTATCAGGTCCAGGTCTAGTAGCCTATTGACCTTGTTGACTTGCTCATCGTAATGGGAGTTTCTCATAGTAGGGATGGCCATCTCCGCTGGTGCCATAGCCTCAGAACCGAAGGTTAGTGCGAATGGGGTTTCCCCGGTTGGCCCCCGGGTGGTTGTGCGAGCGACCCGTAAGGCTAGGGAAGTTCATCCAACCATCTACCCTCGCGTCCCTCAAGGTTCTTGGTAAGGGCGGTTAGGACCAGTTTGTTTCTTGCTTACAGCAGCCGTTGCCTTGTGGTGCGCAGCGAAGATTTTGCATGGCGGACTTTTACCCTTCCCAACTACGTAGTGAATCTTTGTGGAGAATTGCGAGTCCATGATCGAGACAATTGTATGTGGAAGGCCGAATGCGCACCGGATGTTGTCATGGACAAAGTTGATCGCGTTCTCTTAGTTATCTTGGCTAATGCCTTGGCTTCAATCCACTTGGAGAAGTAATCAACAGCTACTATCACGTACTTGCAATTACCACAGGCGGGAGGGAAGGGTCCGATGATGTCGATCCCCACATATCAAATGGCCACGTAGGTATTACGAGTGTCTGCTCAGCTTGCCGGTAGTCTAGGGATGTCGAGAGAATCTTTGGCATTTGTCGCATTTTCTAACATAGGCGTGTGCGTCTTCACTTAGGTTTGGCCAGTAGTAACCTAGCGATATGATCTTGTCAGCTAAGGTTCTGGCCCCCGGGTGTCTGCCACAAACGCCTTCATGTACTTACGCCGAGGTTACGAGATTTCCTTGGGATAGACACACCTTAGCGGGGGCTTCGTGAAAGATCTTCGGTAGAGGACTCCGCATAACCACGAACCTTGGAGACCTCTTCTTGATGAGTTTAGCTTGAGCTTCATCTTCAGGGAGTTTCTCCTTCTCAATGTAGTCAATGTAGTCATCGATCCAGCATCTATCCTCTCCATCTAAGAGCATGACTTGTAGTCTTTCGTACGCAGGTTCCTCGACATAAACTACATATGGACTGGTCTTAGACACATCCATGGTTGCCAGTTTGGAAAGGACGTCTGCGACTTGGTTATCTTCCTTGCCAATTTGTTTGAGCTCGAAAAATTCCATCTTCTTTGTCATATCTAGGACCAGGTCTCTATATTTGGCAAGAGTGGGGTCTTGGGCATTATACTCTCCCTTTACTTGTTTGACAACGAGTTGGGAGTCGCAGAAAGCCGCCACCTTAGTCGCTCCATAGAAGGAGGCTAATTCAATGCCAAATATTAGAGCTTCATATTCCGCTTGATTATTGGAGGTAGGGAACTTGAAACGGATGGCGTCTTGCGTAGTATATTCTCCTTCTGGGCTTGCCAGTACAATTCCAGCTCCGCTTCTTTCCTTGGTGGCTGATCCGTCCGTATACAGGATCCAACAGTTGGGTGGGAGTTCAATGGGAGAGTCTTTATCCTGCAGTGCGTTTTCTTAGAGAGGTGGGGAGATGCTCACCCATAAAGGCAGTCTCGACCATGAAGTCAACCAAAGGCTGTGCCAGGAGGGTCTTCCTTGGTTGGTAAGTGATATCAAACTCAGTGAGAGCGATGGACCAATTAAGGAGACGTCCGGAGCCGTCTAACTTATGTAGTATCTTCTTCAATGGTTCATTTGTGCATACGGTGATAGGATGTGCAGAAAAATAGGCACGTAATTTTCTTGAGGCGATGACTAGTGCGTACGCTATCTTCTCCACATTGAAGTATCTGCTTTCCACGTCGGACAGTGCCTTAGAGACGTAATAGACAGGCTTTTGAATTCCTTCATCATTTCGAACTAGGACAGCTGCGACAGCATGATCAGTGGCAGCTAGGAAGACGTACAACATCTCACCGGTAGTCGGGCGCTAAGCAAGGAGGGGAACCCAAGTACTCCTTCAACCGGAGGAATGCCTCGGAGCATTCGGGAGTCCGGGAGAAGCTCTTGGTACCCTTGATACCTTGAAGAAAGGCGGTGACTTTTCGGCGGATTTGGCGATGAATCTTCGAGGGCTGCGATTCTTCCATTAAGTCTTTGAACCTCCTTGATGGTGGTAGGTTCCTTCATGTCAACGAGCGCCTTTATTTTCGGGGTTTGCTTCAATCCCTCTTTGAGATACCATGAAGCCTAGGAACTTTCCGGCTGTTACCCCAAACACGCACTTGCTTGGGTTTAGCTTCATGTTATTAGCTCGGAGGTTGTGAATTGTCTCTTCCAGGTCGGGAACGTGACTGCCTTCCTTGGTCTTTATGACCATGTCATCAATATAAGCTTCCATGTTGCGACCTATTTGGTTTGCAAAAACTCGATTCACCATCCGTTGGTAGGTAGCACCCGCGTTCTTGAGCCCAAAGGGCATCATGATGTAACAGTAATTTCCCCCAGGCGTTTGGAAGGCCGTCTTCTCAATGTCCTCTTCCGCCATTTTTATACGATGATAGCTTTGAATAGGCATCTAGGAAGCTGAGAGTTTGATGTCCAGCAATGGAATCAACCAACTTGTCAATTCTAGGGAGAGGATAGCTGTCCTTGGGGCAGGCCTTGTTTAGATCAGTAAAGTCTATGCACATACGCCATTTCCCATTTTGCTTCTTTACCATAACTACGTTGGCCAACCAAACGGGGTACTTAACTTCACGAATTATTCCGGTGCTAAGTAATTTCTGCACTTCTTCTTTTATAGCTTCCTCCTTGTCCCTTGCAAAATTTCTCCTTGTCTGGGAGATAGTCTTCGCCAAAGGATCAACTTCTAGGCGGTGGAGGGCTACTTCTTCCTTGATCCCCCTCATGTCTTCGACTCTCCAAGCAAAGACGTCGAGACTGTTTTTTAAGAGGGAGATGATTTTTTCTTTCTCTTTCTGCGATAGATGGCCCCCGAGCTTGATTTTATGTTCAGGATAGTCAGGATTAATGACCACCTCTTCCAGCTCATCTACAGGCTTCATTTCAGGTCCGTCTCGAAATTCCAGGGATTCGATGATAATTTCTCTGATTCTCCTCCCTTCGTTGTCGTTTACATTGAGACCTTCTTCTTCCATAAGTTTATCAATGTCTGGGAGATCGTTCTTCTCCACGTCATGGTTGGCCCCCGAGTTCTGGCCATTGACGAGAATGGGATATTCCTCGGAAAAGGGCGGAACTATGCCTTGGTCATCCACAGTTTCTAGGACCATAGGCTCCTCCTCAGACATAGGTACAGAGAGAGATATGCCTTGGTCATCCACAGATTCTAGGACCATAGGCTCCCCTCACTTTCCCATACCTCTCGGATATAGCTCATTCTAGAGCTAGTTTCAGTGGTCTTCTGCGATTTGGAGATCTTGATGTTCTCCTCAGGTGTATCTATCTCCACGCTTTTCGACTTCTTCCGGCTCTTGACAACATGCTCCAAGAAGTCTTTGGGGGTTGCCCTCACGCATCCAATGCCCGCACGAGTGGGAAACTTAACTCGTTGGTGAGGAAGGGAGGCTACCATCCCAAGTTTGGCTTGACTTGGAATGCCTATGATTGCATGATAGTCACTAGTCAAATCCATGACTATAAAAGTGACAGTAGCTTTGGCTCGGAAGGGATGATCGCCGACTTCAAGCTCTAGTTCCACGGTCCCCTTTGCTCCAACCTTATGGTTGGTGAATCCTTCAAGCCTACCGTGATATGGTTCTAGTACAGTGTCTTTCAATCCCATTTGTTGGAAGGCTGAATAGTACAGGATGTCACGGGAGGCCCCCGTGTCAACAAGAAGTCTTTCGGATTCAACATTGTCAATTCGGCCCTTTATGACCAAGGGCTGTTCACGGGCTGCTCGGCTCCCAGCCAACTCATTAGGAGAAAAACTAATGACCTCTTCCGCTTTATGGATCCAAGCAGGAACATGGTATACTTTGCTTAGCTCGTGGATCTGGTCCCTTAGCTTTCTGGTGGAGGTCACCTCTTCACGGATCACATGCAGTTTAGCCCTAGGAGGCCTTCGATCTTCATCCTCACTCTTAGAATCATCTTCACTCTCCTTTTGCTTCCACTTTCGCTTGTCGTCTTTCTTCATGACATAACGGTCTAGCTTTCCCTCGTCAACCCATTGTTGGATTATTTTCTTGAGGGCCCAACAGCCATCAGTGGTATGCCCGTTATCCTTGTGAAAATCACAGTATTTGTTCATGTTACGAGGGAATTTTGGCTTGTCAGTCAGCGGACGGGGTGGAGGAAGGTTTACCAACTGCATGATTTCGGAGATGGGTTTTGTAAGGGGGGTAAATTCAAGCTTTTCAATGCTCCTTGTTCTATTTTTCCCCTTGGAACCCTTGCCGTTCCCATTGTCATTCTGGTGGGCTTTAGCCGCCTCAGGTTCCGTCTTGTCAGCTCCCCTTTTCTTCGTTTTATCTTCAGCTATGGAAATGGCATAAGCCACCTTGTATAAATCGGCCTTGGATTTAGGTTCCCGGGCTGAGAGTTCATAAATGAGGGGGCCAGATTTTAACCCGGAGTTAAAACAGACTATGACCTCCCTATCAGTGAGGCTCTCTTCAACTTAGTACGCCATTTTTGAACCTATTGTAATAGCTAAGGGTGGTCTCTCCCTTTCCTTGCTCAATGTTGGCCAAGTCGGCCAATCTCATCTTCCTCTTACTGCGGTAGCAAAGTGGTCTAAGAACATTCTCCTCATGCCCCTCCAAAGAATCGATGCAACCTTTCTTAAGCTCACGGAACCGGGTCAAAGGCATTCCGGAGAAGGTGCTCGCGAAAGCTTTGCAGAGCAAGTCATCAGCGGTAGTGAGGAGATTCATGGTTTGTTCAAAACTTTGCACATGGTCCTTGGCGTCTGTGGTTCCGTTATATTTCTCAAAATTCGGGATTTTGAGGTGAGGATTAGGAGGTGCAGCAGTTATCCTCAAGGAAAACGGATGGGTGGCCCAGTCATAGTCATCGTCATTGTATTTCTTTCCCATCTCCATGTCATCTAGCCTTTGCTTCAACAACTCCCATTGTTTGGTCTCCTCTCCCTTGTCGGCTTTGGGCGGGTGCTTCGTTGGGAGCTTCGATTGATTTATCTTTGAGTACGATTGTTCACCCTGTGTGCTCCGCATCACGTCGGTGTTTGTCCCGTTTAGAGGGAGCTTTGTCACGCCTTAGTTCCAGGTCTTGACCGCCAAGTATCATCCTGTACGGCTCTGGTGTCCTCGGCCTTGCAAATTCTCGATGCCGAGGACGAGGAGAATCCGGTCGACGAGGTCGAGGGGAATTTGGTCGACGAGATCGAGGTGGCGTGGGATGCCTAGGTGCCATGACAAGACGAGTAGGGGATAGGCGTCTGTTCAAGCTGAGTCTCGTTCTTAGGTCCCTGGAATTTACTTCCTCTTCCCTAGGAGTTAAGTGGCTTCTCAGGTCGACCACTGGAGCCTTACGCTTCTTGTTGTGCCGAGGATGAGGAGAATCCCGGGGGGTTTGCCTTGGTAGGTCCCCGGTCTTGAGGGGAGGAGGTTGTTGCTCACCTTGTTCCCTTACCAGGGGGTTGCCCATAGATGGCATAATGAATGGAGCCATGGAATGATCTGGGTCTAATTGCAAAAGAGCAACTTGTGTTTCATACATCCTTTGCAGTGTCTCCATTTGTTTATGTAACAAAGAGCGTCGGTCAACGGGTTGAGATCCTCCTGCTTGACCGGCATCGGCATTCTTTGTTTTCTTCCTTCCTCCTTGCTTTCCTCGAGCACGAGTAGGACGAGGAAGCTCAGCACCCTCTTCCTCGGCATTCGCCTGACCCATGGAACGAAGGGTCATGGCGAGGGGAGGAGGGGCATCTGGCTGTGGTAGAGGAGGAGGAGGAGGAGGCAGCTCCTCGGCTCCAGTGTTCCCCCCATTCACTAGGGTTGGGTCCTCAGCCGTAACACTAGTAAACTGTCCATCCATTGTAAGTCTAACAACAAATTACCAAGTAAAAATCTTCCAAAAATCACAATTTCAACAGATCCGGATTTATGGCCAAACGTAAGGCAAAATTTGACCACAAACAAACAGCCAATTGTGATTTTTCCAACAAAAATTTTCAGCCAAAACTGGGGAGGAATTTCACGCTAAAAACGCCTCCAACGGAATCTGGGCAAATTCCGGTTAAAATTTGCAGATTCCGGCGGTTTCAAGAATTGAGCCCAAGCGGTTTCCAGAAATTCCGTTCAATGTGAGAATAATTCCGGCGAGAAAATTGGCTTTTAGCGAGCGTTTTTCAGGCCAAACAAAGTGTGTTTGAATCGATTTCCCGGCAATGGAACCAATTGATTATGTCAAAATCGTCAAAACAGCCCAAATCCAAGCGATGATTGCTCCGGTGATTGCAAGGCCTGAAAATAAGAGAAAACACGTAAACTAAGCCGGGGCGGATCCGGCTAAAGGCCCTCCGGCGTGAGAGTAAGTTCACGGTTTGTATATGAGAAAACAAATTGACAGAGTTTCCCCAATGTAAAAAGTAACATACCTAATTATGAGCCATGGGGCTTGTATTTATAGGGATGGATTGATAGAATCCATGTTGAAGTAAACTTGTAAAGAGATAAGATGTAATCCTATGAGAATTATATCTGTTAAGGAGTCCTTGTTTGACTTGAAGTGGTGTAGTTGGTTACAATCCTGATTGGATCATGAATGTATAATTCTTGTTGTATAAGGACTGTATAATCTGCTAACCGAAACGCCGAGGAACATGAATGTTCTACCTCGGCCTTGGCAAATAGACCGAGGTAAATGATTCTGCTTCCTCGTCATTTGGAGATTGGCCGACACGGAGATGTGCCGGGGTAAATGATTTTGTTTCCTCGTCATGGTGATGAAATGCCGAGGTAAGAACTTTTCTTTCCTCGTCACTTGCGACATGACGGCCCAAGCATGGTGATATAAGGCCGAGATAAACGTTCCTCGTCATACGAGGAAGACCTTACTCGGCCCTGATACTTGGTTATTTAGATAATATTCATGGCCCAATCCAATTAGGCTCAGCTCAAGCAAGCCCATGTTCGTATCTCGATTTATACCGTTCATTAATGTTTATTGTTTTTTACTTGTTTTTCCAGATATAACAAATTAATTGATATCAGAGCTCTTGTTTATAAGTTCAAGTCTTGGATAACCTGGATTTAGTGATCTAATAAGAAAGATGTCTAAATATTGTCTTTTTTTAACGCTAAAGACCTTCTAGTCAAGCGGTATCCACATTTTCTATAAGGATTTTTCACCGAAAGGTCTTGGGTTCGAAATTAATACTACCTCATTCAATTAAATAATCAATTTTAAATAAATTTTCTTTTTAAATTGAGTGACATTTGGTTTCAAAAATAATTGAGTGATTTTTTTAAATGAAATTTTACTCCAATTCTTAATAGTTGTTGGTTGTCCAAAATAATTATTATTTTTGGATTAAAATATTCAAATTACACTTTTACTTTTATACTAAAACTTGTTACATTTTATTAAGAGAGTGACAATTAATAAAGGTAAATTTTATATTGTATTCATATAATTATCGTAATTATTATATTTTCTTAAAACTTTAACTGGTAAAAATAAAATTCTTTGATTCTTTCTACCTATTTTGGATCAAATGCAGTAATTATTTTTAGTAATATACTCCCTCCATCTCGGCCCAAGTGTCACTTTTACCCAAAATGGCATCCCATTTAAAGCGTCACCTTTTCTAAAAAGGAAATGTTTTATTAATATTCTATTATCCCATCCACTATTCTCTCCACTAATTCTCTCTCCTCTACACTCACAACACTTTTTAAATTTACTATTTCCTCCACTAATTCTCTTTCCTATTTTCAAATTACACTCACAACATTTTTTCTTTCCACATTTTTTCTTAATTTGCGTGCCACTCTTAAAATCTTAAAATGGTGACACTCTTGATGGGACAGAGGGACTATTAGTATGAATTATAAATTAAAATATAAAATATAATAATAATGAATAAATAATTACTCCTATATAAAACCTTGGTCCAATTAAAAAAGACACAAAGTTGGGTTGGTCAGGTCCCATGAGAAGAAAAGGTCAGTGTAAATTAAGGTGTGGTTGGTGATAGATACAACAACGTGCATATATAGTGTTGTACTTGTAGTATGACTTACACATCCCTAAATGATTTAGGCTAAATCCAATCATTTTTCTCGTATTGTGGAGTTGGTGATTTTAGGTTTAGAATTTTGCTGGAGAGGGTTGTTGAAGGGCAATACTGTCTTTTCGTATCACCCCTTTTCTTTCTTTTTTTTTTACCCACCAACAACACATGATGTTGACATACATACATACTCCCTCCGTTTCACTCGAAGTGTCACTTTTTATCCAAAAGAATGTCCCATTTATAGTGTCACCTTTTCTAAAAAGGAAATATTTTATTAATATTCTATTATCACATCCATTATTTCCTTCACTAATTCTCTCTCCTTTACACTCACAACACTTTTTAAATTCAATATTTCCTCCACTAATTCTCTCTCCTATTTTCAAATTACACTCACAATATTTTTTCTTTCCACATTTTTTCTTAATTTGCGTGTCACCCCTAAAAGGGTGACACTCTTGGCGGGACGGAGAGAGTATTTATTTATTTTTTAATACACCTTTCGTCCCTTCAAATTGCTTCAATTTTTTAAAGCAATAATTAAAAAAATTAAAGTAAGAGAGGAAATGAGTTGAAGAATTAATATTTTTTTTTGTCATTTTGAGAAATTCGATTTGAAATGTAATTAACGAAAATAACAAAAAGTCTGATTTCCACAATAGCACCATGGCATATTGTTAATTAGTCATAAATATTATAGTAAACAATTAATCAATAGCAAAAAGGAAAAAACACTCCAAACTATAATTAAAACAAGTATTTTATAAGAATATAATGATATTTCTTTCAGAAAATATTTACAATATGTTTCAAACTAATACACAATCATATTTATTTTCGTTTTCTAGATATTTTTTATTTAAATTACATTTTTAAAATATAGGAATGAGACTCTAGATATTGTGAATAATCTTCTCATTAATTATTGTTTATGCAATTAATTAATGAAAGTTATTCTCTTTTGTTTGAAAAAACATATGGTACAATCAAGATTTGCTCAACTATAGCGCCTTCCTTGTTCACCAAACACCCACCTAACATTGGCATATATTGCTTCGTTGGCGAACATGTCGCGTTGGGAAATTAAAGCACAAAGACAATTTTTTTGTGAGTGAAAGAATAAGAAAAATGTATTTTTAAATCCAATAAAAATAAAAATATATATTATATTTTCAAAAAACAGTTGTTTCAATATAATACTAATATTAATTTTAATAAGGTATGATAAAAAAATAATTAATAAAAATTAATTGGCCAACATTGGGCTAATAGAACACACTAATCGACATTTACAACATAATAGCACATTAAGCAATTGAAATTATAATAATTAAAATTATGTAGGTGGAGAGGGGATATGAGTAAATTAGGAATTGTATTTAGAACGAAGAACATGCAAAAAAATGTTAAATTTATTGCTTATTTTTTGATATTTAATTAAGCATCAATATTAATTATATTTTTTATATCTTTTAATTCTCGATTACAACGTATAACAACTATATAAGGTGAGCATTGACCCAAAATTTAACACTACAAAATATAAATCAATTTCCTAAATAACACAAGAGTTGGTCTTACAAAAAATGCATTTTTTTTAAGCTTAGGAAAAATTATTTTTACATTGACACTTAATAATACTAACACTGACACTTTTTTATACTGACACTTTGTTACACTAATACTGACACTTTTTTACACTGACACTTAATATAAATGCACTAGAACTTTTTTACACTGACACTTTGTTACACTAACACTGGTATTTTATTACACTAAACTAACACTTAATATACATGCACTGACACTTTTTTACACTGGCACTTTGTTACACTAACACTGACACTTTGTTACACTAATACTGACACTTTTTACACTGACACTTAATATACATGCACTGACACTTTTTTACACTGACACTTTGTTATACTAACACTGACACTTTGTTACACTGACACTGACACTAGCGAGAAAAATAAAACACGTTTTTTCTAACCTTAAAAAAAATGCATTTTTTTAAAGATTTTGGCGTAACACAAAACAAAAATAAAGTATATATCAATGAATTTACAAGTAAGACCTATAATTTACGTGTATGAATATAATAGGTGAGATATAAGTGATATAATAATAATAAAAAAATATACTTCCTCCGTCGCATTGATAATTTTACCATTTTGAGCTTGACAAGCAAATTAAGAAAAAATGATAGTAGAGAAAGTGTTGTGAGTATAAAAGTAAAATATGAGAGAGAATGAGTGGAGAGAATATTAAATTTGAAAAGTGTTGTGAGTATAAAAGTAAAGTAGGAGAGAGAATTAGTGGGTGGAATAGTAAAGATTATTTGCCATTTTAGGAAAAGTAAAACTTTTAATGGAACATCCATTTTTACAAAAAGTGAAGCTATCAACGGGACGAAAGAAGTATTTTATAAAATAAACACATTTAAACTAAGCTTATTAAATGAGTAAGTAGCTAGATGGGACAATGGAACTAAAGTAATTCAAATGATCGTTTACTAAAAATTACTCTTTTCCCAAATAAAATTCTAAAATATTTTTTTATTCAATAAGACACCACTTGAATATCAACTAACAATTATTGACGTACTATTCTTCATCTTACTTTTTTTTTATCCTAGTCTATATATAATATTAAAGCAGAAGAAATTTCAGGCTTCACAACGCGCCACGTGACAAGATCTTATTGTTGGAAATGGGTAACGGAAAGTTAAGTTTAACTTAACGTTGACCTAGATTTCTAACGAAAGTTCGTTATTTGTTAACGAAACTAGTTACAAATGGTAATCTACATTTGTTGTAGATTATATATAACTCATTTAATGTCTCAAAACCATTTCCGTGTGAATGAGAAATTAATGACAAATGATTTGTAACTCAAATATTGTGTCAAAGTGTGATTTGGGTTGGTCCCAAAATTGGTTTGGACTTGTTGTGGCTAAAGGGCTGACGAGCAGGCTGAAGAAGCTTCTGCACGGCCGTGCAAATGCCTAGGACACGGCCGTGCACCGTGCCTTGCCTTGCCACTCGACCGTGCTGAGCCATGAACTCGACCGTGCATATTGCCTTGCACGGCCGTGCAAGTGCTGTTATACCCGAAAAGTTGTGACTTTTCAAGGGAAAAGCCACCAAACCCTTTGAATCTCTTTATATACTTCCCCTCTGAATTTCAATTCATATACACAGTCATTTGAGCCTCCCTACCCTCTAGTAAGATAGAAAAACATACCCAAATCATTGCATATTGTTGCATTCAATCCTTCAAAGTTCAAAGTTCAAAACAAAGTGTTGTTCGTTAGAGTAATTGATTTGGAGTGCTCCTATCATTTACTTGTAAGTCGTTTTATCTTACTAGAAGATTGCCATATAAACCGTAAGCACCTGTGCGGGGCAATAACTTCTTACGGAGATTGTATTAAATACAAGACTCGACTTGATTTCTTTTGTTTCCAATCTCCGTTATCTTTTTCTGTTAAGATTCTAGTTAAGTTCTTGAGAAGCCTACCAAAAGTCCAACAATCGTAAGAATTTATAAACGCTTCTTCAAGATCATCAAGATGGAAAATGAGAAATATTCCACCGAATCAAGTCAAGGGAATGTGACGCCTCCTTCGCAAGGTGATACTACATTCAACCATGTTACAGTCGCTACTACACCATCTCACTCGGTTCATGGTAAGAAACCTCCTTCTGGTGAAACCTCAAGGGTTGCACCTCTTAATTCTCTCCCTCCGTCTCATGTGTTCGTACATGCAGAAAGACCGGGTATTCTTACCGGGATGAACTTTAAGAGGTGGCAACAGAAAATGTTGGTCTATTTGACAACATTAAAATTGGTGCATTTTCTTTGGGAATATCCACCATTGATATCCGACGAGGATGAATCCAAAGCAAAGAATGATTTGGATACATGGAATCACAGCGATTTCTTGTGTCGCAATTATATTCTTAATGGCTTGGATTATGCACAATACAAAGTGTGTTGTGGCATAAAGACCGCGAGAGAACTTTGGGACTTTCTCGAGATGCACAATACTATGTGTATTGTGACTAAAAGACCGCAAGTGAACTTGGTGGAAAGAAGTACCGAAAACAAGAGAAAGAACACCGGAAAAGTGAAGAGGACCGCCAAGAAGGTTAAAGGTAGTTGTTTTAATTGCGGCAAACCCGGGCATATGGCTAGGGAATGTCGACATCCTAGAATCAACAACCAAGGTGGAAACCCTCTTCAAGCCAATGTGAATGAAGATAGAAATGTTCCATTGAACTTCGAGCAACTTAGTCTATCGGGATAAGTTTTGAACTGACCAAATGTGGTTATTGTGTTAGTAAAGGGTACCTTGTTGAAGGACTCCTTAACTTGAATTGTAAATGTTTTATCCGCCTAAGTGCGAAGAATAAAATTTCAAATTTTATTTACTTGGTTTGAAGTGTTCCAATTGTTATGACGTGTTCAATTAGGTCGTGTAAATTTAAATTCACTAAGTCGACGAGTTAATTTAAAATTACTACCTAAGATGAAGTTTGATTCGTAAATCAATTGTGATTTCTTTTGTAGAAATCAGTTCAAACCAGAGATAGTAAATAGATAGTTCATTACTTCTATTTATGATTGCATTTGATAATGCAAAGTTCATCTTTTGGAAAAGTAAAAGTAAAATCTTAAAAGTTTTAAGTAAAAAATAAGGTTTGTGATTTATCTTAATTAACAATTAAGAATTTCGTAGTGATAGAGGTGGTTAGAATGTAGTACCGTTTGAAAAATAATTGTTGGAACGCTAACACTTATTTATCAAACGAATGCTTCTTACACACTCAAATCAATTGAATCACAAAAAAAAAGGAAAGATAGAACTTTTAAAGGAGATGGTGAACTCCTTATTGATAAGTTCCGTCTTATGTGGGTATACCTAGCAAAGGTAGAAATATCTAAACCTAAGGAGGTTAAGATAGGACCTAAAACCATGGATTACGTTTCCATTGGCAATACGGTATTCTTCGAAACAAAATGATTGAAGAGACCAAGGTTGAAGAGACCTCACTTGAACATAGTTATGACTATGTTGTCAGGAGATAACATGGTTATTACAATTAAATGACTTCACATAAAAGGAAAGTATTAAATATGAATTAGGATATTCATAAAATATTTGATATGTGGAGGTACACCTCAAGTGTGGGGGTACAAGCTAAATACATAAGTTCTATTGATATGAACTTCTAGTATTAACAGAAACTGTTAAACTGTTAACAGTTAAAAGAATGAATCCTTAGAAAGGAAATATTCAATGATGACGAATTATGAAATATTCATAAGCCGTTTTATAAATACCTCAAATGTGGGGGTATTTGGCTAAAGTAGAAATACTTAAGCAAGACACGTTATATTCTTTGAGAATATATTTCCTTGAAATGATAGGAAATTTATAGAAACTATGGTGGTTTTCTTAATAAGAAGAAGAACCAAGATGTAGTTGGAGAGCAAAAGTTACTAATTCTTTGGTTCTAAATTCTCTAAGATGGAAAATAAATTGAAACTGTTAAATAATTGATAACAGTTAATACAGCACCCTATTCTATTTTGGAAGACGGTTGATCTTCCTATGCGAACCGTTGGGTTGCAAAAAACTAGATATGCCAAGGATGAAACCTTTAAATATTAGACTACAAAACGGTCCATATCAAGTAGAAGATGAAGGACCTAGACGTAGTAAAAGGGCAAGAGTGGAAAAGTCTTTTGGTCCTGATTTTCTATCATTTATGTTGGAAAACGAACCAGCAACTGTTATGGAAAGCGTTATCTGGTCCGGATAGTTCGTTCTAGAAAGAGGCTATTAACAGTGAGACAAAATCCATAATGCTTGGGAATTGGTAGATCTCCCTCCAAGTTGCAAACCATTAGGTTGCAATTGAATTCTTAAAAGAAAGTATAAAGCCTATGGATCTGTTGATAAGTATAAAGCCAGGCTAGTTGTCAAAAGGACATTATGATTCATGCAAGATTATCCCAATTGACACAACAGAGCGTTCTATGTCGCACAACCGTGTTGGATCTACTTGTGTATTCATATGGACTAAAACAAGCAACTAACTAGTGGCATGAGAAGTTCGATAGAACTATGCTATCAAATGGATTCAAGATTAATGAATGTGACAAATGTGTCTACATTAAAGGAACATCTGAATCGTTTGATACCAAAGACATGTTAAAGAAGAACTTTGACATGAAAGATATGGGATTATCCGATGTCATATTAGAAATAAAGATTTCTAGAACATCAGAAGGAATAGTCCTATCAAAATCCCATTATCTTGAAAAAGTACTTCGAAAGTTCAAATAGATTCTTGAGAGGTGTACTCTAGTAAGGTAGAATCTTGAGAGATAATCTCTGTAAAGTAGATTCCTGAAAGGTAGACTCTAAGGAGGTCAAACCACTTAGAGATACTGAATACTTGGGAAGTCGAAACAGTACTGAGATAATAACCACTTGAAGAAACTGACCGATAGAAGAATTTGATCACTCGAAGGGACTGATCATTCTAGATAGACTCAAGGTCTAATTGTAAATTGTAATCAATCACCGGAATAGTATAATCATAGTACTTGGTGTACTTGAAGATATACTTATGATTAAAGATTACAATTCCTATGTAAGTTGAATGGTCTTGGAAGATATTCCTTTGTGGAATAAGTTTGTGTCTACATAACCTAAGGCATTGTGACGACAATGAGAAATAGGAAAAGGTGTAGAACATCATGGTAAGTCTAGACATATTCGTCGTAGACACAATACCATTAAACAGTTGATCAAGAATGGCGTTATCACTATTGATTATGTAAAGTCATGTGATAACTTAGCGGATTCGTTTACCAAAGGTATTAATCAAGATCAACTGTATAAACTGTTAAGGGGAATGGGTCTAAAACCCACAACAAAAGGACTTATAGCGGACACTCAACCTTGAGAAATGGAGATCCCAGGCCCTTGGTTCAATGAGACAACCAAGTTATAAGTTCTAGTAGAGTTACTTGGAAACAACAACTCGGTTTATTAACCTGGAGATGTTGAATACTCATTCCCGTAACATCCAAGTACAAGCACATGCGGTGGTAAGGATAAGTTGAGAAAACTTTTAATGATTTCTATACCTACGGGTGGAGTAGTGCATGATACTCCTTATAGTGAGAATCACCTATATAAGCGAGAGGTAATTAGGCCGCCTCTAAAAGAACGCTTATGAATGAGATACGGTCCATGGCCAAAATGGACAAAACGTGAGAACAACAATTGTTAGAGCTGTTATTATGTGAGTATTATTGACTTGGTATACATCCGACAGTCACTGGTTCAAAGCGACTCGCTACCAAATGGCTAGTATATCCGATAATATTTCACTAGGGAAGATTCAAGGCCACAAGCTATCTATCTCGATGTAATAATAGTTCGCCGGAACTTTGGACGAAATTGCATTCATGCATTAATTGTCATTCATGTGGGGGATTGTTGGAAATGGGTAACGGAAAGTTAAGTTTAACTTAACGTTGACCTAGGTTTCTAACGAAAGTTCGTTATTTGTTAACGAAACTAGTTACAAATGGTAATCTACATTTGTTGTAGATTATATATAACTCATTTAATGTCTCAAAACCATTTCCGTGTGAATGAGAAATTAATGACAAATGATTTGTAACTAAAATATTGGGTCAAAGTGTGATTTAGGTTGGTCCCAAAATTGGTTTGGACTTGTTGTGGCTAAAGGGCTGACGAGCAGGCTGAAAAAGCTTCTGCACGGCCGTGCAAATGCCTAAGACACGGCCGTGCACCGTGCCTTGCCTTGCCACTCGACCGTGCTGAGCCATGAACTTGACCGTGCATATTGCCTTGCACGGCTGTGCAGTTCATTGGACACAGCCGTGCAAGTGCTGTTATACCCGAAAAGTTGTGACTTTTCAAGGGAAAAGCCACCAAACCCTTTGAATCTCTTTATATACTTCCCCTACGAATTTCAATTCATATACACAGTCATTTGAGCCTCCCTACCCTCTAGTAAGATAGAAAAACATACCCAAATCATTGCATATTGTTGCATTCAATCCTTCAAAGTCCAAAGTTCAAAACAAAGTGTTGTTCGTTAGAGTAATTGATTTGGAGTGCTCCTATCATTTACTTGTAAGTCGTTTTATCTTACTAGAAGATTGCCATATAAACCGTAAGCACATGTGCAGGGCAATAACTTCTTACGGAGATTGTATTAAATACAAGACTCGACTTGATTTCTTTTGTTTCCAATCTCCGTTATCTTTTTCTGTTAAGATTCTAGTTAAGTTCTTGAGAAGCCTACCAAAAGTCCAACACTTATTCGCCGATATTTTGCATTTTGGTCTTTAAAATTCTTCTATTTTCGCCAATTTTTTGCATTTTGATCTTAAAATTCTTTAATTTTAGCCAATATTTTGCATTTTGGTCCATACAATTATACCATTTTAGCCAATTCATATTTTTTTCAAAAAATGTGAAATTTAATACGGAGTCAATTTCACGCTTGATTTGCCTTTCATTTCATCATCCTTTGATTAAAAAAAATCTATTGTCTCTCTTTCTCAAGCTCTGCATATCTCTCTCTCATCCGCCATATATATATAGATAGAGCGAGAGAGAGAGAGAGAGAGAGAAAGACTGTATACAATTAGTCATTAAATAGCAACAATATTTCTTCAACTTAAAGATCAAGATTGATCCAGACGGATTTTCTCGTGTAATTGAGAAAATGCCTCAGATTGTTAGCCTTAAACAAAATGTGATTATGAAACCGATTGAGTTTCTTCTTTTACAGGGTATTTCAGCAGAGGATGTTGAAAAAATGGTTGTTAAATGCCCTAAGTTAGTTGCTCTTCAAGTTGGTATAATGAAGAACACATTACTTATTTAAGAGTGAAATGGGGCGGCCAATTAAAGAACTGGTGGAGTTTCCGGAGTACTTTACCTATAGTTTGAAATCAAGAATCAAGCCTAGGTATCAGAAATTACAGAGCAAGGGGATAATAAGTTCACTGCCTTGGTTCCTCAACTGTAGTGATCAGAGATTTGAAGAGAGACTACATGCTGATTATCATTTTGGTCCTTATGAAATTCAAAAATTTAACTTATGAAATTTGAAAATCAAATTTTTTGAAATCAATCATGGACATCATTAGATTAGGTAATAGTTCCTTAATTTACTTTTGATTATTTTTGAGTTTTTTTTGTCGATATCCTTAAAAAAGTTGGGTAATTGGGACGGGATTATAGGGCTGAATTTTTATTTTTTTTTTGCTAAATTGCTTTTTTTAGTAGCATAAATTTAATTTTAGCATAACAACTAAAAATATCCTTAATGTGAGGGCTGAATTTTTCAAAAATATCCTTAAATTCGGCAGATACAGAGAGAGAAAGAAAATCAATATTAGCCAAATTCTATCCTTAAATTCTATCCTTAAATTTCGAAAATCAATATTATATCCTACAATATTATATCCTTAATTTCGAAAATCAATCATGGAAATCAATCTCCTTAAATATCCTTAATGTGAGGGCTGAATTTTTTCCTTAAATTCTGCAGAGGTAGAGAGAGAAAGGAAATCAATATTAGCCAAATTCTATCCTTAAATTCTATCCTTAAATTTCGAAAATCAACATTATATCCTTCAATATTATATCCTTAATTTCGAAAATCAATCATGGAAATCAATCTCCTTATTTACTAGCCAAATTCTATCCTTAAATGCTATCCTTAAATTTCGAAAATCAATATTATATCCTTCAATATAAAGAGAGAGAGAGAGAGAGAGAGAGAGAGAGAGAGAGAGAGAGAGAGAGAGAGAGAGAGAGAGAGAGAGAGAGAGAGAGAGAGAGAGAGAGAGAGAGAGAGGCGGCATAGGAGAGGAGATTTCGGCAGAGGCAGAGAGAGAAAGGAACCAGTCGAGCCTAGGGAGGAAGAAGAAGAAGAAATCTTCTTCATTGCTTGGTAGATTCAACACCAAGGTAAGGACTAATTTACTTGGTGTTAACTGCATAAATTTATTTATTTATATCCTTCAATATTATATTCTTAATTTCGAAAATCAAGAACGGGTTTAAGGTGCACATTCATCAGAAAGCCATCCTTCATCATGCAAATCTTTAGGTGCTTATTATTTGTTCAGTATATAGGATTAGAAATAATGAGCAAGTAATAAATACATTTGTTTATGAAAATTAGAATTAGAAACTTAGAACAGCAGACAAGAGATAGGAACACAAGGGCCAGAAAACTTGCTTCATTAAAACATAACATACCTGCAAATCCAAAACATTGAATACATTCCCCATTACATGATACTCGTGAGGCTGTTCTAGAGCATACCTCCACGTTCCATCAACAATAAAGTTGTAATGGTAAACTCCAGATTCTAGAATCATCACTACAGAAAATTCTCTGCCTGATCTCTCTAAGGGCACTCTGATGATAAAAATAATAAATAAATAAAACACAAAGAGCATGTCACAGGAATGCATAAAACTTGGTCATTAATGTGAAATAACAATCTTGAACAAGTCATGGCCCTTACTCTTGCATCCAGTTATCCCATGATCCCTTTAGGGAAACTTGAAAGCCATCATGAATCCATGTGATTACTATCAGTATCCCCATCTCGGAAACCCTAGCATCACTATTCATTGTTGTTTCCCTTAGTTCATCTCTTTGGATTTGAGTAATCTCATCAGGCCTGCCTACGGGAACAATGGGAACCTGGATGCAGAAATAACATTAGTAAAGATATTCATGTGTCCTAGAACTCGAGAAGCAACATTCATTGGTATAAACAAACATCAAGTGTTGATTCCTGGTACAAATCCTCCAAAACTTAGTCGCTAATTCAAAAGGAAACATAATTTAGGCATCATATATTAGGAAAAATTATAACTACAGTTCCCCCTTCAATGAACCCCATAGTACTACAAAATTAACAATTAGAATCACCAATTTACTGGATTTTCTTTTCAATTTATGAATGATGAACAAAATCCCAATGGGTATGTGACAAACAACAAAAGATCTGATTTTTACGGAGAGAAAACTCAATCAGTAAATTACCCAATAACCACAGCTGTTGTAACTTAATTAACTCAACTTGGTCTTTGACCAATTTACTTGGTGTTAACTGCATAAATTTATTTATTTATATTTTTGGTTATTCAAAATCCACAACAGTCATGGCAAGAAAATTAAAACTGCAGAATGTTCATGCAACTATCCACACACACACACACACACACACACACACACACACACACACACACAGAGGATTCAGAATTAAGAACTAACCTGAGGAGTTAACAAAAAAGGAACAAATACAAGGAACAAATACCTATTTAGCAAGCTTTAACAAAAAAGAGTATAAAGTTTTCTGATAGAACTGTAAATAATCATTATAGCTATAAGCAAAATCAAACTCTCCTGAATGGTTGCTTTTATTCCTGCAAAAAACAACCAAATCCCCCAAAATTAGTGCTATAAGATAGTAAAGGTAATAATAAAATGAATAGATCTAATCAAGCAACAAAGAGGGGAAAACGCATTTCGCTTCTTCAACATGAACAAGAGCAAGCCAAGTTAATGACAAAAAATAGAGGCAATCTTTTGCTATATTGTAATTTTATAGTCTTCATCTGAACCTGCTTAATCCTGTGAATTTAAGTCCCTCCAAGAGATGAGAAACAAACTCAGTTAGCACCAATTGAACAAGTCAAGATAGGTTACTACATAGCAAAACTTAGTCGCTAATTCAAAAGGAAACATAATTTAGGCATCATATATTACGAAAAATTATAACTACAGTTCCCCCTTCAATGAACCCCATAGTACTACAAAATTAACAAGAAGAATCACCAATTTACTAGATTTTCTTTTCAATTTATACACCGTCTTTCCTCTTTTTTTTACATGCATATTAATTTGATTACTATTTTTTACACGCAATAGGAGGCAATGGCAACAAACAGTCAGGTGATTACAATCAAATCCATCGGAAAGAACACCAAGCTTCGCAGTATAGTTGTGCGAGTTTTGAAAGTGTGGACAACAAGAAATAAGATCAAGATTGATCAAGACGGATTTGCTCGTGTAATTGAGAAAATGCCTCAGATTGTTAGCCTTAAACAAAATGTGATTATGAAATCGATTGAGTTTCTTCTTGAATGGGGTATTTCAGCAGAGGATATTGCAAAAATGGTTGTTAAATGCCCTCAGTTAGTTGCTCTTCAAGTTGGTATAATGAAGAACACATATTACTTATTTAAGAGTGAAATGGGGCGGCCAATTAAAGAACTGGTGGAGTTTCCAAAGTACTTTACCTATAGTTTGGAATAGGGCTGTACAAAAAATCCGAGGAACTGGACCGGACCAGTAGAACCGGACTGGACCAGTAAAAACCGGACCGAAAAAATAGTATTGGTCCGGTCCTGGTTCCAAATTTTTATGGAACCGATTATTTGGTCCGGTCCTGATTTTGAAAAAAATATACGCGATCCTGGACCGGAACCGGACCGGACCGAATATATATATATATATATATATATATATATATATATATATATACTCCATGGAAATAAGTTTATATTGCTCAAGCTAGTACACACACTTGCCCATTTCATTCATTATATAAACTCCATGGAAAATTTACCTTTGTTGCGTTGAGGGCATCTTCTACTCTAAGATTCTTCTCTTTCAGCTCTGTTTCAGTCTGTGCACCAAGCTATACCAAGTTCCACAGAAAGTCAGCATGAATAACTTCACCAAAAAACACTCATAGGCCAAATATTTGCACATTAATTGTTCAAAGATTACCTGAATGACAACAACCCCTCCTGCGAGCTTTGCAATTCGCTCATTGTAATTTGTAGAACCGGTGGAACCGGATCGGAACCGGACCATTGGAACCGGACCGATGGGACCGGTCCTATAATGTAATGGTCTGGTCCTGGTCCTAAATTTTTACAGAACCGAAGTATTTGGTCCGGTCCTGATTTTCTAAAATTTTGACAAAAACCGGACCAACCCGGACCGTGAACACCCCTAGTTTGGAATCAAGCCTAGGTATCAGAAATTACAGAGCAAGGGGATAATAAGTTCACAGCCTTGGTTCCTCAACTGTAGTGATCAGAGATTTGAAGAGAGACTACATGCTGATTATATCGAGACGGAGACTGCGGGTCCCTCATTTGTTATGGGTGGAAAGTTGGAGCTACCTATGAGCGAAATGATATCTGATGAGGAAGATGAGAGTGATGATGAAATACTTTATAGACGTACTGTTTCTCTTTAGTAATTACCATTTGCTTTCATTGAGAAATCTGTTCTTAAGGTCAGAATGTCGTTTGATCTATGTATGACCAAAGAGGTGGTGTAATCTTTTTGCAGGTCAGGTTGTATATGTAGTTTTGTTTTTCCATCAACCACATTTGCAGTCAGAATGACTTTTGATCTTAAATATATTACAGTTTTTTTCAAGTGCAAATTTCCGTTAGTTTGATATCATCCGTTGAAAGGTTTGAATATTTATTTTTGACGTATTTCATTACTAGAACCCATAATTTCTCTTGACAGTTAGATTGATGAAATTAGGATCAAGAACGTTGGAGATAGAAACTAAGATGAATTATGAAGGGAAAGTAACAATAAAGTAGACTGACAATCGTCAATAGTGTTTGGTAAATAACTTTCACTTTCGGAGTTTGCATATACAGATACAGGTGAGTGATGTCTACCTTGGTCCTCTAATAGTAGTTTTGAAGATTTCACCTGGTTAGCAAATATATCCATGAATGCTTCGAAAACTATGGTTCATGGGTTTGAAGACCATGGTTAGGTTTAATATCATATTTGAAATATTTTATTTCATTATTATTGCCTGAACTTATTAAACAAAATTGTACTTTCAAATCAATTTTGGTCAAGATTAATTGAACAATCCATTTGTGGTGGAGGATTAATCATGTAGTCCATTATGCGTAGATTAATAGCATCAGTTGCTTAATAAAATGTCACAAAACACATGGTTTTCAAGTAAATTAAAAAATGAAATTATTGTCAATTTTGATCTTCCTGTGGATGTTTTAGAGGCTTTGAGATTTAATGATTCGGGATGCTATGTGGTTCGTAATTGATTTGGTCCAAATTTTGGCTTGGATTGAACTTTGGTTGCTGATGATTTTCTGATATTTTGATAAATGGCTGAAGGTTTTGATGTGCATGGCCATGCTTTGGATTTCTGCATGGCCATGCAATGGATGGCACGCCCATGCTCTGCTTAGGACTCGGCCGTGCAAGCTGAGGAATTTCAACGGGGGAGTTTCTGGTTTTCTGGAGCGTCCGCTCCCTTGGGGATGGAGCGTCCGCTCCCCTGGCGTTTTGGGCTTGGGGGTCTGGGCCATGTGGGCGGTTTGACCTGCATTGGAGGCTGTTTGGCCTGGTGCTTGGTCGCTTGATCTGATTTGGAGGTTGTTTGGCCTGGCCGCTTGGCCTGATGTCTTAGCCTAATATTAGGCCCTTGGGATAGAATAGTTCATATTTTAATTATGTTGGATTTAGAGATGGGCATTTTAAATACCCGCTCATTGATGTAATTTTTTCTTTCATCAATAAACGCTCCCAGGTGTCGTCCGGGTTCGTAAAAAAATAAAAAAAAGACCATGGTTAGGTTCAATATCATACTTGAAATATTTCATTTCATTGTTATTGCCTGAACTTATCAAACTCCGTCCCAAATTAAATGTTTTTTTTTTAATTTAAAAAAACAATCAGTAGTTTCACCCTTTATTCAAATGTTGGTGAGAACTATATTCATTAACTTGAAGGATTTTTTATTTCTTGAATGAAAATTTGAAAACTTTGCTCACAAACAGAAGGTTTTTCTGAATTTGTTTTTCAAATAACTTTTGTAGGTTTTCACATTCTCTTGATATAGATGTTCACCTTCAAATTTTTATGTTGCTTAACACTCCCCCTCACTTTAAAAAAAAAGCAATTTAGTGAATTTTGACGCTTTTCATGCTCTTTCTCCTTTAACATTTATTGGACTCATTGTAATGAACAAGCTATTGCTGCAGTTACTTATGCATGATGACCACCATGATCTAAGCCAAAACAATTAGGAAAAACATATCATAAGTAAATTTTGCATCCTAAACGGCAACATGAATATGAGGTATACTCTCTCCATCCCATATACTCTGTAATTTCATTTAAATAAATGAAAATAATATGACTTAATGAAATTACAGATTATAGCAATAAGTAATAATAAGCTTTAATATGCCCGTCGAATTTCGACGGGTTACTCACTAGTTTTTATAATAACAAAACTTAAATTGGCGGGTCAGGCGGAACTTTTCCATATTTTCATTTTAGTCTAAGAATTTTTAAGATTTTGTAAGCTGGCCCTTTTATAATTTACAACATACCCCCTCAACATTTTTATATTCATGTTTGAAAATTTTAATTTTCATACCTAAAATTAACTATTATCATTTAAATTAACGATTATGAGTCGATTGGAAAATATCGTATATTATCTACGTACTTAACTGAATGTCAGATTTCACCATAAAAAATGTTTTAAATATGATTTAGTAACAAAGATACATAAATATCTTACCTATCTATTCACTAACTTTTTTTGTTTTGCGTATATATTTGAATAAGATATTCTCAAAGTAAAAAAAATAAAAATAAATCATTCTGGTACAATTTCTATAAGGAATTGGACATATATTAAGGAAAAAAATAAATTAGATAATGATATTCATTTAGAAACAGAGGGTACATATATCATTTTATAATTTTATGTTTTTAGGAATATAAGTTTCTTTTCTGGTTAACACAAAATTTGATTTCCACCTAAAATTTTAGATTTGCCGCGGGCAATATTTACAAATATTTTTCTTTCTAATTTTTCGTATTCAAACAAAAGTGTACTTAATTTTGGGATGCACACGTGGAGAGACGAAATCACATTTACCATTTTTGTTTACCACATACTCCCTCCGTCCCACTTCACTTGGCACTAATTTCCATTTTAGGTCGTCCCACTTCACTTGGCACTGTCCAAAATAGAAAAGAATATTCACTATTTCCTCCACTCATTCTCTCTCCTACTTCACTTTTACACTCACAACATTCTCTCTCCTAACTATTCCTCCCACTCATTCTCTCTCCTATTTAATTCTTCATACTCACAACATTTAACTTTTTCTCTTTCTTACATCACTTTTCCTTAATTTCTACACCCAAAAAGTTGGTGCCAAGTGAACCGAAACGGAGGGAGTATAATCCAACGATTGTGAGTGATTAGAATTGACATCATTATTTATGAATAATCTTTGAATCACCTTTAATACACAATGTTATAAACCAAAATGTTAATGATACAGATGATCTCAGTTCGCAGGGAGCATGCATCAATGGATTTGTATTGTAGCTCAAAAGACAAAAATAAAATGTCTAGTAAATTAGTGGCAAAAATCATATTTTAGTCATTGAACTTTAGCTTTTTTTTAAATGTTCTTATTGAACTATTATTTTTTAAAATATTCTCACTAAACTTTCACAACTTACAAAATGTGCTCAATCTGTCGACAAATTCGCTAAAAAATCTAATGAAATTGAACCACATGACCTCACATGACTAATTTCGTTAAATATAATATAGGGTAAAATGTTTTTTAGGAATTAATTTATAATATTTCCTATAAATTATGTATTTATGACATTTTACATTAATTAATTTGTAATATTTATCATATATGTCAACAACGTTAACATATTGATTGAAAAAACTTAATAAACATTAGTTACATGGCTAAATTTCTTTAGGCAGGTGTTTAGCAAATTTGTTAACAAAGTGAGCGTAATTTAAAAATTATGAAAATTTAATAAGAACATTTTGAAAAATATTAGTTTGATGAAAATATTTTGAAAAAAACTAAAATTTAGGCTCCGTTTGTTTCGCGTAAAACATTTTCCGGAAAATGTTTTCATGTAAAATGATTTCATGTAAAAAGGTTTCCTTGTAAATTTTTCATGTAAAAAGATTTCCATGTAAAATGTTTTCTTGTAAAATATCATGGTCTTATTTTCAGTTGTTTGGCAAATTTGACGAAAATGTTTTTCGGAAATGTCACTTTTTTTTATTAATTTAAATCAACTTTGGAAACCGCCCCACCCACCCCCTGCCTACCCCACCCCCTACCCACCCCCCCCCCCAAATTTTTTTTTTAATTTTTTAATAAAAAATAAATTTTTTTTTTTGGGGGGGGGGTGGGTGGGTAGGAGTGTAAATAAAAAAAAAAAAAATTGGGGGGTGGGTGGGGGCGGATTTCAAAAAAAAAAAAAATTTTTTTTTGGTGGGGGGGTGGGGTAGGCAAGGGGTGGGTGGGGCGGTTTCCAAAAAATTTTTTTGGGGGGTGGGGTGGGTAGGGGGTGGGTGGGCGGTTTCAAAAAAAAAAAATTTTTTTTTGGGGTGGGGTGGGGGTGGGTAGGGGGTGGGGTAGGCGGGGGTGGGTGGGGCGGTTTCCAAAAAATAAAAAATAAAAAAAAAATTGGGGGGTGGGTGGGGGGTGGGGTAGGCGGGGGTGGGTGGGGCGGTTTACAAAAAAAAAACAAAAAAAAATTTTTTTTTTTTGGGGGGTAGGGGGTGGGGTAGGCGGGGGTGGGTGAGGCGGTTTCCAAAAAAAATTAAATTTTTTTTTTTTTTTTTTTTTGGGGGGGGAGGGTGGGGGTGGGGTGGGGTAGGCGGGGTGGGTGGGGCGGTTTCAAAAAAAAAAAAAAATTTTTTTTTTTGGGGGAGAGTGGGGTGGGTGGGGGTGGGTAGGGGGTGGGATAGGCGGGGGTGGGTGGGGCGGTTTCCAAAAAATAAAAAAATAAAAAAAAAATTTTGGGGGAGGGTGGGGGGTGGGGTAGGCGGGGTGGGTGGGGCGGTTTCCAAAAAAAAAAAAAAAATTTTTTTTTTTTTTGGGGGGTGGGGGGGGGGGGTAGGGGGTGGGGTAGGCAGGGGGCGGGTGGGGCGGTTTTCAAAAAAAAAAAATTTGGGAGGAGGGTGGGGTAGGCGGGGTGGGTGGGGCGGTTTCCAAAAAAAAATAAATTTTTTTTTTTTTTTTGGGGGTGGGTGGGGTAGGCATGGGGTGGGTGGGGCGGTTTCCAAAAAAAAAAATTTTTTTTTTTTGGAGGGGGTGGGGTGGGGTGGGTGGGGGCAGTTAAATTTTTTTTTAAATTATTATTATTATGTTGTACCGAGCGTAATATGAGTTGTACATTAAGGCCAAGAACAAGAGTTGTAAAATGATTTACGAATTTGAAATTGGTAAATCATTTTACAAAGAAAACCTCCTTTTTTTACATCCTTGTAAAATGTTTTACATTTGACTTTCTTTTACAAGTGGTTACCAAACACTCGAAAGTAGGTAAAACATTTTTCGAAAAACATTTTACTTGAAACAAACACCCGAAAACAAGGAAAACATTTTCCGAAAAATGTTTTACATGAAACAAACGGAGCCTTAGTGATTAAAATATATTATTTTCCTAATTTAGTAACCGCAGCAACAAACAAGTGCCACGATCACTCCGAGGACGTAGTTGTGGTGTGTATGTGTGTGGAGAAATAAGAAAAGTGTGTGCGATCGTGGCCTAGAGTTGGGCTGCACATTCGCACGTGATTGTGTCGGTTTCCACCGTCTGATTTCCTACTCCTACCCATCATGCAAATTGGCGGTGGGGCCCATTCACAGCTAGTTGTTTCCATTTCACATGACTTTTCAATTTTATTGTATGGTGAGATATTTATTAGGTAACAGATCACCGACACCATACTACTAATCACTTGCCTTAACTGTGGATTTGGACCTCATTTATGATTTGGTGATACGTCTATCGTCTCCAACTGCAAAATTGCACCTCATACTTATACTTAGGCCTGTTTTCGAGTTTAAAAATTTAGAGAAAGAGAAAGAAATTTAAAAAACAAATATTCTTTAACTTGCTTCCAAATTTTTTTAGAAAGAAAGTGAAAAGAAAGGGAAGAATTTTTTTTAGAATTTTTCTCCCAAAATCGAAAGAAATTGAAAGAAAAGAAATTGAAAGCTTGACAATTTTTTTTATTATCCTACTTTTACCTTCACATATTTTTTACAATCTTATTGTTGGAAAAATAGTGGGTGTGAAGAAAATTTGAGATTATTTCCTAAATGGGTTATTTGTTAAATGACCAAATTGATTATGGATTTGTATTCTACTCCATGAGAACATTAAAATCGAATATTTATTTGTCCAAAATGATTGATGGATGAATGAAATATTAAGGCTCAAAGATGATGGGTTGGAAGTGGGAAAAAGAAGTTATCCCACATTGAATGGGAATGTGAAAGGTAGATAGTTTAAATACTACTACACTTTATGTAAGGAGTAATTGTGTGTGGCATAGAGGCTCTCTCTCGCGCACGGGTGCGCAGGGGGGGGGGTGCAAATCATGGTCCAAAATAGGCTTGGGGCTACCGAACTCATGTGCGTACGCGTCCTGCGGACACGAATGTAGCTCCAAAATGGCCTACTCGCGCAAGCCCACCTTTTGCTAAAATTTTTGATTTCGAAAATTGAATTTTGATTTCGGAAATTTACTCCCATTTACCCATTGTAACTGAAACTGAGTTAATTCGATTTTAAATTCTTCCTTGTAATGACCATATCGAGAATCAAATGCAAAATTATTACGTAATAATTTTCGTGATTATGATGGGATTGGCGATTTTGATTCAAGGGCTATAAAATGGAGTCTTCACAAACCATTTTGGACACCGTAAATTTTTCCCGCAAACCGCTCTCACTCTCTCTTTGCCGCATATTGTTCTATCTTCGTTTGGCCTCCTTGCATGTGCATTTGGTGATACTGTCTAGGCACACCGCCAATTCCGCCGGAACTTGAGGTGCAAAGTGCCCCTGGCCCGCACGTTCTATCTGGGAGACTCGCGTCCAAGGCGGCCTCAAGCACTATTGGTGAGGGACGAATAAGTCTTAAGGAGACTCGATTCATCGTGGCTCGTGCACAACCGTGTTGCTGCTATCTTTTTCCTTTATTTCCAGTTTATATTTTCTGTTCAGTTTATATATTTCTGTTCTGTAATTTTTATTAGTAATTTCTTTGCTTCTGTAATTGCAAATTTTGCCAACACTTATCCCTTTCCTCCCCTCACCTTCTCCTTCCAATTTCCCATAGCGTCGTGCCGCAGTCGCTGCATCTTCTCCGTCAACGGCCGCCCCTCCCCTCTCCTACAAATCATTGCTTAAGTTTTACATGTTCTGCGTGTGTAATTATATTTAGTACGGGTCTTAGTCTGTAGATAGAGACTTTGTTTCTGCAGATGAATCCTAGTTCTAATTAGCAAACCCGTTGAACTCGGAAGTACTTTTTGATGTTATTCTCATGTACCCAAATGCATTTCCCTTTTCAATCTCAAATTTGTCATTAAATTTGTGAAATTACTTTTAGGTGACATTTGATTTTTTTAAATGTTAAGTGCTGAAATATGATTTCATGTCTGAATTTGGCTGAACTGATAAGAGATAGTGTCTGAACACTGATTTATGAATTACTCAAACTGTTTGAATATTCATCGAAATTCACATCTGAAATTAGGATTACGACATTTAATGGAGTAGAGAGATGAGATGAATGGTTGTTGATCTATTGTTTGGGTTTGGTATATTTGAAATAACAAGTTTATGGAAGAGATATATATGAAAAAAATCAATTAAGAGGCAAATAAGTGATATTTTTATATCTGGAAATTAAGTAGAAATAAGAGGCATTCAGATCTGAATGGAGAAAGAAAACAAACAGTCTGAATTGTGTTATATCTGATGCACCCACCCATTTAAATCTGAATAAGAGCTAAAAATGAAAAATAAATGGGGCCTTAGTAAATGCTTAGTTATCATTATTGGCTACAGAAATGAAGGGGGTGCAATGCTCTTCAACTAGGTTTTTTTATAAATAAGGATATAAAAGTCATTTTCTTTTTATTTCCTCTCATTTTATTCCAAATCTCGAAAGTACGAGGAGAGAAAATTTTATTTTTTCTTTCATTTCCTTCCTAACTCGGAAGCACATCAGAAGAAATTTAAATTCACTTCCCTCCCTTCCTTTTCTCTCATTTTCCCTTCCCTTCCCTCACTTTCTTTTCTCTTCGTTAAAAATTCGAAAGCAAACCTTTATGAATTCATTAAGGGGTAAATTATAAAGAGTAATATCAGGGGAACAAATAAGCATATATGTTGCTAATAAAATCTTAACTGTAATGATTTTATTAATATTTTTAATTAATGTGTTTACTATCAATACAAATAATAAAATACTGCAACTCATTTTGTAAAAGAGATTTTATAACTTTATTTTGTGCCGCTATCATTGCTCAATTATAAAATAGAAATGAATTTTATAGGGCGTATTTATAATCCAAACTGATGATACCAAAAACGTTTGAATCATCCAAATCAAGCGGCAGTTTGTATTCTTTATAATTGAATAGCGTGAAAAATTGAACAAACACGTAAACTAAGCCGGGACTTCACCGACGAATGCCATACGGCGTGAGAGTAATTATTTGTGTTTAGAGAGAGAAATCAATTGAAAACAGTTTAGAGTCAAAAGTTGTGTTACAAAAATAATGCGAATTATGACATGTATTTATAGTTGTAGGATTGTAGATTTCATATTGAATAAGAATTTGTGTGTGAGCAATCCTTGTTTGAGTAGTATATATTAGGTAATATTATTTTGCACGTTCGTCTAGGGGGTACACCCCTCGATATGTGTTATTTGGTCGGCCTGGTTTGATGCTGAGTAAGAGAGTGGAAGGATAGGGAAGTCTATTTCCCCACTTTGTTTAATAACCGAGGAGGAGCTCATCGTGTTCTAATGAGACCTAGGTCGGCCTTGCTAGATGCCCTGCTCGGCATATAAGAGGGTGACTTGTCGGCATACATGAATTTCATGCCTTATTCAATATACGATCTGCTATATATATGTCGACATAGCGAAAATGACGAGTAGAAACGACGAGCAAAGGTAGGGAAGACCCACTACCTTTGTCGTAATTGAGATTTGTATGAATTATATTTTGAGCTCAATCCATTGGGCCTTACCCGACCATTACCCACGTTCGTACCTCGGTTTATACTGTTCAAACCCCAGTTATATTTTTGGCCAATTCTGAACATGAGATGCAATTATTTCGTCAATTCAATGCATTTTAACAAAATTCGTTAGAAAATCAATTAATTAACATACTAGATATATTGAAAGAAATAGTAGTCATTAGGGGGGTCGAATATAAAATTTCGAATTTAAAGGATTAAACCATATTAAATTATTTTTTCCAATATTTAATAATGATTTTTATTACTTCAAAATCATTTTATAAATTTATAATTCAATTTTAGAAGCTCACCAATATTATATATTAGTTAAATATACAATATTTTATGAACAAATTAACTGACAATATTAAAATAATAATATATTAAAACATAAATTATTATAAAAATATTGTTAAATTCACCCCTAATTTATAAGTTTTCCACAAATACCTTCACTCTAACTATTTACCCCCTTTTCAACCATTCTTCTTCCCTTTTAAACCCAAACTGCATCCACTGCCATTGTTATCACCTTCTTCCTCCCTTACTTCCTCTTTATATGACCCATCACCCTCCAGCTACCTACGGATGAGCCCAAATCCTCCATACCGGGCCCAAGATCGTGCTGGTTTAAATCGAACTAAATGACGTGGCACTTCCAGACCGAGTCACCTTCAGTACGCGTTGACCGCGATCTCATACCAGACTTTCGGTTCCAAACAAGTTTATAGAGCACGGTTTCGTACAAGCTCTGACACCAGCTGGTAGGCCTATCTCTGTCGCATTAAATGGAGGCTTAGGCTCCCATCACGCGCGTTGATGCATCGCACCAACTGTCGCCTGCCCCTCTTATCCTAGTCCAATCAGAGACATCCTCTACAATACTTTGCCCTTTATTGTACTATCCAACCAGGGCGTTCCACGTGTCATAGGTCAAGACAAATATCTCCAAGGGCTGAGATCTTATCCAACTGATCTCTCTCTCTACTATATATACCCTCACTTGTCCTCTTGGGCAAGGTAAGACACATTATCTAAACCTTATCACACAGACACACTAAGACCTTTCAAGTCTTATTCTTAGTCAATATTACTCAGAGATCTTACTCTCATACCCGAGAGCCTGAGCCATAATCAACCCCGGCTTGGTCTCTAACAGTGCTCATTGTTTGTATTGTGATCTAGGTACAAAGTTCATACAAATCCAATTACTTCTTCATTAGTGAGACTCCAAAATACGTGGCGTCATCAGTGGTTCCATTACTGGGAAACACTTCTATTTTCTCGTGTAATGTTGTGTCTTGTTAAAACACCTTCTCTAAACACTCATACACTAAACAATGTTTCGTTTCTTATTTTAAAAAATGACTGGAACTCCTTCGCAAAATGCTGGTTAACTCACACCTTCTGGAAATAACCAGCCTTCTTCTTCTAACGTAAATCCTGTTAAACTTATTACCTCAGCATTCAATAGGCTGGGGGCATACAAATAGTCAATGTTCTTTTACTCCTACTCAAAGAGACCTTAGGGAGAAGCTTGAGGCTGCCGAAATGAAAATCCCCCCAAACCACCAGTCCAAAAAACCCTACCTCTCCTCTTATTCCCTAACTAATACAAAAGAGGAACCAAGCTCTTGATGAGAGGGCTAGGCTTGTGGTTGAGGTCATGGCCACAAATGATGCCCATCTCAAGCTGGTAGAGTTGGAGGCAAATGATGGCCTCCCTCTACAAGAGGGCCCCCTTAGGGTGGACAAGGAGTCCGGACTAAATCTATAGTCAGTCAGTCTAGACGAACCAAGAGACAGGAGGTGCCGATCATTAACCTTGTTACAATGAGGAAGAGGAGGAAGAAGATGGTAAGGAGGCTGAATCAACTATTCTCCCCGAGAAATCCAAAGCAAAACCCAAGGCAAATGCAAAGGGAAAGGCCGTGATTTCTCATTCTAAGAGAACAAAAAGAATGACATGAATCTGGAGTTCTTAAAATTCATGCACCAGATGTGGGAGACCCACTAGAAAGGCAGTGTGAAATGCACACGTACTTTGGATGCCTTCGCGGACAAGACTGCCAACGTCCCCATTCAAATAGGGAAGCCCCCAGCACTTGAGCATTATGATGGCTCAACAAATGCCAAGTGTCATATGGGAAGGTATAAAGGGCAGATGACCCTATTTTCCGATAATGAAGCCGTGATGTACAAAGCTTTAACTGCCACATTCACTAGCAAGGCACTACGTGGATGTTGGCCCACAAACCATAATCCATCCGTAGTTTTGAACAATTCTGGAGTGCCTTCCTGAACTCTTTTGCTGGGGCTGGTGAGCCCGCGAGACGGAAGACCGATCTGGTTTGAATCAAGCAAGAGCCTGGAGAAATCACTAAATCATACATCACTCGCTTCAGGAAGATGTTCGAGCAGATCGTAGACCTGTCCGAGAGTGATATGCAGCTCTGCTTTAAGGGCGGTCTAACTTCAAGCTTCCTAAAAATGAACTTCGCCTTTGACAGGCCCAAGGATGTTGAGGAGATGTATGAGAGGGCTACAACTCTTACCTCAGCGGAGGAGCCCGCGAAACTTCTTGCAACGCGCAAGCCGGCCAAGGAGAGGATCGAGCATGTCAAGGAGACTACCAAGGATCCAGTCACGGCAAGGGAAAGAACAGAAACCGCAATACAGAATAAATTTAAGAAGATTGCGGATGATACTATATATACTCTTTGACCGCACTGCGGGCTGCCAACCTTAAAGTCGTAGAAATCCCTCTTCCCCCTTCGATGTTAAGAAGGCCAAATGAGAGGTTAAGAAACAAGTTATGTGATTATCACAATGACCATGGCCATAACATGGAGGATTGCTTCCTGCTGAAGAAAATTATCCAACAAAAGATTGATAATGGATAGTTGGCCAATTGGGTCAAGGGCAACAACAACATCAGGGATCGAATTCAAAGAGGGACTAGAGGAGAGAGATAAATAATAGAAATTATGATGAGGATGAGCAGGGAACTTATGAGATTAACTATATCGGATTAGAGGCTCCAAGCAACACCTAGTTGTCCCATCAAATCAAGACCCTGGAAAAGGTCTTTTTGATTCCAGCCTTGACTCCTGAAGAAGAGCAAGAGATTGGTTTCAAGATAAGTGAGCTTGCTTCCCCTATCTTTCACTCCACTTAGCCCTTGACCATAAAAAATGAGGATCAGGCGGGCTAACATAAGCAGGGTTCTGATTGATACTGGTGCGGTCAGAGACATTCTCTACTACCACACTTTAGTAGGAATGAAGATGTTCGAGGCACATCTTACCCCTTATGCCAGACTGCTCGAGGGGTTCACCAACCACGCCATCCACGTGAAGGGGACAATTGACTTTAAGGTTACAATAGAGGAAAAGCCCTAAAAAAACAGCAAAAATCACCTTCATGGTCATCGATTTACAATCCTAGTATAATGCTATACTTGAAGTCACGTCACATGGCACGCTGGGAATTGTAGCATCAGTCCCCCATTGTAGCGTTGATATTTTTATTTGATCACAGAGTCGCCACTTATTATTTATTTAGGAAAACAATAAGAAAAATCTTTTTATTTATTTAAAGTTTTGAGGGTTCGGGGGTTAATTTATGGAATGGGAAGGTCGAGGAGCACCCATTTCACCCAATTTGAAGATCGGTCTTGCCAATTGAGTATTATCAATTTTTTTTAATTAATAAATAAGAAAATCCTAATCAATTTTTTGATTAGGAATGTCAAATTGTATGCTTCGAGATCACCTCCATGGATTGAAGGGACTCTAGGCTAATCCTTTTGATGGGATTGCACTACTCTAAAAGCCAATAGAGAGATTGAGAAGAAGAAAGAGGAAGGAGTTTACCTTGTGTTTAGGGAGTATTTGATTTAGAACGTGGTTCTAAGTGCCTTTTCGGTCGAGAAATGATTCGGGCAGAGCTTCGCCTTGATTTTAGGCTTGAGCCTTGGTGTTCGTCAATCAACGTGGTTGATGGATGAATTTAGGAGTTTATTTAGAGTGATTTGCAGGAGTCTTTCGTGGAAAGAAACCAACAAATTGTGTGTGTTGTGTGTTTTCGATCGGGAATCGGGGACCTCTGAAATACTGAAAGCTATCAGGTATTTATAGGGGTTTAAGAGGTGGATGAATGACTTTGTCACCAAGATTAGGAGACTCAAGTGGATTGGGACTCCTCCCAAGGAAGCTTCCAGAACCCTCTAGTCAGTAGAGACTCGGATTAGATGATATTTATCAAGAAAAGAGATTGAAACGAAGAAGAAAAGTGATTCTGTACATCTTGCAGAGGGGTTGTCTCACCCGAGACACGTATGTCCCACACGGGACAACTAGTTAAATAACCATTTTGTCCTCTTCAGTTATTTCGTTAGTCAGTTAGGTCCAAAACTAACGAGGTTAGTTAGAAACTTAACGAGGTTAGTTAGAAACTTAACGAAACATGATGAAACTGATATGCTTTCATCAAAACACAAATGAGAGACGAAGAGTAGTGTAATCATATAATTATTGGTTCAGAATGGGGTGTCTACAGAGCCCCTCGGCAACAAGACTTATGGAAGAAGTCATGTCGTCGATAGAAACGACATCATTTTGAACATCGGGATGATCGTGCCGCACGGCTGCTTACGTATCTCTATTGGAGAATCAGACCAAAACGTAGTTCGACTCCAAAACACTAAAAAGGTTATTTAAGGTATTTTGAAAAGCATTTTTGAAAAACCAATTTTTGAAAGAAAAGGTAAGATCGTACTGAGGAATCAAGGATTTGACCCAATTCTGATGATACCCATTATTGATGATGCGCCGCCCGAGGTTACTGACGTTTCCGTTGTTGCCGAGGTCACGGACTTGGTTGTCGTTGCTGCCTTCACAGACTTTGATGCTGAGGTCACAGACTTTGTTGTGGTTTCCGAGGTCACGGACTTTGAAGTTGCTGCCATCACAGACTTTGCTGGTGTTGTCGAGGTCACGGATTTGAAGTTGCTGCCGTAACAGACTTTGTTGATGTTTTCGAGGTTACGGACTTGAAGTTTGCTCCCATCACAGACTTTTTTGATGTTGCCGAGGTCACGGACTTGAAGTTTTACTGCCATCACAGACTTTGTTGACGTTGCCGAGGTCACGGACTTGAAGTTTGCTGCCATCACAGACTTTGTTGATGTTGTCGAGGTCACGAACTTGAAGTTTGCTGCCGTCACAGACTTTGTTGATGTTGCCGATGTCACGGACTTGAAGTTTGATGCCGTCACAGACTTTATTGATGTTGCCGAGGTTACAGAATTGAAGTTGTCGGTTGAGGTGGAGGTTCTGTTGGCTCCTGTAATGCAAGAATATATGCATGCTGGTCTCGAATTGACCCGAATGATTCTTACCTTTTTGCACCTGCTATCACATAATGATTCCAAATAGATTTTTCAGATTTTGGTTGTTTAATTGGACTTACGTGGTGGTGCTCACGTCTGTTCGTATAAATGGCCGGTTGGTCATTTTGATGGTGAATTTATGTATGAGTGTATGGTATATGGATATGTAGGGACATTTGTATGGATTGATATTTGAGATGGGTGAACTGTATGAGTGAACTTGTGTTTGACGAGTTGAGACCAAATCAGGTTTATGCAGAATCAGTTAATAGTCAACAAGGCTGTACTGTTTCTTCATTGTTGTAGAATTTCGATAAGTGTCGAGGTCGAAACCTAACGGTTTATTTAATATCCGCAAGCGCACGGACTATTGCAATATAGCGGGTGCAAGTACGGGTCGATCCCACAGAGACAGGGTTTACTTAGGAATTATTTTTGTCTTTATTAAAATTATAGAATAGATTGGGGGAGATAAAGATTGGTTTTGGAAATAAAAAGAAACATATACAGAAAATACTTTAAATAAAACTTTATATAACGAAGCATTCTCGGGATTGGAAATCATATACATAATTTATTCATCAAATAGTTATTGTTTTAGGAAATAAAGGTTTTCATAAAAATCAAGGATGGTACGTTAGGCTTACACTACTTCGGGTTAAGACAGTAGCGTTTGTATTTTTCACTAATTATGTCCTAACTGTTTGAGATTTCCGTTTATGGTACTCCCGCCCTGTCACAAACGGGCATTCCGGCTTATCTCTAGCTGACCATAATTAGTAAGAACCCACTAAGAACGAGAGTCAACATACTTTCCATTAAAGGAACATCCCTAGGCCGTTGAACTATTTTCGTGATCAATTGAACCCAGTTTCTTTATATGGTTCCGTCAATCGAGATTCTCCGCTAGGTCCTTCTCTCAATTGACTGAATCATACAAGCTGGACGTCTCCAAAATGTAAGTTATTTAGATATTGATATAAATAAATTATTTATATGAAGATAGAAGACAAGACTTTCATATTTTTAAGATGATGAACGGTTTATGCTTTGAGTTTCCAACCCCAAGAACAAGGGGGATTACTCACTAGCCATGTAAAACAGATAAGCAATAATGTAAAGAATAGAGTAAGAGAAACTTATGATGAAATGAATGGCTGGAAATAATGCTTCACTTTATTGCTTCTTTTCCAAAGGAACTTCAAGAACAAATGTAGACTTGAATCTTCAAAAGATCTTTGGAAATCAATGTAATAAGTAATTGTATCTAATCTCTAACAATTTCTGATGAAAATACTATGAAAATTCGGTATTGAAGACTGAGTACAACGGGTCTTTTTATAATTGGGAGGAAACTCTTCAAGAAGGTGCCTTCAAAAGGTGCCTTTTAATTCTGCAGACGCGACTTGCACGGCCGAGTCAAGGATTTTGCACGGCCATGCTCCCTTAGCGTCAATTTTGGATTTTTGAACAGGCCAAGTGCACGGCCACTCCACTTCTGCTGCACGGCCGCTCTGAAGGCTAAAACGGCTGATCACTTTTCAAGACACGGCCACTCTGTGTTTTGGGGCAAAAAATGGCCCGAATATGGCCAAGTGCACGGCCGCTCTCTTTTGGCTGCACGGCCGCTCTGGCTGGAATTTGGCTTTGTGTGTTTGTGTAGCGTTGTGAGGAAAAAGAATTTTATCTTTTTGTTGAGTCGCCACCTATATTATTCGATTGGAGAAAATAGGAAAACCATTTTAAAAGAGATTTGGGTTCGGGGCTTAGGTTATGAAATGGGTAGGTCAAGGAGCATCCATTTCACCCAATCCGGAGATCGGTCTTGCTAAAGAAAAGAGAGGTTTTCAATCTTTAAAATATATATAATTAAAGAAAACAAGTAAACCCTAATCAATTTCTTGATTAGGAATGTCGGATTGTATGCTTCGAGATCGCCTCCATTGACTGAAGGGATTCTAGGCTAATCCTTTTGATGGGATTACACTACTCTAAAATCAATAGAGGGGTTGAGAAGAGAAACGAAAGTTAAAGGATGATTACCTTTTAAGGAGAGATTCAGACAGAGTTTCGACTCAAGTTTAGAGTTGAAACTTGATACGGACAGAGCTTCGCCTTGGTCCTTTGATTCGGGCTTCGATGTTTGTTAATCAACAAGGTTGATGAACAAACTTTGGGAGTTGTTTGTGAGTGATTTGAAGGAGTCTTTCGTGGAAAGAAACCAACAAAATGTGTGTGTTGTGTGTTTTCTTGATCAAGGATCAGAATTGTCGACCTCCGAAACACTGGAAGTCATCCAGTATTTATAGGAGGTTGGAGAGGTGAAGGTGGAGAGGTAAAATCCCCTAGGAAGGTTCCAGAACTCAGTTCTGGTTGGATACCCGAATTGATAAGGTTTTATCCAAAAAGAGAGTTTGAAACGGAGAAGGAGAGTGATTTCTGCACATCCTGTCGAGGGGATATCTCGCGCGAGATATGATAACTTGTGCGAGATAACTGGTCATTTGACTATTTTGTCCTCTTCAGTTGTTCCGTTAGTCAGCTAGGTCCAAAACTAACGAGGTTAGTTAGAAACTTAACGAAACATGATGAAACTGATATGCTTTCATCAAAACATAAAAGAGAGATGAAGAGTAGTGTAATCATGTAATTATGGGTTCAGAATGGGGTGTCTACAGAGCCCCTCGACGACAGGTCTTATGAAAGAATAAGTGTCGTCGATAGAAAAGACATCATTCTGAACACTGGAATGGTCGTGCCGCACGGCTGCCTACGTATCTCTATCGGAGAATCAGACCATGACGTAGTTTGACTCCAAAACACGAAAAGGTTGCTTCAGGTATTTTGAAAATCATATTTTTTTGAAAATCAAGGAGATTTTATTTTTTGAAAAGGCAAATCCATAATGAGGAATCAAATCATGACCCAATTCTGAAGATACCTATTTGTCTGAAGATTCGCCTGTTTGGGCTCCGAACCTGCGGGGAAAGATGTTAGAAAACAAAGATTTACCTGTCCGGTCCTTTGCATTCTGTTGGGTTTTCTTTTGAGACTGAAGTGAGGTGACGATCCTGGAGATTCGGGACCGAGCTTTTGTTGAGGTGACGATCCTGGCGATTCAAGACCGGGCTTTTTGTTGAGTAGTACTCGACATACTACCTGTAGATGCTTGACACACCTACTTGGTGACGATCCACCTGTCTGGGCGTTGAATCGGGCTTTTGGTAAGGTAAGTATTTGACATACTGACCCTAGATGCTTGACGCATCTTAGATGTTTGACACACCTAATTGGTGACGATCCACCTGTCTGGGCGTTGAATCGGGCTTTTTGTTGGAATATGCTTGACACATGGCACTTGACGTGATAGATGCTTGACGCGATGGTTGCTGGACGCAATGGTTGCTTGACGCGATGGTTGCTTGACGCAATGGTTGCTTGACACGATGGTTGCTTGACGCAATGATTGCTTGATGCAATGGATGCTTGATGCGATGGTTGCTTGACGCAATGGTTGCTTGACGCGATGGTTGCTTGACGCAATGGATGCTTGACGCTTGAAGAGATGCTCGACGCACTTAATTGGATGCATTGCTATATGGAAAGGTAGATGGTAGGCAAAATCCAAACACTCAACATGTTTGATCTAAAAGTAAGCACTTGACGTGCTTTAATTCCTGCAAGAGGGTTAGTGAAAGCATTTGCATAACAACATACATTCACTTAAGCATTTGTTTGTTCAAGACGATCAATGTGCACTCGACTATGTGATATTGAAAATTGTTTGTGTGATTTAGATTTTGGTTCAGAAGACCAACTCGTGAGGTCCATCTAAAGATCGAATGAAACAATCATCTAATAGGATTCCGTTGAGATAACCCAAGTTCAACACTAAGGTTCAGGATACTTTAAGAATTCTTCGTCATCGCAGGACTTTTTCATCGTCAAGCCCCTAAGTTTCTCGTGTGATGATCATTGACTGAACAAGGTTTAAACCACTCCAATGGCTTTTGCTATGTAGAACTTATGCTGCCTACTCCAAACCACGTATTTTTCAAGGCTTCTCTTGACATTAAGCCCCAAGACTTCTTGTATGTTGTAGATGACTTCGCGAACATGCTTGTGAGGCTGCATGAATTGAAGAAGGATCCCCTCCTTTTCCCTTTGATTTTTTTTCTTAGTGACGCACCCTGATTTTTGCCTAGACCGCCCTTTCGGGTTTTCAATCTAGCGGGCATCTCTTTTGCGTCTTTTGCTTTTTGTGCTCTAACTTTTGCCTAGGCCGCTCTTTACGAGTTTTCAACCTAGCGAGCAATTTTTTTGAAAAGTATGTTTACTCGAAGGTGACTCAGTTGGAAGAATCTCATTTAAGGAGAAAGATGAGATCTCAAGTTTAGTTGAGGAGAGGCGGACTCTATTTTTGGAAGGTTATCCAAGCATTGACTCTTTTATAAGGGAGTGTATTCTCTAATGATGATAGTGAGAAGCGAAGAGGAAGCCCCTAATGCAGATTTGATTACTCTTGAGAGTTTGAGTAGAGATTGACTGGGGGAGGAAAGGTTAGGAAGCCCTAGTTTTGTCGCTTGGATTTCAAGAGTGTGTATGAGAATGGCTAAGAGGAAGCCCCTAGACTCAACAAAGAACGCTATATGGCTCAAAGGTCTAGAAAAGTTGTTTTACCTTTAATGGACCTTGCATCATCTAGAAATTTCTTAACGAGTTTGAAAGGAAAGTCAATCATTAGCACGACTTAAGGCTAAACATTTTTCTTTATGGATTGATGTTGAAAGTCTTCTTCATTTGCGTTGCCATTCGGGCTTCATTGTAAGAGGATGTTGAGGGATCCTCTTTTCTTCATTGATATCACTTGACTCTTCTTCTTTTCGGGAGAGTCATTCTTGCCTTTGTTGAAATTTCATCCTTGTTGTGGGGCGATGAAGGCTTGAGAGTTTTTCTCTTTTTTTTTTCATTTTTTTTTGATGCTCTATTTTTGCCTAGGACGATTTGAGGAGTTTCGACCTAGCGAGATTTTTATTTATTTTTGTACTCTCAAAGCCTTGAATTGAGTAGCCCCACTCTTCTTGGGATGAACGTTGATAGCAGCGCCTTTGGCTTCCTTCGTTTGTTGATCTTCGACTTTCAACATGAGTAATGTTTAGCCTTAAGCCTTCTAAGGATAGTTTTCATTTCAAACTTGTTTAGAAGTTTCTATTTTTCGTGATGATTTAAGGAATGAGGGGGTCCACTATTTGGCAAATGATACTCATAAAGAAAAACAACTCTTGGGACAGTGTTTAGGATAAAGAGATAACTTTTATTGATAAGGAAATTCAAAACAGACTCGATAGTTCACTTGACACAAACTAGAGAGGATAGAGATGTACTAGAATGACTGAATGACTCTTCGAGAACATACTAGGAAGCTGACCTAATCTATGTTTTTTTTTTCAAAGGAAAAAGGGAGAGGACAATCGGAGCCCCAAGGTGGTGATGCTTCAGTTGATCTTGCCGGCTTCATACAAGTCTTGGATGGCATCCCTCAAATTGTAGCAATTGTTGGTGTCATGACCACTAAACTGATGGTAATCGCAAAATTTGTCGTGGTCCCAATCTTCTCTCATTTTCTTAGGATGATAGTCTTCCATTGGCTTCAGTTTTCCTTGGCCTACTAGATCATCGAACATTTCCTTAAGAGTAGCCCCACCAAAATCATGATAGGTCCGACCGGTGCTCCCCTTTGTTGGACAATTCTCCTTTTCTGAATTCTTTCTAAGACGGATCAATTCATCAATTCTAAGGCCCGATTTATGGAGTTCGAGGAAACTAGGAAAGTAATTGCCGGCAAGCTTCTCTTGGTACTCTTCGCGGAGACATTGAAGTAGGATATGAATTTGTTCGGCTAGGCTTGGCCTATCAACGATTTCAGTCAGTTTGGTCCTCCATCTTTTGACAAAATCGGCGAATGACTCATTTTGTTGTTGCTTAGTTTGCTCAAGGTCTCTCCTAGTAGTGCGGTAGGTAGTGTTGTCCTCAAATTGTTCTTGGAAGGCACGACTGGCGAGTGGCCAATCAAGCCTTGTAGAGAGTGGGAGGGTCATGTACCAATCTCTAGCGGCACCATCAAGGGTTTGAGGGAAGCATTGAACTAGCAAGTTGTCATCGACACCCATAGGTAGCATGGCCCAAGAGTAGGTTTCCAAATGAGCTTTAGGGCAAGTAGAACCATTGAATTTTGCAATGTCGGGTGTCTTGTACTTTCTAGGAAGCTTTGACATGGATTGACGAAGGGTGTCATAGTCGATAGAGAGCGAGGCTCCCTTACTCACATTGAGGGATGCAAGTTTCTTTTCTAGCATTGCCATGGTAAGTGGTTCGTCCTTGCTTTCTTTCTTGGAAGCATAACTCTCATTGTCAGAGGAGGAAGATGATGAGCTAGGCTCATACACCTTTTTCTTGTGCTTGCGGTGGTTTTTAGCCTTCTTAGTGTATGATACTTCATCATCGGAAGAGGTCCTACTCTCTTTCTTCTTTGAGCTTAATTCGGCCAATTGTAGTTTCATGGCTTGGAGTTCGTCAACCATGTCTTTCATTTCCCCGGCTTGGATTCTTCTTTCAAGTTCTAATCGGGCCTCCATTTCATCGGCTTGGGCTTGTAGCATTTCTTCATATCGAATCCTTTGATCCTCAATTTCCTTTTTGAGTGCTTCGGAATTCATCGTGTCGGAAAGAAATTGAGTTGTTACCGTTGGAGAGGTAAGGGGGCTTGACGACCTTAGAGATGAACTCGAGATATCCTAATGAAACGTCTTTTTCGAATATTAGCCTCAAACGATCCTAGATGGAGAAAAGGATGATGGTTAAAATTACCTCACGAGTGATTTTTTTGAAGTTTTATTTTTATTAGAGACGCAGTTTTGACTCAAGGAGGGAGCGCACATCGATTATCAATCACAAACACGAAATCTGCAAATAATATCTTGCGCGAGACTAGGTGATCTCGCACGAGACAACCATTCGGAAAGATGGATTTTTCCTCTTTTTATTTCCTAAATTCATGGTCGGACGGACAAAGATCCGTTTTCTATCTAGCATCCTAGGTAAATCTTGCAGGTATACGTAATTCAACCAAACCTAGGGACTCGGTAATTAACCATTCTTTGTAAAATAAAGCCACGTAAAATTGACCGGAAGGATTTTTTTTCTTTAAAGGGACTTCCGAAAGGGTCATTCCGAAGGGACATTTTCGAAGGGACTTTTCTTTTTCCGAAGGGACTTTTCCGAATCCTTTCTCGATAGTCAATTTTACATTAACTTTATTTTGGTCAAAGACAAGAAGAATTATCGAGTCAAAACCGACCAATCACGGAGTGTTCCTAGAAAGACAATCTACATGATATGTGGTGATGCAGGGCTGGAAGGCTAGGCTCCCCGCGATATGACAATCTAAGTGGATTGAATACGCGGAGTGGGATTGTCCAACTTCAGAGAGACCGGCGACTAGGTGGTTACCGTCATCCGTCCTTAGTGTGGGTCCCGGGTTAATCGGGGTATGTAGTGCAATGACAGATATAGCATGAGTGCGCGTGTGTGAGAGTCGATCTAGGTGATAGAGAAAAATAGAAAGGTTTTTTTTTGAAAATCAAAAGAAAAACAGATAGTGGCCGCACCAAGTACGTTTCTCCCAATTTAGGAAGACTCAGGCCGTCGTAGTTCCACATAAAGAGAGAGAAAGAGAGATAAATAATTCAATTTACAACTCCTGAATCCCCAATGGACCGTACTTTAATTAAATAAAACCCAATCGCACGCAGTTTATAAATAATAATCAATTATTTAAAGGAAACGAAGGTTCGAGTTCTACACCTTAAGGGAGGCCTTAAGATGCGGGAACTAAGCAGATAATGAATTCTGGGATCCCCCTTGCATGTTCGGCTCTCGTCTTGGACTATGAGATAAACGGGAGAAACCAGAAAACAACCAGATTGCCGAAGCAATATCTTGCGCGAGATATGATACCTCGCCGCGAGACATGCCTCATCTGAGAGCAAAAAATTCGAATTTACAATTTTTTTTTTTGAAAAACTCTCTTTTAATTTTGACGCAAGTTTAAGCCTCTTAATTTTAAGTCCCCAGCAGAGTCGCCACTGTAGCGTTGTGAGGAAAAAGAATTTTATATTTTTGTTGAGTCGCCACCTATATTATTCGATTGGAGAAAATAGGAAAACCATTTTGAAAGAGATTTGGGTTCGGGGCTTAGGTTATGAAATGGGTAGGTCAAGGAGCATCCATTTCACCCAATCCGGAGATCGGTCTTGCTAAAGAAAAGAGAGGTTTTCAATTTTTAAAATATATATAATTAAAGAAAACAAGTAAACCCTAATCAATTTCTTGATTAGGAATGTCGGATTGTATGCTTCGAGATCGCCTCCATTGACTGAAGGGATTCTAGGCTAATCCTTTTGATGGGATTACACTACTCTAAAATCAATAGAGAAGAGAAACGAAAGTTAAAGGATGATTACCTTTTGAGGAGAGATTCAGACAGAGTTTCGACTCAAGTTTAGAGTTGAAACTTGATACGGACAGAGCTTCGCCTTGGTCCTTTGATTCGGGCTTCGATGTTCGTTAATCAACAAGGTTGATGAACAAACTTTGGGATTTGTTTGTGAGTGATTTGAAGGAGTCTTTCGTGGAAAGAAACCAACAAAATGTGTGTGTTGTGTGTTTTCTTGATCAAGGATCAGAATTTTCGACCTCCGAAACACTGGAAGTCATCCAGTATTTATAGGAGGTTGGAGAGGTGAAGGTGGAGAGGTAAAATCCCCTAGGAAGGTTCCAGAACTCAGTTCTGGTTGGATACCCGAATTGATAAGGTTTTATCCAAAAAGAGAGTTTGAAATGGAGAAGGAGAGTGATTTCTGCACATCCTGTCGAGGGGATATCTCGCGCGAGATATGATATCTCGTGCGAGATAACTGGTCATTTGACTATTTTGTCCTCTTCAGTTGTTCCGTTAGTCAATTAGGTCCAAAACTAACGAGGTTAGTTAGAAACTTAACGAAATATGACGAAACTGATATGCTTTCATCAAAACATAAAAGAGAGATGAAGAGTAGTGTAATCATGTAATTATGGGTTCAGAATGGGGTGTCTACAGTTTGATTTGTTTGTTGCTCCTCCATGCCTTTGCACCAAGATGTCCAAGCATCCTTTGATCATAATAGACTCCAAAAACCTGTCTAAAATGTATAAAGTATACCAAAAAGCATAAAATCGAATAAATATGAAAAAGGAACTAAAATAGACTTAAATGAGATGAAAATGATAATTTAACTAAGTAAAAGTATATAAAAACTTAGGATAAATGACTATATAATAGTCACTTATCAAACTCTCCCACACTTAAGCTCTTGCTTGTCCCTAAGCAAGTTTATGATGAAAACACGGAGAGGGAGAAAAGAAAAGAAAAAATAAGAATGATCCCTTAGAAATATAGTAGCAAGCCCTAATTGCCTTTTGGATATTGCCTTCATCTTTCTAGTCATATTTTGCATACCTTTAAAAATTATTAGAAAGAAGCATTTTTGGGATATTTTAAAGAAATAATTTTTAAGACAATAACCTAATATAGCATATATAGAATTTGATCAAGTAAAGCATGCTAGAAGGATAAATCTTAGATCATTTACTTGGTAAAAAGAGAACCTTTCACTCTTTAGAGTGATTTTTGAGAAAATGAATTTATTACTTTAAAATGTACAAAGGAAAGTATAAATACTCATTCACAAACTAGAAGTTTCCATAGAATTGTATTGCATTTTGAATCACAAGGGCGAAAAATGGATGATGATAGTGGAAAAATCTTATCAAGGCTTCAACAATTTCATCTTATTTTTGCACGTGTTAAATTTTTGCAAAAGACCTTAGTTATTTTTTATCTTTTCAAGTAGGAGACATTGTGGCTGCGAACCCCATGTTCCTAATACTTAAATCAAGAATACTTTGGATATTACTTCCATTTGGCAAGGAAGCAGCGTCGCAGCGAACGCCGTGCCCCGAGTTACTTAGAAAGTAATAGATTTCTTTTTGCTTTTAAGATTTGGTGACTAAGTCACTCATTTTAGCAATAAGATAAAATGCCTAACCTTGATTTGATTAGTGTAAATAGAAAGATGGGATTTTGATAAAGAGGCGTGATTCAAGGGATGCAAAACAAAGTGGATGCTTCTAATAAATGAATAAACATTTAATAAAACTTAAAATGTACAATTTTAAAGAAATATTTTCAAAATTTTTCATAAGAATAACCAAGTGTATAAAGATGATCAATAAAGATTCCTTCTAATCAAATGTTTTTTCTTGATAAAGCCCTCTATTTTGCCATATTAACTTATGAGCCTTTTAATTTACTTCCTAAAAATATCCCTATATTTTTCTTCTTATTAATTTCTAAGTTTATAGAAAATATGAAAGGAAAGTTAAAGGCATTATTTTAGGGCAAATGGCAAGCATAAGAAATAATAATATGGATCATCATAGGAATTTTTTTTTATATACTTGTAAGTGCTCCAATTTGAGTTGTTAGTATTTTCGTTAGAAAATTAACGAGAGCCCTAACATCCCTAACATTTCTAACAAATTCTAACTTTTCTAACAAAGCAAGGGTAAATTAGGGATTGCTATTTAGAGTTAAACAAGGAAAAGAATCTCACAAAAGAAAAAAAATTGTAAAAACCCGAAATAGGAAAGCTGTAAAACAGCAGCTGTTTGAATTTGAAAATAATATTCCTCTTGTCCAAAGCCTGGAGCAGCATTTAATGAACCAGGCACGCCCTCGAACAGATCCGCGTGGATCAAATTGATTCTCCCAGTGGCCTATAAATTGAACCCTTCTCTCTCAGTTTACACAACAGAATTCACTCACAGAAGCTATACTCTGGCGAAAAACAGAGAGAAAACAGTGGGAATCCTTAGATTGCCACCATTTTCTCTTGAGTCTTTCCCAATATCACTCCAAACACTCTCAAATCATTCTTAAACATACACAAGCTCAAGTTTAAGTCAACCCTAAAGAGGAGGATTAGAGAGAAAACATAGAGGACTTAAGTGTTATCTACTTGTTTTCTCTTTGACCAACTCTATCATCAAACACTAAACACATTCAAATCTTGATACTCCTCAAGTCAAACTCCAAACCAAGGAAGATAGGGTTAAACCATCATTGGTAAACCCTCCTTCTCCTTACCCTAAAACTCCCTCATCCATGCATGCATCTCAAACTTTAAATATGTAGTTTGTTCATCAAATTGTTGTTCATCTTTACTTGACCTAAAAATGTAGTCACCTTGGAATAAATTTCCATGGATGACCATTTAAAAGGTCCAAATTATTTCTTACTTTATTGAAATCATTTTCTTAAAAGTGTTTTTCCTAAAATCAATTTTCAAAACAAAAAATCTTTATTTCAAGGTTAAATCTCCCCTTCCCAAGCAAATGAAGTGCTTTAAGTCCTAATGTACCCTAAGGATGGCTTGATATAGTAGATCACCACTAAAATGTCTAGTGATCACTAATCAAAGCCTAAGGAAATGGGGACAAGCATGGATGCAAAATCCCCTTTAAAATCACATTTTCTTTCAAGAACATCTTGCTGTCCAGTAGCATTGTTCTGAGACCTCCGTCCATTGTCTAATTTTTTGGACACAGAAGAACTTGGAATTGGGTGTTGACTACAAAATACTTTTTGTAGCCAACATCCGTAGCATTCCAGACATATTTTTACTTTATTTTGTTTCGTGAGTCTAACTCCCTTTTTCAAATTATTTTCCAAAGGTCAGTTCAACAGTCTCTGGAAATCCAGATTTCATATCTGAGATTTCCAGAAGATTTTGGTCCATCAAATCATCTCCAAATGGAAAAGTCTTTTGCAGAAACCTTAGTTAAGATGTTTTGAACAACTTTTATTCTCGGACTTTCCCCATATTTTGAAGTTTTAAAGATCTTAAATCCATTTTAAAATCAAGTGTCCACTGCCTTTTTCATTCTGGCAGAAATGACTTTCAACTTCAAGGAGTCTTTTGAGTACCAAAACTCAACCCTAAAATCATACCAAAAATCATGGGACTTGTTTTATGTCTTACAAAGAGTTTTAAATTTTTATTTTTCTCAGTTTGAATTTATTTTGGCCAAAGGAACACACACACACACACACATAAATGGTTTTTAAGTTTGGAAGACTCGTTTTACGAGGCATTCCGGGTGAACCCTAACGTTCTTCCCGGCGTGTAACGTGACCTCCGAACCCAAATCTCTAATCTCGGGCATTTTTCAAAGTTTTGGCCCTTAAAACAAAAATGGCGTGGCGACTCCGTCTCCGTTTTGATTTTCAAAAAGAAAGGAAAAATCGCGGTGGCACATCATCACAGTGGCGACTCCGCTGGGGAAATAAAAATGAGCTTTATCTTTTCAAAAAAAAAATTTTTCAATAAAAAAAGAAAAGCTTTTGTGGGTCAAGCTTCCGTCCCGGCATTTGAAACCATTTGTTGTGTGTGTGTGTGTTGGTTTTACACATTTCGTGTTGTTTTGGGTCGTCCCGGAAGAATCGATATCTTTGACTGTTGGACCCGTTTCCTTAAATCATTTGAATTTTGAATTTTGTGCTTATGTGCTTATGTGTTCATTTGCTTTCAAAAAAAAAACTTTCAAAAAAAAAATCATTTTTTGCATGCATCATACTTTTTAAGACACATGATGAAAATTTCTATTTTACTCAGAAAAAGAAAATAGACTGCTTGCACACTACGCGCACTTGGCCTTACACTGCACACTACGTCCTTAACCCGGGAAAATCCCAGTAGCAGCCCGTTTGGCCTTGTTACGCCTCTCGGTGCGAGCACGGGACTACCCAAACATCCCATGGAGCCTCGTGTCGACCCTGCACTTGTCCGTGACACACTTTGTCCGAGACCCGGTTGGTTTTTTAGTCTGGTCTGTGTCATGCCCTGTCTGTGTATTGACCTTTCCTTTCAAGCCTTAGTCGGCCTACCAAGTCAATATCTTTCGGGGACCCTAATCAGTCGAAGTCCTGCCGGTTTTCCATCACGGACTTTGACCAGATATTGACTGGCGCCTTGACTTTGACTCTGACTGGCACAACTTATGCACCGACTCCCAGCATGACACTGAGTCATCAAGAATTAATGATTATTCCATGCCTAATTACGGCCTAACTGACAACGAGTCAAGATCAATTGTGGACATTTATCAGTCCGAACCATGCCAACTTCTCGTCGAGCCCTCGGACATGATCTTGACCTTTGACGTCAGCTTTGTCCGTAATTTACATCGAATGCTCGTTAAGGCTCGATTACCCGCCAGACTTTAGGATCGTTCTTTTCGGTCGGTGGGACCTGCTTGCCCTACGGAACCCTTGTTCGAGGTTACAGGTTGAGGGTCCGCAGGCGTAGTGATGGGGCCCACTGATCCAGGATCCAGAGTAGTTTGCGAAAAAGAAGAGCAATCTTTTCCAACCGCTTAGGTTAATAAAACATGTTTTAAGTAAACAAGAACAAATAACTGCATGTTGCATGAGCCCAAAGCCCAAACACCTACCCTCCTTCGTTCCCAAACATCTGAACCCTCGTGTATTTCCCCCCGCAGCTCCTCACAAAGCTTGGTTTCGGGCGCCGGGTCACCGTTTGATCAGTTGGGAAGAGTCAAGCGCATCGTCAGCTTCACCGTTTGTTCCGACTCCGGGTTTCAGAATGTCTGGATCAGCTGGTAACGATGGGGACAACACCACTCCACCTCCTGGGACTCCTCGCATGTAACAAAGAATGGAATCAGTTAGCCGAACAGATGAGATTGCGACAAGAAGCACAGCTGAATAGCCTTATGGAGGCTATTAAGAGCCATGGTTTGGCCGCCAGCTTCAACCCCGATGGCACTTTCACCGTGGAAGAAGAGGAAGACTTCAATCCTAATCTTGGTCGCCCCGACTACTCCAAGATGCCACCACCAACCTCCTACGGTACTACTACCAGAACCCATGCTCCTCGATCTTTGGGTCGGCCCGGCTCCCGACTACTGGACTCACTTGGATCCACGCAGCCTGACGGGACGAACCAATTTGCAGTTCCTCAGTGGGGGCAAAATCAGTACGGAATGTCTTCTCATGGTTGGGGGTACCTCGAAATGCCACAGCAAATTGGGATCCCGCCTCAGTTTGGAACCGATCAATCCGGACCTTCGCAGCAACAGTTCAAAGTGCCACAGCAACAGTTCGGAATGCCACCACATTTTGGTTCAGGGCAACAGTCAGGAGCCCCTCCTCAGAATGATGCTAGCTCAGCTGCTCCTCACACAGCTTCCACAAACCCGTTTCTCACTCAGGGTTCGATGGGCCACCACGCCCCTAATCCAGTTTCATCAGAATCCCTCGGACCGCAATACCCTCTTGGTTATGCACCCTCACCACAGCCAGCCATGCAATTCAACAACCAGGGACAGCAGCCCGCATTTAAGCCTACTTATGGGTCTCACTCCGGGAACTCGAGCTATTCGGCTAACTCAGGTCTGCCTCCACCTTCTCTGCCAATGGGAAGCCAACAGCAAGCCGCTGGGTTTTATCCCTTTGCCCAAGCTCCTACCTACATTCCCCAGGGTAATTTGGGCCAAGGACAGGTTTTCACCTATGCCCCGGAGTATGGTATCCCTTCCACCAGTGTGCCGCCAGTGGTGACTCCTCTCTCCAGCTCAGTCACTGGTTTGAACGCTATGACTCCACCACAGGACCCTCACCTGGCCTGGTTCATGGAACAACACAAGGAGATGAAAGCACAAATTGCTGAATTGACTGCTAAGAAAGCTGCCTTCCGGCTTGCGGACCCGGACTCCATTGTGCCCCTGCCCCACAAATTCGTGATGCCTAATCTAGATCTGTTTGATGGGACTGCATGCCCGAAAACTCACCTGGATACATACACTTTGGCAATGAAAGCTAAGGGATGCACAAACCAGCAGTTGGCCGACTACTTCAGTCTCTCTTTGAAGTCAGGGGCTTTGAAATGGTTCTTTCGATTGAAGCCTGAAGCTAGGGCTACTTGGGAACAGATCACTAGTGCTTTCACAGAGAAGTACAAAGCTAACTTGGAATGGGAAACAAATAGAGTTGATCTGCAGACAACAGTGCAGCGTCCCGACGAGAACATCGGGGATTTTTACAAGCGTTGGAATTTGAAACTTAGCGAAATGGCAATTCCTCCCTCTGAAGAGGAATAGTTGGAAATCTTCCAGTCATGCCTGAAACCTCATTTGAGAACTTCCCTCAGTCACTTCCCCTACGCGGACTTGCGTGCAATGGTTAATTCCGGGGCTAAATTTGAGAGGGCTCACAATCAACAGCAAGTTGTTGCACCTACCTACAGATACCGGGCTTCATCCACCTCCAACACGACTCCTGCCCTGCCCTATTTGGAACAGGACTGTAACAATGCCACTCCCTTTGTTACCAAGAAACCTGATGCGTCCAGATCCCGGCTCCAAGACTTGAGAAACTTTGGGATGCCTTTGTGTGATATCTTCAGAGGTTTGGTAAAAGAAGGTTTGCTCCGGCCTTTAGACAATTATCAGCCAAGAAACCCCAATGCTCCTTTGGATACCTCCAAGCATTGTGCCTTTCATCAGTACCATGGGCACCTGACAGATGATTGCGTCCCCTTGAAAAAGGCCATCCAAAGTTTGATTGAGCAAGGGAAGTTAGAGGTGCCTGAAGGGCCCAATACTATCAGTAACTCGTTCCCTAGAAATAACAACATAAGCGTCAACATGGCCGAGTTTGGTGATTCAAGACTTGCTGGCATAATGGAATTTGACTCGCCCTTTTGTGAGATCAATGAACCAGTCATCGCAGGCAATGAAAATGGCTGGATTGAGCAAGGGATTGCCAAAGAAATCCTGGTGGAAAGATCTGAAATAGCTCCCATCTCCAGCGTCGAGGAGTAGATGCATGGTCCAACAGCAAAGAGCGGCTAGACTAGGGGCTACCTATCTCTAAAATAGTCTTTTAGTCAACCTTCGTAGGTTCTAGTACTTCTCTTTCACCTAAGTCCTTCCTGGACATTTGTCGTTGTAGTCCATTTTGGACATAGTAGTTAAATCTCTAACTTTTATATAAGTCTTTTTTCTTTTCTTGCTAGACTCGAGACATCACTTGTGCACCCACGTTACACTTAATTGAAATGGTTTTATCCTAGATGATCACTTGTGCTGCTCAACCACTAATTCTTTGAAATGATTAATATTCAAATTAATTGGAGTGAGAAAATCAATTGATATCCTTCTCAAATTTGGGCTTACCAACTCCCCATCTTGCATCTCATATGCTCACATCATCCTCGTCATTTCGTTGCTCGATGAATTTGCACGGATCTTTTCTCATTTAAAGCTTAAGCAAGCAATGAAGACTTAATCTCAATTAGGTCATCCGGTAGGGATTGCGGTTGAAGCCTTTCACCCATAGGAAAGCCATTACCTCACCCTCACCAAACAATACCTTTCATTTCAAGATCAGTGTGTTTTGAAACCCTGTTTAGCCATCATTTTTGCTCCTTACTGAAAGAAGTCCAAGCAAGGCCAAGAAGTTAACTTCGAGAGTCGGCAATGCGCAAAATATCTCGAGCCATGAAGGAAGGACAAAGATAATCCTCAACTCCTCAGGAGGCTTTCCAAGTCAAAAAAAAAGAGAAAAAAGGACTGTCGATCCTCACAATTCAGTAAAAAGTCCCCGACTCCTCAAGAAGCTCTCCAATGATCAAAAAGGAGCCCGAATTCTCGAAAGATTCGCAAAAGTTCTCGATAGCTTGGACTTCCTCTTGCCATTACCTTAATCAATCCCAAGCCATCCTCTCGCTTTTAGAGGATATTCCCATTTCCTCAAACTCTAGCTTTTAGAGGATATTCCCGTTACCATTACCCTTGCCTTTGGCCAAAGTCAAAATTTGACCTCTCATTCTTAGAGGCAATCTATCTTCCCTGCCATAGATTTCCCAAACACATCCCTGCAAGCCAACCTCTCATCTTTAGAGGTTCAGTCAGCAAAAGGCCCAGCCGACCTCTCATCTTAAGAGGTCGTAATTTCCCAAATCACCCGATGGCCGATCGAAGCCCGGAAGCCCAGCTGTAATTCCTATCGGATAGCAATTTCATCGTAATCAAATTAATGTTTCATTGCTTGCTTAAATTGGAATCTAATCCATCTTGGTCCAGAATCATTAATCAAAGATTGTGCAAATTCAAAACTGATTCATTCGACATTTCATGTAAGCATAATTCATTTCTACTCAACAAACACTTGCCGTGGATGTCCCACTGGGGCTTCCCATCCGTGTCTTTCATGGACACTCTAAGGGGATATGTTATTCAATCCTCCAAATCCTCAAAATCCCCAAAGGTCCAGATCCTCGAATTTCAACATTCGTTCTCTTTTCAATCGGGACTTGCCCGAACTACGGCGACCTGAGCTCCTCATCAGGAGGGGAACGTAGGCAACCATCACTGGTCCGGTCGAAATCACAAACAAATCTCGAAAAATCCAGTCTCGTCATAGGGCCGTCCCCATACACAAATCCTCCTTAACTCTCGATATCAGTTGACTTTCTCCTCATGGTTAATCAAAATATTTGTTCATATCAGATTTAGGGGTTGAATAACCCGAGCATTAACAAAGGGTTTTAAGCAGCTTTGTGATCATCACGAATAAGACAAGTTTTCAAATGTCTCGACAAGTCTTCTCTTTCTACATTTTAGGAAGATAGAGCCAAACACTGTTTTTCTGTCAGCAGGGGCTTCCATACACTTTTCCACACCTTGTTATGTTTATACTCTCTCAAAAGAGTCAAACCCAAAAGCAAGAGTGTCATACACAAATTCGGGAGACATTCCCACCTTTCAAAAAGATATGCCCCTGCACGTAAACATTTCCGAGTCTTGTCCAGTGACTGATTGACTATGGTCTGAAAAGATAGGTGCCTCCTCTGTCTGCAATAAGACTACTCTGAATTTCTTCATGCTGGGGCTTTGCTAAGCGTCTCTCCCAGGTTCTCCTGTATCAGCTCTTCAAGCTGGGGCTTCTATGGACATCTTTGGGTCCACATTAGGTTCTTCACTACGAGATAGATTCGATCTTTATCGAATTATTTTCAGGATCGCTTTGCATTACCAATCAGATTGGGACTCTGCTAATTATGTCGGAATCACAACGAGGTTATGAGATTGGGGCTTCGCCAAGTCACTTCTTCAAAATATGGACTTTGCCTACTCAGTTCTCGAAGCCGAGGCTTTGCCAAAGAAGGGATCTTTCCTCGCTTTAATAGGATCCAGGGGCTTTGTCAAGCTGGTCCTTTGGACCTGAATTTTATCAAGTCACAAGAAAGGTCTAGTCACATTAACAACTAGATTTTCAGCTTCAGAACTTGGTACATAGCAGCTTCCCGTAGCATTGGAATTTAAGATCTGGGTTTCTCCCGGCATTAGCAATTTCATCAAATCAATCTCCGAACAAGGTTTCGGCCAAGTCACAGCTCACCCAAATGAAAGAAGTTTCACTCATATCGACGTACTCTAGAGCCTGTCGGCATCAGCTTCAAATGATCGAGACTGAAAAGAAATTTCAACCGAGACCCGGGGTTCAAATCCAACTTCATCCCAAGATCAAAATTGAAGTCCGCATGGTACTGCTGACCTATAACAAGACCTCATCAATGACATGCAATTCAGTCCGCAGCCAAAGGATATCACCTCACCAGCTCAAAGCTTGTCCCAAACATTCCACAACACATACAAACCCTCTCACCACATGCATCCCCACAAAAATCTCCCCAGGGCTCATGTAGCATGCAAAACATGAATCAATAAAAAAAAAACCTAAGCGATTGCGAATCATTTTTAGTTCCATGCATGCATCCATCATCATGAATGTCATATGTGCTTTTGTCCCTCTACTAACAAATGTAGCAATTCAAGCACGAAAGACCAGTTTTCCATCACTACCCGAAGCCTCTCCCCAGCGAGAATGGTCTCCACCAAAGACGACCTCCAATGTCCCCAAATGGATGAAGACGACCTCCAGCATCTACAGTTTGGCAAAGATAGCCCCCATGTCTATAGCTTGGCAAAGACAAGCTCCGGCGTCTGCAACTTGGTAAAGACAACCCCCAACATTCACAAACATATGAAGACCGCCTCCAGTGTCTACAATTCGGTCAGGGACGCCAAGTTCTCAAATACAATTCGGTCAGAGACGCCAAGTTCTCAAATATAATTCGGTCAGAGATGCCAAGTTCTCAAATACAATTCGGTTAGAGACGCCAAGTTCTCAAATGCAAATGGGTCAGGGACGCCAAGTTCTCAAAATGCAAACCGGTCAGGGACGCCAAGTTCTCAAATGCAATTCGATCAGAGACACCAAGTTCTCAAATACAATTCGGTCAGAGACCCCAAGTTCTCAAATACAATTCGGTTAGAGACGCCAAGTTCTCAAATGCAAATCGGTCAGGGACGCCAAGTTCTCAAATACAATTCGGTCAGAGACGCCAAGTTCTCAAATGCAAATCGGTCAGGGACGCCAAGTTCTCAAATGCAAATGGGTCAGGGACGCCAAGTTCTCAAATGCAATTCGATCAGAGACACCAAGTTCTCAAAGGCAAGTAGGTCAGGGACGCCAAGTTTTCAAATGCCAATCGGTCAGAGGTACCTCACGCCCCTAAATGTCTCAACATCTCGATCAGATACATCAAGACTCTCAACACTATCAACTACCACACAGCCCCCGCGACTTGCTCTCCTGCAGGTAAGCACAGCAAAGGTACGTTAGTCCCTCAACATATCTCAAAAATATGCATACATTCACAAATGTTGCATGATTACCCATAGCTTTAGCTATCTCTATCTCCGCAAATAGCGACGTAAGCTTTAGTTCCTTAAGGTGACAACCTCCAAATTATCAAAAGGCCCAGGATCCTAGACCTGTTCCTAACGGTCCAGTAGTTTTTGAACTACGTCCAGGCTTGATTCCCACTCGGGATACGTAGGTAGCCTACCATAGGTCCAGCCGCTTGACCAACACGGTCACCCTTTTCCTCGACAGTTCTCGTAAGCCCGAATCTTCCCCAGCGAGAACACCTTCAAATAGTCTCCCTCAGGTACAAGACCTCAGCTTAGGTTCATACTCCTGAACCAAACCTCGACTTAGGATCATACTCCTAAACTAAGTCCCCACTTAGGATCATACTCCTGAACTAAGTCCCCACTTAGGATCATACTCCTGAACTAAGTCCCCATTTAGGTTCATACTCCTGAACTGAGTCCTCATTTAGGTTCATACTCCTGAACTAAATTCTCATTTAGGTTCATACTTCGGAACTAAATCTCAACTTAGGTTCATCCCTGACGAAAGTCAATGGAATTCCGTCTCTTTCCTCGTTTTCACCTCCGGCAGCAAAGGTAAGACCTATCCCTTCAAATGAAGTCAACCAAAAGACTGCCTATCCCCTCGGAGTCTGTCCCCAATGAAAGGATACGAACATCGAAGGAAATTATTTCAAAACAAGTTGATACCTCCAGATCACCCTTCATCAAGGTTCGAGGCACCTAAGACGCCATCATCAAGGTTCGAGGCACCTAAGACGCCATCACCAAGGTTCGAGGCACCTAAAACGCCATCATTAAGATTTGAGGCACCTAAGACGCTATTACACAAAACACTAGGAAAGCGATAAATCGCAATCATCCCCTAATTCGACAAACCGAAATCATTACTAGGGAGACTTCCCAAAAATAGTCAAATCATAGGGCGACTTTCCAAAAATAGTCAAATCAAAGGGCGACTTTCCAAAAATAGTCAAATCATAGGGCGACTTCCCCAAAATAGTCAAATCTTAGGGCGACTTCCCAAAAATAGTCAAATCATAGGGCGACTTCCCAAAAATAGTCAAATCATAGGGCGACTTCCCAAAAATAATCAAATCATAGGGCGACTTCCCCAAAATAGTCAAATATTAGGGCGACTTCCCAAAAATAGTCAAATCTTAGGGCGACTTCCCAAAAATAGTCAAATCTTTGGGCGACTTCCCAAAAATAGTCAAATCATAGGGCGACTTCCCAAAAATAGTCAAATCTTAGGGCGACTTCCCAAAAATAGTTAAATCTTATGGCGACTTCCCAAAAATAGTCAAGTCACAGGGCGACTTCCCAAAAATAGTCAAATCTTAGGTTGACATCCTAAAATAGTCCCTCTAGGGTCGACGTCTGAAGATAGTCGAAAGACCCGAACTACGACTGGCTTGATTCCTCTTAAGGATACGTAGGTAGCCTATCATTAGGTTTAGCCATCAGACCAAAATGGTCATTCCTTTCCCCAGCAGTGCGGATATACAACTCTAGCCATCAGACCAAAATGGTCATGTCCTATCCCCAGCAGAGTTTCTTTCAGCAACCGACTATAGAACTCGCTCACCAGGTTGACATCCCAAAATAGTCATTCTAGGGTCAAAGACCTGAACTACGGACGGCTTGATTCCCATTCGGGATACGTAGGTAGCCTATCACTAGGTCCAGCCACTCGACCACTTTGGTCACCCCTTTCCATCTTGTCAAATATGGAGCCTTACTATTATCGACGACCCCGCTTCCTTCGAAAGCACCGTCGCCGAGGGGCTACTGTAAGTGCTCCAATTTGAGTTGTTAGTATTTTCGTTAGAAAATTAACGAGAGCCCTAACATTCCTAACATTTCTAACAAATTCTAACTTTTCTAACAAAGCAAGGATAAATTAGGGATTGCTATTTAGAGTTAAACAAGGGAAAGAATCTCACAAAAGAAAAAAAATTGTAAAAACCCGAAATAGGCAAGCTGTAAAATATCAGCTGTTTGAATTTGAAAATAATATTCCTCTTGTTCAAAGCCTGAAGCAGCATTTAATGAACCAGGCATGCCCTCGAACAGATCCATGCGGATCAAATTGATTCTCCCAGTGGCCTATAAATTGAACCCTTCTCTCTCAGTTTACACAACAGAATTCACTCACAGAAGCTATACTCTGGCGAAAAACAGAGAGAAAATAGTGGGAATCCTTAGATTGCCACCATTTTCTCTTGAGTCTTTCCCAATCTCACTCCAAACACTCTCAAATCATTCTTAAACATACACAAGCTCAAGCTTAAGTCAACCCTAAAGAGGAGGATTAGAGAGAAAACATAGAGGACTTAAGTGTTATCTACTTGTTTTCTCTTTGACCAACTCTATCATCAAACACTAAATACATTCAAATCTTGATACTCCTCAAGTCAAACTCCAAACCAAGGAAGATAGGGTTAAACCATCATTGGTAAACCCTCCTTCTCCTTACCCTAAAACTCCCTCATCTATGCATGCATCTCAAACTTTAAAGATGTAGTTTGTTCATCAAATTGTTGTTCATCTTTACTTGACCTAAAAATGTAGTCACCTTGGAATAAATTTCCATGGATGACCATTTAAAAGGTCCAAATTATTTCTTACTTTCTTGAAATCATTTTCTTAAAAGTGTTTTTCCTAAAATCAATTTTCAAAACAAAAAATCTTTATTTCAAGGTTAAATCTCCCCTTCGAGCAAATGAAGTGCTTTAAGTCCTAATGTACCCTAAGGATGGCTTGATATAGTAGATCACCACTAAAATGTCTAGTGATCACTAATCAAATCCTAAGGAAATGGGGTCAAGCATGGATGCAAAACCCCCTTTAAAATCACATTTTCTTTCAAGAACATCTTGCTGTCCAGTAGCATTGTTATGAGACCTCCGTCCATTGTCTAATTTTTTGGACACAGAAGAACTTGGAATTGGGTGTTGACTACAAAATACCTTTTGTAGACAACATCCGTAGCATTCCAGACATATTTTTACTTTATTTTTTACGTGAGTCTAACTCCCTTTTTCAAATTATTTTCCAAAGGTCAGTTCAACAGTCTCTGGAAATCCAGATTTCATATCTGAGATTTCCAGAAGATTTTGGTCCATCAAATCATCTCCAAATGGAAAAGTCTTTTGTAGAAACCTTATTTATGATGTTTTGAACAACTTTCATTCTCGGACTTTCCCCATATTTTGAATTTTTAAAGCTCTTAAATCCATTTTAAAATCAAGTGTCCACTGCTTTTTTCATTCTGGCAGAAATGACTTTCAACTTCAAGGAGTCTTTTGAGTACCAAAACTCAACCCTAAAATCATACCAAAAATCATAAGACTTGTTTTATGTCTTACAAAGAGTTCCCAATTTTTAGTTTTCTCAGTTTGAATTTATTTTGGCCAAAGGAACACACACACACACACAAATGGTTTTTAAGTTTGGAAGACTCGTTTTACGAGGCATTCAGGGTGAACCCTAACATTCTTCCCGGCGTGTAATGTGACCTCCGAACCCAAATCTCTAATATCGGGCATTTTTCAAAGTTTTGGCCCTTAAAACAAAAATGACGTGGCGACTCCGTCTCCGTTTTGATTTTCAAAAAGAAAGGAAAAATCGCGGTGGCACATCATCACAATACTATACATGCATAAAATGAAATGAAAATGCAACTAAGTTAAAAAAGAAAAAAATATACTAGAAAACAAGTAAATTTAAACTAAAAAAAGTAAAAATAATGATAAATATACCCCCCCACACTTGAAATAAACATTGTCCTCAATGTTTCAAGGACAAAGAGTAAAAAGATAAGCATGCGGTGGGGAAAAGAGTAAACAAAATTATGATAAATAAGAAAATAATCCATCGGTTTACTATTTCGATGATGCTTGTTTAAGGTCATAAGCTTGACCCCTTTTTTCCAGTGAAATGGGCGGTGAGTGGTATTGTAATGGTCTCTTATCCTTAACAACTCGCCATTCCTTGCCATTTGGCGTGATCGTGCTCTTATGATTGATGTAAATTTGACATCCCGGTGTGCTTTTTTTCTTAGGCCCCCTACCCTTTGATTTTTCAACTTTATTAGGTTGTTTAGGGTGCACATTTTTTTCACCTCTATGATCTAAGGGCTTTTTAATTATTATTTTTGAGTCCTTGGATTGTGATTTCTCACCCTTTTTGCTATTATTTTCACGAGTGTTGACTTCATGGCACGACCTCTTGAGATTTAAGTTTTTAAATTCGACCTTCTTATTTCCAATGTTTAGAGAAAGAGTACCATTCTTTACATCTATTACTGCACTAGCGGTGGCAAGAAAAGGTCTTCCTAAAATGATTGGAATTTGGTGATATTCCTCCATCTCAAGGACTACAAAGTCGACCGGGATAATCAATTTCCCGATTTGACAAGGTACATCTTCCATAATACCCATCAGGTATTTAATGAAGCGATCCGCTAGTTGGAGAGAAATAGTGGTGGGTTTCATTTCCCCCACACCTAGTTTCTTACCTATCGAAAGCGGAATGAGGCTTACACTTGCCCCAAGATCTAACAAAGCATTATCAACATTGTATTTACCTATTTTGCAAGGAATAGAGAAAGTGCCGGAATCTTTTAATTTAGGAGGAAGTGCTCTTTGTAAAATGGCACTTACTTCTTCTGTTAAAGCGACAGTCTCATGCTCCTCAAGTTTCCTATTATTTGTAAGAATATCTTTTAAGAACTTAGCATATGACGGCATTTGTTGAAGGACATCGGTAAAAGGTATGTTGATATAAATAGATTTTCAGATTTCTAAAAATTTTGCAAATCGTTTGTTGAGTTTAGCTCTTACCAACTTTTGAGGGTATGGTATTGGAGGGTCAAAATTTCTAGAAATCTTAGGGAATTCTGTCCCATTTTCAACATCTTCATTAGTCTCAATCATCGGTGGGGTTGGACTAACGTTTTCCTTACTCGGTTTGATATTTTTCTTAGGAAGAGGATCTAAAATTTCTTTTCCACTCCTAGTTTCTACCGCACTAACATGCTCATCGGGCCTTTGTGATTGACCGGAAAAACTCCCTTGTGGTCTATGCAAGGTGCCGGCTTGTTGAGCTTGTTGATTTTCAAGCATTCTATTGTGGGCGGCTAAATTATCAAACCTAGCATTCAACGACTTAATGGATTCCCTTAACTCATTATTGGTCTTCTCTTGTTCGTTCTTACTTTCAACAATAAAATCCATAATAAGATCCAATTTAGACTTAGGGGGAGGGAAAGCACTATAATTGCCATTGAAATTCTTTTGTGTGAATCCCGGTGGTTGTGTAAAAGATTGCGGGTTTAAAATATTGTTATTCCTATAGGAAAAATTAGGGTGATTTCTCCATTCTGGATTGTATGTGTTTGAATACATACCACCATTTTCCCCATAAGAATTAACAAAATTTACTTGATCACTAGAAGTAGTGTCAAGCAATTCACAACATTCTGTACTATGTGAGTTTGACCCACATAGTTCACAAACAACATTAATGTTGGCCACGGGATTTACATTAAAGTTTTCAAACTTTTTAAGAAGCATATCAACTTTAGAAGACAAGGTAGTAGTGACATCAATATTGTACTTACCTGAAATCCCCTGCGGTTGTTCCCTCTCATTGAACCATTGATAGTGATTCAGGGATATGTTCTCTATCAAGTCGTATGCTTCATCCACCGTCTTATTCATTAGGGCACCTCCTGCGGCGGCATCAATTGTCTCCCTTGTTCTATATGTGAGACCATTGTAGAAAGTGTGCACAATTAACCACTTTTCAAGCCCGTGGTGAGGGCACATCCTTAGGAGCTCTTTGAATCGCTCCCAAGCGTCATACAGTGATTCGCTTCATGTTTGGCTAAAATTTGTAATCTTCGTCCGAATTTGAGCGGTCTTGCTCGGAGGGAAGAAACGTTCAAGGAATGCTTCTTGAATTTGGTCCCAAGTTGTAAAAGAGTTAGGTGGGACTGAAATTAACCACTGTTTCGCCTTATCCTTTAGAGAGAAAGGAAAAAGGCGCATCCGAATTGCTTCCGGGGTGACATTCTGAATACGTGTGGTATCACAGAATTCCAAGAATGTTTGGATGTGGAGATGAGGATCTTCGAAAGTAGTGCTGCTATATTGGTTATTCATAACCATGCAAAAGTTGCAGCTTTATCTCAAAGTGTGCCGCTCCGGCATTTGGCACAACTATAGGGGATCTAGTCCCCGGGGTACTTGGATTCACAAAGTCCCGTAGGGTCCTAGTTGGTGTTTGTGGCTCTCCTTCCGCCATATGCTTGTTTAGTGTCTCTTTGAATTTTCTTAATCTTTCGTGAAAGCTTCGTTCCGGTTCTGTATCAAAATTGTCAAAGAATGTCCGAGCCCGTTTCATACACTATAAGAAAAACACTCAAGGAGAGATTAAACGTAACAATTTATCGAAAGTAAAGACAAAACAAAATGAAAACAAAATAAAACAAAAAATTTATGTAGTAAAGACAAAAACTAAAAGTAAACCGTTGTCCCCGGCAACGGCGCCAAAAACTTGTCGAGGTCGAAATCTAATGGTTTATTTAATATCCGCAAGCGCACGGGCTATTACAATATAGCGGGTGCAAGTACGGGTCGATCCCACAGAGACAGGGTTTACTTAGGAATTATTTTTGTCTTTATAAAATTATAGAATAGATTGGGGGAGATAAAGATTGGTTTTGGAAATAGAAAGAAACATATACAGAAAATACTTTAAATAAAACTTTATATAACGAAGCATTCTCGGGATTGAAAATCATATACATAATTTGTTTATCAAATAGTCATTGTTTTAGGAAATAAAGGTTTTCATAAAAATCAAGGATGGTACGTTAGGCTTACACTACTTCGGGTTAAGATAGTAGCGTTTGTATTCTTTACTAATTATGTCCTAACTGTTTGAGATTTTCGTTTATGGTACTCCCGCCCTGTCACAAACGGGCATTCCGGCTTATCTCTAGTTGACCATAATTAGTAAGAACCCACTAAGAACGAGAGTCAACATACTTTCCATTAAAGGAACATCCCTAGGCCGTTGAACTACTTTCGTGATCAATGGAACCCAGTTTCTTTATATGGTTCCGTCAATCGAGATTCTCCGCTAGGTCCTTCTCACAATTGACTGAATCATACAAGTTGGACGTCTCCAAAATGTAAGTCATTTAGAGATTGATATAAAGAAATTGTTTATATAAAGATAGAAGACAAGACTTTCATATTTTTAAGATGATGAACGGTTTATGCTTTGAGTTTCCAACCCCAAGAACAAGGGGAATTACTCACTAGCCATGTAAAACAGATAAGCAATAATGTAAAGAATAGAGTAAGAGAAAATTATGATGAAATGAATGGCTGGAAATAATGCTTCACTTTATTGCTTCTTTTCCAAAGGAACTTCAAGAACAAATGTAGACTTGAATCTTCAAAAGATCTTTGGAAATCAATGTAATAAGTAATTGTATCTAATGTCTAACAATTTCTGATGAAAATACAATGAAAATTCGGTATTGAAGACTGGGTACAATGGGTCTTTTTATAATTGGGAGAAAACTCTTCAAGAAGGTGCCTTTTAATTCTGCAGACGCGACTTGCACGGCCGAGTCAAGGATTTTGCACGGCCGTGCTCCCTTGGCGCCAATTTTGGATTTTTGAACAGGCCAAGTGCACGGCCGCTCCACTTCTGCTGCACGGCCGCTCTGAAGGCTAACCCGGCCGATCACTTTTCAAGACACGACCACTCTGCGTTTTGGGGCCAAAAATGGCCCGGATATGGCCAAGTGCACGGCCGCTCTCTTTTGGCTGCACGACCGCTCTGGCTGGAATTTGGCTTTGTGTGTTTGATTTGTTTGTTGCTCCTCCATGCCTTTTCACCAAGATGTCCAAGCATCCTTTGATCATAATAGACTCCAAAAACCTGTCTAAAATATATAAAGTATACCAAAAAGCATAAAATCGAATAAATATGAAAAAGGAACTAAAATAGACTTAAAATGAGATGAAAATGATAATTTAACTAAGTAAAAGTATATAAAAACTTAGCATAAATGACTATATAATAGTCACTTATCAATGAGTAACCTTGTGTGAACACATCTAGGCCTGTCGGGAATTTTCATTCTTACTTCTCCTTTAAGTCGTGTCTCTAGGAGGTGAACGACTGCAAATATGTTAATTGTCGTAATGGCTCTATGTCTAAGGCCCTTTGCTGTCTCAAGCCCCAAGTTGCTTGCAAGTGGTAGATGACTTTGTGAACAGGCTTGTGAGTCTGCTCTCTGGATTTGAAGATGATGGAAGAAGGCTCTCCTTGTTGATTTGATTTGAAGAGGATCGAATGATGTTCGATGAAGAAGGTTGAAGAATAGTCTCCCTTTCTCCTTGATTTTTTTTCTTAGTGACACACCCTGGTTTTTGCCTAGACTGCCCTTTCGGGTTTTCATTCTAGCGGGCATCTTTTTCGCGTCTTTTTTTTTTTTTGAAAATAGTATGTTAACTCGAAGAGAACTTAGAGGAGAGAATCTTATTGAGGAGAGAGAGAGAGATGAGATCTTAAGTTAGTTGAGGAGAGACGGACTCTATTCTTTAGAAGGTGATCTAAGCATTGACTCTTTGGAGAAGTGCACTCTCTAATGATGAGAGTGAGAAGCAAAGAGGAAAGCTCCTAATGCAAATTTGATTATTTTGAAGAGTTAAAGTAGAGATTGACTAGGGAGGAAAGGTCAGGAAGCCCCAACTTTGATGCTTGGATTTCAAGAGTGTGTATGAGAGTGGCTAACAGGAAGCCCCTAGACTCAACAAGAAATGTTACTTGGCACAAAGATCTAGGAAAGTTGTTCTACCTTTTAATGAACCATGCATCATCTCGAAATATCTAAATAAGTTTGAGAAGAAAGCCAATCATTAGTATGACTTAAGGGTAAATATCTTTCTTGATACTGCAAGTCTTCTTCACTTGTTGTAAGAGGATGTTGAGTAATTTTCATTTCTTTTGTTGGTATCACTTGACTCATTTTCTTTATGGGAGAGTCCTTCATGCATTTGAATTTTCACCTTTAATGTGGGGGTGATGAAAGCTTGAGAGTTTTTTTTTTTGTACTCTCAAAGCTTTGAATTGAGTAGCCCCACTCTTCTTGAAATGAAGGTTGACAGCAGCACCTTTGGCTTTCTTCGCTTGTTGACCTTTGACTTTCAGTAGGGATAATGTTTAGCCCTTAAGCCTCCTAAGGATAACTTTCTACTTAAAATCGCTTAGAAGTTTCTATTTTTACAATGATTTAGGGAATGGAGGGTCCATTATTTTGCATAAATTAAATGATACTCATGAGGTAGAACAGCCTTAGGGAAATTGTTTTTATGGTTTTTTTTTCGTATGCTTAGATGGAGAGCAGTCCGGATTGGGGTACTTACAGGTCCGTACGAACAAGCTTTGCTTTTGGTAAGGAAATAAGAGCCACAGGATGTCTGGACTTCCCTCACTTCCCATTTGCAGTTATTTCAAGCTTTCTTCCTCATTTTCTCTAGAAACCTCCATTTTTTCCATGGATTCTTCGTCCGTTCCAAGAGTTTTGTCGAGGTTTTCGAAGGAGCGGCAAGCATACTTCCTTGAGCGGCTGAAAATGTGGATGCGGCACCGTATGAGGCACAATAGGCGGGCGTTCGAGGTGAGATTTGGACTCTGCTCGGTTTGGTCCCTTAAGGAGTTAGTTCCTGATTGGGAGCTGTTACGGGCTGCCGCAAAGTTATGGGATGTTAGGAGGCATGTGTATAGCTTCTCCTATAATGAAGTGACTCCCACCTTTGAGGATTTTCGGGCTTTGATGGGAGGGCCGGAGGTGGAGGCCATCTCGCTTCCTTTGATTGGCGGTGCTGCCGTGAGCGTGAAGCTTGTATGCTTTCTTCAGACTTCGTTGGAAGAAGTGCATGGTATGACTCTTGATTTGGGTCATATTGACATTTATGCGCTGTCGGAGCGGTTCATGAGTGATGACGAGAGTGGCATCTCATGGGATGCATTCGCTTTGTGCGTGATAGTGACGCTTTTCATGGTCAGCTCCCTTGGGGTATGTGACGGCGCTTTGCTGGATTGGTAGGGCATTGCAGAGCCGGGGAGGATTTTGTTCCGTTGGTGTTGGGGGAGACCCTTCACGGCATTGATCGTCTGGCAACTGGGGATAGGTTCATGAGAGGGGGAAGCCCCACTTTGCTCACCCCGTGGTTGCGAGAGAGGCTTCAGGCCATGCCCGAGTCTCCGGCATCTTTTAGCCCGTGGACGTTTGCTCACCGTCCTCTTGTATTGGATATGGATCAGTCCGCCTGGGATAGATGGATGACACAGGTCGGTACACATCAGATTCGCTGGTGGGTTCCGCATTGGGGGATTGAGACTAGGAGTGTCACGACCCTAATCCTAGGCACCATTTTAGCACATATTGAGCACGTGGGGTTGGGATTGTAGTTTATCATTTATGCATTTTATGTTGCTTGTTGGCTTTATGTGTTCATTTTTATGTTTTGATGATTTATATGAAGTTAGGATGGTTATGAATTACCTTATATGAATTTAGGGTGATAATGAAATTTAGTTATTAATGTAGGGTCTAAATTGAATAAATGTGAAAGGTTATAGTGAGATAATAATATTTAAATTTTTAAACATTAAGATGGAAAGTGTGAGGTGCTTGAGTGTAATAGTGATAAGTAAAAGGTTGTTAGTTGCATTGCCTTAGACCATGGAGGAGCTTTAATGGAAAGTTTCAAGTTTATCCATGGAAATTAAACAAAGAAACTTCATTTCTATATTCATCAGCTTCATTCTTCTTCTTTAAAAATCCATGGAGCTAAAAACCTAACATTTCTTTCCAAAAATTCTAGCAACTTAATTTCCTTTCCGTTTTTAATTCCGTTTGCATATTATTATTCGTGGCGCCGAGGGGAGCGCATCTATTCAGAAAAAGAATTATTTCATTTCGCATTTTCCCGGTAAGTTATTATGATTTCTTTCAAATAATTGCTCATTCTAAGTTCTATTGGATATTTTGTTGTAATAAAATGATTTTGGTATTTTTGAACAATGTTATTGGAGTTAAAAGGGATTTAGTAAAGGGTGAACTGATTTTTGGTAATAATGGGGTAGTTAAAAGGAAAGAATAATTGTATAATGGATTTTAAGAGGTTAATGGTTTAATTGGAGGTATTGCATGTGGTTTTTGTCCATTTGACTTGAGTTAGAAAGCTTGGAAATGATATTTGGTATCTTGTATTTGGGATGGAATGTATATAGAATGGGTTGGTATGTTTCATGCTGAAGTTAGTACCAATTTTGAGCCTTTAGAAACAGAGGAAATGTGTAAACCACAATTGGTTTTGGGCTTTTGCTGATGTTCTGATTCTGCTGCTGATTTTGGCCTTGGCACAAGTCGGGCCTCATGGCACGAGTCGTGCCCTTTGCCCACTCGTGATTTTGGATGTCACTCGTGCTGGTTTAATTGGGGATGCAATGGCACGAGTCGTGCCATAGGGCACGAGTCGTGCCATACCCTGTCACCTCTGAATCATTTTCCAAGCCATAGAAACCTATTCAACCTAGTATATAATGGAACCCTCTTTAACTATGATTAAAGTAGAACACTTTAACTGTCCAATGGTATTTTACTTGGTCAAAATGGAATTGTGGAAGGGGTTTAAATATTGTTCGGAAAATGGTTGGCAAGCTTGATTTGCAACTTAAACCAAAGTTGTCAAAACTTGGTAAATTGATATGGAACCTTTATAGAAGGTGTTCAATATTGCGTAATGAATATGTAGGGCTTACTTGTTATTCGTTGTAGCCATATTTGATTTCATATTCATGGTTGGTTGTGCACATAGTGTTTAAATACATGTTGCACTACTTCCTTGGTTTGAACATGAGTATTAGTATCACGTTATTGGTTGATATTATTCAATAGTGTTTTATATTGATATCCCAAGGTATGGATTTAATAGTGTTTTATATTGATATCCCAAACTATTGTGATGGTTTGACATGAGTAATATTACCATGTTATATATTGATATCCCAAGGTATGGATTTAATGTCAAGTATCTATTATGTTCTTGAATGTTTTTATATCAGCTGATCATTGGGGGTATAATGGAATACGATCATTTATGAGAAATTGTTCCATAAGGTGCTCAGATTACATTATACCTGTGACCTCTCCCCCTCTGTGGCCACAGACTGGGGTTATAGCATCTGTATTGAGCCAAAAGCCTTACAGAGTTGCTAGTATCTTATATTTTCCCTGAAAAATGGGTCTTATAAGATGTGAATATGCCTAAGCAGTTCACAAATGAGTGGAGTTTTACTCCCGCCATTGTACGACTTATTGTTCAGACGGGAAAGGTAAACCAAGGTAACGTAAGGTGTTTACAGTTTTCCAATGTGTTATATGCACCTTGTTATGTGTTGCATATTACTTGGCATATTGTTGCATTCATAATAGCTTATTGAGATTTATTCTCACCCTTCTCCCTTTAATGTTTTAGATTGTACTGAGACAGGAGGTCCAGGCCAGTGAGGACAGAAAGGAGTTTGGACGTGTCTTTTGGGTTGTTGGGTATGTTTATGTCCTAGATGGGAATTGTAATGGTATTTTGGTTTAGCTCCTTTGCGGAGTTTGTATATAAACAACTTTGTTTGAACTTTACGTTTGGTATCTTTTGTAACTAAAGCAGGTTGACTATTTTCAGAGTTTGTTATAACTTTCCTCCAAGTGGAGATGTTTAAAGTTAGTTTTATAATGTAAATGTTAAAGTTTGTTTCTTTGCAAGTTAAGTTAAAGTTTTTAAAAATTCATGTGGTTTTTGGTTAGTTAGGGGACGTTCCCGCTCGGGGCACGTGTTAGGTTCCGAGTCGGGGTCCCCACAGTTGGTATCAGAGCCTCGTTTAGAGGTCAAGGGTAGATGTCTAGCTTAAGGGGGAGTGTGTGATAATTGATGCCGAGTGTTTGATGCAGGAGTTTATTCAATGGCTGGGAATAATGACGATCAGCATCGGGCTCAGGGAAATGTTGGAAACGCCGGGGGAGATGGAAACCCAAATGCGGAGATGATGGATATGTTTAGAGTATTTCTGCAAAGCATTGCAGCTCAAGGTCAAGCACATCACCATCAGGAGAGTCGTCAAGGGCACGAACTAGAGAAGTTTGTCAAGATGTCTCCACCTAGTTTTAATGGGGATCCAGATCCGTTAAAGGCGGAAAGGTGGCTTGAAGCTATGAACAAGATATTCGCAGCAATGGAAAGTCCGGACGAAGAAAAAGTTAGGTGTTCCGTTTTCAAATTGGAAGGACCTGCCGAGCATTGGTGGCATATAGTGAAGGATAGTTGGGACCGTGACCATACACCGCAGACATGGGAGAACTTTAATCGCAAGTTCCGAGATCACTTCATACCGATGGTTACAAGGGACAAGAAGGAGGTTGAATTCTTGAGATTGGAGCAAGGGACGATGACCGTGGGCCAGTATTCTGCAAAGTTCACGGAGCTAGCTAGATATTGTCCTCATTTAGTGCCGGAGGAAGAGAGAAGAGTCCATCGGTTCGTGAAAGGGTTGAGATTAGAATTCAGAAAGCAGCTATTGAAGCACATATTGTTTAAATACATGTTGCACTAATTCCTTGGTTTGAACATGAGTATTAGTTGTTGGAAAAATAGTGTGTTTTGAAGAAAATTAATGGTTTAATTTCTAAAGGGTAATTTTGTCAAATTACTTAATTGGGTTTGTGGTTGTGAAATAAAATATTTAATTGTCCAAAATGGTTTTTGGATGTATTAAATTTAAATGCTCAAAGGATTTGGCCCACTTATTGATAATAAATGTTGATTTTGTAAATCAAAAGTGGTTTTGGATGTTACTGAGGTGCTCGACCGAGCAGAGTGTTAACTCGGTCGAGCACAGCATGGCAGAAGACAAAGTTTCTGGAAAAGCCATGCTCGACCGAGGCATATGCCTTGCTCGGCCGAGCAGAGCCTTGCTCGGTCGAGCAAGGTACATGACTCGGCCGAGCAGATCCTGGGGCATTAATGACTGTTTGATTTTCCAAATGTAACATCCATGGAAATGAATATCAAAACTGAAAATGGTTAATATTTTCAGTTTAATGGAGTTTAATTTCGGGTTAATTGAATGTGCGCTTGCCCGAAAAAAATAAAATTTTCGGTTTTCAAATGATGAAAAAGATTAGGAGTCGCCACACCATGTTTAAAGGTACACTTTGAAAAACCTTTTGAAAGAGAATGGGTCCGGGGGTCAGGTTACGTGTTGGGAAGAACCGAGAGTTCACCCAACACGCCTCATCCGTAGACGAGTCTTTCTAATTAGACATCCAAATAAGTCAAAAAATGTGCAAACAATGATAATAGGCAAGTGCGATAAACATGAATTTTATTGAACAAATGAGATTATTACAACTTGTAGACCAATTGATCAGAGAGGCCACATCCCATTACAGTAAGGAGAACAGATTACAACTGAAACCAAGTCTTCTGCAAAGGGCCACTTATGTCGCGTGACACAGGACTCCTCATGTCCAATTGTGTCGCGTGACACCAATGGTCACCTTGCAGAGACTTACAACACCCAGATTACAGCAATCTCAATAATCATAAAGCATAATTACAAACTAGATTTGAACATTAAAACAGTATAGTCACCCAAACTGAATGACAAACAAACTAGCTAACCCAACTTACAACTGAAGGATGATCCCTGCAGATGGGCACGATGTGTCGCGTGACACAGGACTCCTCATGTCCAATTGTGTCGCGTGACACATGTTGACCATCTGCAGAAACCTTACAACTGAGAGACAGATTCAACAAATACCAAACCAGATCAATCAATTATACCAAGGCCAATCAGAACAACATGAATCAGAGACAGATCAACCAAAGGAGTGTGGATATGGGAGATCCACACTCCCTTGACACCCAAATTGCAATTACAAATAAATCACATCATGAATATGCAATTGGATCAAGTAAAAACAATTTAAACAGAGAGATGGCAGTTGCCACTTGATAATCTGAGGCGGATAGAGCCTGATTATCAAGTGGAGGGGAAGGAATTGCAATGAAATAAGTAGATGAAAGAGAGAGAGATGGAGAGAATCGTTACCCTTGTAGTCCTTAACTTCCACACCAAGCTAGGTGCAGGAGTCATCAATTCAGCTGCTGGAGTGGAGATTTAGACACGGATGGAGAGCTGGATTGAGGTCTTCAAGGTGTTTGGGAAGTATGGGGGTAATTGGGTAGGAGAGGTACGAAGGATGAGGGAATTGGAGGGGAATTGGTTGGTTTTTTGTGTGGGAGAAGGAGAGAGAGAGGTTCTAGAGTGATTTCTGCAGAGTGACGTTAGAAAGTGGAAATTGGGATCTCTTTCTGAGAGGGGGAGGGTCTTATTTATAGCTGTTGATCATGGTCACCTTGTGTCGCACGATACTCTGTAACCACTTTCCAAGGCTTCGAGTTGTCGCGTGACAGGAAGTGTCACCAACCATTTTTGGCGCCAAATCTGGTTCTGGAACATTCTGGGATAATACCCAAAAGGTCCAAAATAGATTTATTCCCTTTAGGTCCCTTGGCATGAGCAAAGTACAAAAAAGTACTTTCTTCGCGAGAAACTTATGGAATGTTTCCGGAAGTCTCGGGATAGACCGGGAATTTACCAAAATGCCCCATAATGCAATTTTATCATATTAAAATGCACCTAAAAGGGTTTCGAATTGGATTGGCATACTTACAGAGCCCCTCGGCAACATCACTTATGGAAGAAGTGAGGTTGTCGATAAAATAAGACCTAATCCCAATGAGCAGCTGGGGGATAAGGCGGAGGGCTGGACGATGATCTCGAAGATCGGATGGCTGGACCTTTGGAGAAAGGATTCCTACGTATCCCTAGGAGGGAATCAAGCCGGTCGTAGTTCAGACTATTCGGAGGTATCTGACCCAATGAGACTATTAGGAGGTATCTGACCCAAAGAGACCATTAGGAGGTGTCTGACCCAAAGAGACCATTAGGAGGTGTCTGACCTAAAGAGACCATTAGGAGGTGTCTGACCAAAAGAGACCATTTGGAGGGGTCTGACCCAAAGAGACCATTAGGAGGTGTCTGACCCAAAGAGACTATTAGGAGGCGTTTGAACCCGATGGAAGACTATTAGGAGGCGTCTGAACCCGGTGGGAGACTGTTAGGAGGCGTCTGAACCCGGTGAAAGACTATTAGGAGGCATCTGAACCCGGTGGAAGACTGTTAGGAGGCGTCTGAACCCGGTGGAAGACTGTTAGGAGGCGTCTGAACCCGGTTGCGTGAGATGACCTGGAGAAATGATGATTTGACAGTTTGGACGAGACATGTTTTCATACCTGTGCTGTGCTTACCTGTAGCTGCCGGAGGGACTGATGCTACTGTTGCTGACGATTGTGGAAGGTTGCAGCTGCCGGAGGGACTGATGCTACTGTTGCTGACGATTGTGGCTGCCGGAGGGTCTCATGTCATTGATGATCTTGGAAGTTTGTGGCTGCCGGAGGGACTGATGTTACCACTGTTGTTGATGATTGCCGGGTGCGGGGTGGTCTTTGTTGACTGCTGGTTGACTTAGGAATCATGAACCTTGCTTGATGTGACGCGGGCTCTGTTTGCTAGGGAACATATTTTTTTGTTGATGCTTTGGTGGCGGGGCCGACGATCTTGATGCACATTGCTGGGGAGACTGATAGACTTGGGATTCTTTGTCTCGGTTTTGCTTTGAGAGGCAATCCATGAGATTTGCTCAGTTGATTGTTGTACCTGCGGGGGAAAACAACACTCCAAGCACTACTGGGATCAAAGTGTAAATCATTAAATCACAGGGGGTGGTTTGAAAATTTTGGCCTAGGGGCACGAGATGTCGCACGACTGTTTAAAGCTAAGGGACAGTCTTTTATAACAGTGAACAATCTTCATTTTGAACGTTAACACTTAGAGAGGGAGACGAATGGCTTTTGGGGAGAAAACACCAGAATCACGCACGGATTGATTTGGAAATCAAAGGGGGTCCAAAGCTTGATTCAATCTTGCTTGTCACAATGCCTCCGCGAGCACGTCCCACGAGGAAAGGACCGCAACATGCTGAGATGGCCGTTCGCAGATAAGGGGTTCTTCGGAATCAAAGGCCATTCATCCCTCTAGCCGTGAGGGGGGAGTTTTACCCACAGCTCAAGGAGCATACTTCTGTGCCCAGGAAGAAAGACACGATATTTTTCTGAAACCCTTGTTTGGAATTGCTTTGAAAATTAGATTTTATGTCAAAATAATCGAACTCTGTCCGTGGAATTTATGATTTCGCTGCATTAGTCAGAACTAAGAACAATTATGGATGCATGTTATATGATTTAACCCTAATTTTTCTTGGGAAATAGGGATAAACGCATTCAGAGTAAAAAATTATTGCTTTCATGTAGACTGGGTATTGATAATGAGATATTCATACCTGCGATGTGTTTACCTGCAGGAGTTGCGTACCCGGGGTTCATCGGAGGTCATTGGCAGGCTATGGGACCTATTGCCTGGCAGCCAAGAGCTTGTGCAGTCGCCGAAGGGCTTGGTTTATGCTGCCAGGCTGGGACAGTTCTTTGAGATGGCGAAGGCCATCGGAGACACACAGTGGAGTGTGGGGCTGGTGAAGGCGTTTCGAGAGTTCTGGTGGGAGACTACCCATTCTTTTCATTTTTCTTGGGGAGAGGTGACTGTTGGTCCCAAAGGTACAACAAGGGTATAGAAAATAGCTAGAGGGGGGGGGGTGAATAGCTATGTAAACTTTTTCGACCCTTGTCAAAATTCGACCAAGTACTTACTAGATTTGATAGTGAGTACAATCTATGATTCACTATCAAGATAGAGTAAAATGCACAACGGAAGTTTTCTAAGTAAGAGTGTGGTCAAAATAGGTTTAGTGGCCAAAAATACTCTTTGCGGTCAAAGTAGATGTTTTGCGGTCAAAGGGAAGATTTTGTGGTCAAACTGGGTTTGTGGTCAAAATCTCACTTTGTGAACAAAACAAGATTTTTGTGGCCAAAGTAAGTTTGTGGTCAAAGTAGATGTTTTGCGGTCAAAGGAAAGATTTTGTGGTCAAACTGGGTTTGTGGTCAAAATCTCACTTTGTGAACAAAACAAGAATTTTGTGGCCAAAGTAAGTTTGTGGTCAAAACTTAAGGTTTGATAAGGAAAACAAATTTGGTTGAAATAGATGTGGATTCAAAGAGCTAAGGCAATAATAACATATAAACACAATTCACACAAGTAATAAGAGCTGGAAAGATCAAACACTAGCAAACAAAGTAAGTAATAATAAGGACTTGAAAGTAAATGCTGAATGTAAAGAACACAAGTATTTGGAGAGGTTCAATCGTTAAAGATCTACGTCCTCTACCAAGATGGTTAGTCTTGGATTTTTAAATGGGGTTTATATTGATTCCTTGCTTGTTACAAATTATCAAGTGAAGAGCTTGAATCAAAAACCTATTTCTATGAAGAACAAATCCTAGACTAAAACCAGTGTTTCCCTAATGATATAATCTATGTGATTAAATCAAAGGGGTGTGTGTGTGATTCAAGAATCAAAAGCTCTTTAATAATCTAAGTGATTAGAGCCTGATGAGTCTTGTTGTGTTTACAAGGCTTGAGATTCTGGGCTTGGATATTTTCTTGATAGCTTGAAGGAGGTGCTTGAAGATGCGAATGATTCTGGAAATCTTGCTCTTGATCTTCAACACTTTTCTTGGTGACAACAAAGGCTTTTCTCTTGTATACTCAGCTAATCTCAGCAAATCTCAGGCATTCTCAGCAAATCTCCAAGATGAATCACAAGGACTATTTATAGCCTTGGCTTGGCTACTAGCCGTTGGAGAGTCTTGGAGACAAAGTTTCAAGGACAAGTGTTGTTGAAATCTGATTGGTGCACGTTTCATCCTTGTCCTTTTGTTGCAGAAGGTAGTGGAGAGCTTGTACTAAGCATCCGTTAGATAACAGCTGTCTCCTCTTTGAATTTGAAACTTTGCAACGGTATAATCTTGTTTGAACCTTGGAGTTAACCATGGTTGATTATACCTAACCTTTGTCGTTTTCTTCAAGTTTTCATATCAAGCTTCAAAAACTGAGTTGTGGTCGAGTTGAGTTTTGTGGTCAAAATACAACCTTACGGCCAAAGTTTGCCATTGTGGTCAAACTTGATTTGCGGCCAAAGTTTGGCTTGCGGTCAAAACTTTGTGGCCAAACATTGCGGTCAATATATTGAGGCCAAAAAGGTGTCTTGCGGTCAGAACATAATTCCTTGTGGTCAAAACAATTCTTGAGGTCAAATGCCATTCTTTGCGGTCAAACATGTTCCATGCGGTCAAAACAATTCTTGAGGTCAAATGCCATTCTTTGCGGTCAAACATGTTCCATGCGGTCAAAACAGTGACTTGCGGTCAAAACTTGATTTGCGGCCAAAGTTTGCCTTGTGGTCAAAACTCTGTGGCCAAACATTGCGGTCAAACCTTCCGGTCAAAGTTTGGTCTTGCGGCCAAAGGTTTGTTCTTGCGGTCAAAGGTTTGTTCTTGCGGTCAAACCTTCCGGTCAAAGTTTGGTCTTGCGGCCAAAGGTTTGTTCTTGCGGTCAAACCTTCCGGTCAAAGTGGCCATGTGGTCAAACTGACCATTACTTAGGCAGTTTTGATTTTTGACCATGCCTTTGATTTCGAGTCTTTGAAGTTGATTTTTAATGAGCCATCCTACTCAAGCCTATCAAACTAAAAATGGACTTAACTAATTTTGAAGTCTAAAGACTTCTTACATAATGTCCTATAGTCCATATAAAATAAATTAGGTGATGGTATCAATCAAATCAAGTAATAGGAGGGGTTTATAATAAGCATACCCAATCGTGACGGTCATGTCGTACGACTTTACTGCTATCACATGCCTTCCTTTCACTGCCGAGCCATTATACTTGGAGGAGCCTGCCCTTGAGGATGACCCTCAGCCTCCCACTGTGGCATATTTTATGGAGTTGATCGGTTTTGTTCCCAAGGATAAGAAGGGGAACGGATACGAGTTGGGGGAGCTTCACAGCCACATCGTTGTGCAGAGCGAGGGTTATTCGGCTGACTTGGCTGACACTGAGGAGGATCGGCTGAGGGCCAAGAGGTTGGCTAGAGCTTTTGTATGGGTTGGCTTCTCTGACATGCTGTTCATTAACGGCACGTCCTCTGCTCTGGTTTCATTGTTAGATCTTCTGAGAGATTGGGACACTGTGGGGACCTTATCTTGGGGTGAGGCCGGAATTGCTGAGCTGTATTTGGCTTTGGATGACATCAGCAGCGGGAGGCGAAGTCCTTCAACTGCTGTCATCTAGCTTTTGAGGTACTTTTGACATTATCTCTTTGAATATTCTTTCTTTCTGTCATTCATTACTTTTGTCTGACTTATTTTGATCTCTCTCTCTCAGGCTTGGGCCTATGAGGTGTTTGGTTGCTATGCTTAGCGGGTTCAGGAGGCATACCCGGCCACTTTGTTTCCTGCTCTGAGGCGCTGGGTGAAGGACGCACGGCAGAAGGTCCGGACGGCAGATACCAGGGGACGGGTGATAGCTTCTTACCTTGATACCATGATTTGCTTGCGAGGAGTTCTAGGGAGTCTGAGTATGTTTCCCTGGGCTGACCGGTAAGCTGGGCTTGATCTAGGACATGCTTTACATCTTACCGAGTGCCGCAAGCTTTTGGTAGGCCTGTCTGGTGATGCACTATATCTGGGAGAGCGGGTTTGCAGACAGCATGGCCCTGGTAGCATTGCTAGAGTCCCGATTGATCCTCCAGCTGATATATGGTTTCCTCAGAAACTAGAGGATGTGGTTGCTTTGATCCAGGGGGAGGCTGCGTTCAACTATACCGGAGATGGAGATTACAGAGCTTATGTGTCTGCGATATTGAGGTCACTGTAGGTGGAGCCAAGACGTGATGCTCAGGGCGCAGGCCCCTCTACTGGATATGTGGCAGACGCGCCCTTGCCTCCTCCCTTTGTTGACTTTCAGGAGGATAGGGATCACTTGAGACGGGCTCCCCTTGATATCAGCAGGATTTATCCCTATTTTCAGCTTCCGGAGGGCACCCGATCTGTAAGCCCCATCTTTTCTTTCTTTATTGCTTTGAACTGTTTATCTCCCTTGTCTTTTGTCATGACTGGTCTATGATTCTTCCTTTGCTTGGTTGTTACCAGGTCTCGGCTGATATTTACTGGAGCTTTGCTCGATACTACACTGGGTCCATGGACATGATTGATCAGCTGGAGAGGAGCGCCCGTTACTGGAGGGAGCGGTGCTTGGCTCGGAGCTCAGATGACATTTCTACGCCCAGCTTGCCCGATAGGAAGAGAGCTCGGACTGATATGGCTACGGATGATACTCATAGGCCCAGGACCAAGACTGCCTCTCGTCGTCCTCCTAGTCCTTCTAGTTCAGAGAGTGATATTTCTGGCAATCCTTACGAGATTGAGACCATGGCTATCCCTGCTGTTCATGAGCTTTTTCGTGATGATCCCGTCATTTACCACGATCCTACTGTCGATCCGAGTCACGAACAGGCTGAGGAGGGGGATGCAGATGGAGAGGGCAGCGAAGGTGCTGATCATGATGATGATGATTCTGATGATGATGGCGGTGGTTATGTTTCTGAAGGTGTAAGTACGCCAATCCAATTCGCAACCCTTTGAGGTGCATTTTAATGTAATAAAATTGCATTAAGGGGCGTCTTGGTAAATTTCCGGTCCGTTCCAAGACTTCCGGCAACATTTTATGAGTTTCTCGCGAAGGAAGTATTTTTTTAGTATTTTTCCCGGACAGAAGGACCTACAGGGAATTAACTGCTTTGGACCTTTTGGGTATTAACCCGAAATGTTCCAGAATCTGGTTTTGACGCCAGAAACAGTTATTGACTCCTCCAGTCGTGCGACAGCTTGAAGCTTGGAAATTGGATACGTTGGGTCGTGCGACATATTAATCCCTTTTCCCAATATACGTATAAATACCAAATGCGTTCATTTGCAAAGGGGGATAACACAAAGATCTCACACAGACTTCTCACAATCTCTCTCTTTCTCTCTCTTAATGCACCCTTTCTCTCTCTAAACGTAAATCGCCATTCCTCCCCTTAGATCGTCTTCTCCAACCAATTTCCCTCTCAACCTTCACCAACCCAACTCCTCAACCTCCATTACTAGTCCTCACCTCCATACCTCTCCCCGGTGACCAAAACCCACCATTAATCAATGCCCTCCTACTCCGGCCAAGCAACTACTGTCTTCTCCGATCCCAAAACCAATTCCCTGGAAACCTAACCCAACCTAAATCTCCCTCACCGTGTTCTGCTCCCTATCTCAAAACCTTCAACACCACTCCCCTGTTCAAACCAAATCCGTCAATCAAACACCGCTTCCCCTATTCTAGCCCCAAACCGATAATCACCACCTCTACACCACCACTCTCCGTCCGCTGCATCTCCCAGTCCCTTTGCGTCTCTCTCTGTTCAATTAACATCAAAGTAGAGACCATCGTTCAAAGCCTCCCTCAACTCTCTCTCTGTTCCCAGCATATTCACGTAACACATACACCTGCGTATTTGAAATTGCCAAGCTCCTCAATCTGAAATCTGAGCTCGTTCCGTTCAGAAGCTGAATTGAAGAATTCGATACCTAACGTGGTATAGAATTTGTGGACTACGAGGGTAACGATCCGTTTCTATCTCTCTCATTTATTTGCTTCGTTGCAATCTGTTTTCCCGGACTTGATAATTGGACTCCATCCGTCCTCAATTATCAAGTCCCAACTGCCATTCCTCTGTTTAATTAGCATGGTTTGATACAATTGGTATTTGTGATGTGATTTCGTGGTACTTGTTGTTTATTGGCCAAGAGAGTGTGGATCTCCCTATATCCACATCCCCTTGGTCAATCCATTGTGAATCCGCTGTTTCTGAGTTGTTTGATTGTTGTTGTTGGGATTTGAATTGAGTTCTGTTGTTCCTGATTTTGAATTGTAAAGTTCCTGCAGATGGTAAACCTGTGTCACGCGACACACTTGGACATTTGGAGTCCTGTGTCACGCGACACAAGTAGATCTCTGCAGAGACTGTTATTTCAGTTGTAAATGTTGATCTCTGTGCTCATATTATGTGGTATCATGGTTTTGTGATCATTTGGTGTTGCTGCAGTGTGAGTTTTGTAAAACCCCTGCAGAGTGCTTTGTTGTGTCACGCGACACATTTGATCCCTCAGATCATGTGTCACGCGACACAATGAGTCCTCTGCAGCAGGTTCCATTTCAGTCGTAAGTGCTGTTCTCTTAGTTGTAAATGGGATGTGGCCTCCCATGGCAAATGGCTTACAAGTTGTAATTCCCCTTGTTGAGTAATAAAACAAAGCTCTTTCATGCATTTTTACACATATATTGTCACATACAATTGCACACACTCTTGAATGGTTTGAATGTTGAACATTGAAAGACTCATCTACGGACGAGGTGTGTTGGGTGAACTCTCGATTCTTCCCAACACGTAACTTGACCCCCGAACCCATTTTCTCTATTAAAAGGTTTTCAATGTTTCTTCTAAAAACGGCGTGGCGACTCTCATTTTTTTTCGGTGAGCGTTCATTCAATGGCGACTCCGCACACTACATCACTTAGACTTAGAACCCTCGGGTGCGATTGACAGCATCGCGGACGGCCATGAAATTCGCCTACGCTTGAGCCCCTGAAATCAAACCTAACCCCCTAGTGCGTTATAGGTGGCACCACACTTTTAACCTTACCCACGGTTGGTTTTTGATACAATATTTTTATTACAACAAAATGAATTGCTTTTGAAACATATCATAGGTCCTTATACCTTCCCCAAAACCTCGCATCTTGTGGGCATGTTGCCTACGCAACATGATTTCACGTGGGGACATGTCACTCCCGTGGCGTGTTCTAAACGAGAGATCATGCCGCATTGTCAACGTGCACCGACGAGAGGTCATATCAGATTTTTCTTTGAAATTCTTCGAAAAGACCCGTTATGCTGCCCAAATTTCCCTAGAAATTTGGACAACCTCTCCGTTCCATGATGATGCTAGGATTTGGCTAGGTGTCATTACCTATTATATATTTCAAAGCAAGGCATTTAGTGTAATTTGAACGTTGCGTCTCTAGGCTTCCCCGAGGTATAGCTAGTATGAATAAAGGCTTCTCCTTTCCCAACCGTACTTAGGATTTAAGACACTAATTTATACTTGAAGATAAATAAGATTGTTTGTGCGATGTCCTGTTCCTTTCCCTCTCCCGTTCCTCAAAATTTCCCTTCAATACCTTATAAACCCGTCTCTACCCCTGCAGCTACGGCTAGTTGGACCCGATCGTCTGTCCCAGGAGCTCGTTTGGTTCGTATTCCAGCAGTTTCAGTTAGTGCAGAATCAGATATGGCCGGGAATGGAGATGTATTTTCCGCTCAGTCCGCTGGAGGTTCAGTGTCAATGGGTCAACCAAGTTTGAACGATATGACCACAGAAGAATTGAGGGTAACGTTGGAAGCTGCTCTAGCCAGGGAGCGTGAGGCCCGCTTAGTAGCTCAGAATGCTAAGGCCCGAGAGGAAGAAGCTCATAACCGCTTTGTTGAGGCCATGAAAGCCAAAGGGATTGCAGTGCTTCGTCGTGAGGACGGTTCTTATGAAGAGATCACAGAAGACGGCCACAATGAGATTGGATCCGCTTCACCTGCCCAGCCTACTCAGCCTAGCTACAATGCTATGCCTCCTCCAGTAAACTATGCTCCGCGCCCCGATCAAATGCCATCTCCAGGAATGTTTTTGAATGCCCAAGGAAAGTCTCCTCCCCCATTCTCTCAAGTGTATAACCAGGTTGCTCAGCAAGGTGTTGGCAAGAATGGAGGCCAACCATCAAACTTCCTCGATCTCACTTCCTCTCCAGCTCCCAATGCCCCAGCGTCGCAGTTTCAGTATGGATCTCAGTTTCAAGCAGGTTATCCCCAACCCCAGTTCAGAGTGTACCCCGACAGCTTTCAGGATGGTCAGTCTATTGTGCAGCAGAATGGCCAATACCATCTTTCAGGGAATCAGATTTGTCAAGACAATATTCCAAGGTATCAACAGTCCCAGACCCAAGGCAGTTTTTCTCAGCCCGCAGTGTGTTCCCCTCTTACCCAGCATTTGTATGGTCCTACCCCATATTCGACTCCTTGCATCAGTACAAGATTTTCTACTCTTGGTCAGTTCGGAAGTCAGTCAGCGCAATTCAGTCCCCAGAACCCCAGTGTGCAGTTTAACGGCTATGATATGTACGGGAACAGGATTCCCAGCTCTGTTAGTTTATTGGATAGCAACATCAGTATACCCAGTACCTTTGGTCTCCCATCAGTAGCTTTGCCCATTAGATCCAGTACGGAGTTCCCCGTGCCTTCATCAACAGTATCTCCCGCTATCCCTCAGATTCCGGGATTGGCACCAGAAGTAACAGCCTTATTGAAGCAGATGCAACAGCAGATCGATAAATTGACTGTGGGTTCTAGTGGCCTCAAGGTTGTGGACCCAGCTCAGGTAACGCCTTTGCCTCACAAGTTCAAAATGCCCAAGATGGACTTCGACGGTACTGCTTGCCCGAAAACTCATGTAGATACTTATATTATGACAATGGGAGCGATGGGTTGCACGCCCGAGTTTATGGCATCCCACTTCCATCTGACTTTGAAAGGATCAACGCTCACATGGTTTTTGGCCCTGAAACAAGAATGCCGCTCCACCTGGAGCCAGATCACGGAGACCTTTTTAGAGAAGTACAAAGGCAATTTGGAGTGGCGTACCACCCGAGATGATTTAGTGGGGACCATCCAGAAGATTGATGAATCAATTACAGAATTCTATAAACGGTGGAATGCCAAGCTTAATGAGCTATCAGAGCCAATACCCCTCCAGGACCAAAAAGACATCTTCTTGTCGTGTGTAAATCCAGTACTCAGGGAAGCCATTGGAAAAGGTTGGTATCCAGATCTGCGAGAGATGGTCGGAATGGGAGCTAGAAGTGAAAACAGATTGTTCAATCAAACCCCGAGCGCAAATGCCGGTGGTAGCAGCGGTAGTGGAGGTTACCGATACCGAGCACCCAACCCTGTTTCAGCAATGGCACCAAGGGGAAGGGAAGTGGCCAAGGACAACCGTATCAATAACCTACAAAGAGGAGGTGGTAACGTGCAGAATGCAGTGAGATTTCAGCCTAAGCCGCAGCCGAGGTTTGATGATTTGGGCATTTCTACAGAGGAAGTTTTCAACGGCCTGCTTCGGATCGGCATGATCAAGCCACTAGAGAACTACAGCCCTGCTCGTCCTAACCCTAATCTTGATGCCAGTAAGTACTGTCGATTTCACCAGTTCCCGGGACACACCACAAATTCTTGCGTGACTCTTAAAAAGATTATTCAAGGGCTCGTAGATGACAAGAAGATCGAGAAATCTCCTCGCCCAAATGTTGTCAGCAACCCTCTGCCAAGTAACAACGTGAATCTCATCGACTTTGGGCAAGATTATTTTGTCAATGTAATAGAGTTTGGGGAATCCGTAGAAGGAAATGTTAGTGATGATTGTAATAAGATTATGACTGATGTAATCCCTCGTTCTAATGAAATGAAAGATAACTTCTGCTATATTTTGTATCTTGATGACTTACATGATTTGAATAATGCTGTTGAGTTTGATGATTATGAAGAGCGCTTGATTGTTAACACTATAACCTCCATGACTCCTAGAGAATCCCCAATCTCTTTGGAGGAGCTCAGGATGACAGCTAACTAGGAAGCGCCTTTGTCCATAAATGAGATAAGACAGGCGGCTTGGCCATACAGCATTCGCCCTGTACCACTTACACTAGCAGAGCTCAAGGAGGCCAGCAAGGATTTTGTGGTTGATGATCATCAAGAAGTTAATCTGTTGACTCGGTCAGGGAGAATGTTAGGAATGAATAATGCAGATCCATCATGGAAAGGTAAAGCAGTTGCGGTCGCGAATCCCCAGTCCTCTCAGAATCCCTACAGATCGGCAGGAGATGAAGAAGTCCGGGAAGACCCGATCTTGACGCAGTTAAAGAGAACACAAGCCGATATCTCCTTATGGTCTCTGCTCACATCCTCCTACCCTCACAAACTAAAGTTGGAAGAAGCCTTGTCTAAAACAAAAGTGTCTGTCAACGCCATCCCAGACGAGGCCTGTCAGCTGATTGGAACTGCGCAGTACAGAAATATTATTACTTTTACGGATCTTGACCTGCCTGCTTATAGTGCGAAACATAATGAGTCCCTGCACATCACAGTGCCCCTGGAAGGACGGCGGATTCCCCATGTGTTGGTAGACAATGGGTCAGCTATGAATGTACTCCCTGCCAAAATGATGAGTATGTTAGACATTAATGCGCAGAACCTTAAACCATCCAACCAAACCATAAAGGCCTACGATTCGACATCTAGGGCGGTGTTGGGGATAGTCTCTCTGAATTTGATGTTTGGGGGCAAGGAGATGATGGTAGAATTCCAAGTTATCGACATTCCTGTCACATTCTTAGCATTATTGGGCAGACCGTGGATTCATGAAATTGGAGCGGTAGCCTCCACTCTCCACCAGTGTTTAAAGTTTGTGCAAGAGGGAGTGTTGACAACCATTTACGGTGATAGCGTCACGATCGGGAAAACCAGCACCAATACCTTACCAGTGATGGAAATCAAGCTCGACCAAGAGAATCCGATGCTCAGTGGATTCACGATTGAGAAACCTAAAGGGCAGGTCTGCACCATATATTTGACGACATCTTCAGATAATATTCCCCCTGTGTTGAAAATGATGAGAGGTATGAGCTATATCCCTGGCCTGGGGCTAGGAAAACGTCAACAAGGACCATGTAGGCTTGTGCTACCATAAGCTAAGAGAAACAAACAGGGCTTGGGATATGTCGTGATGAAAGAAGACAAAGCGTACGATAAGACTGAAGCGTTTAAAGAAAAGATGACCTCAGCTGCTGGTAAGAGGTACAAGAGGCCTGAGATGCGCCCGTACAGTTGGTCTTTGAATAAGCACTTTGTCAAGGAGGATGGAGATATGTTCGTTTGTCCAGAATCGAGGTTGAGCCAAATGGAAGAAAGAATGAGAACAATCAGGAGGTTTGCCAGCAACCAAAACCCGGTGAAGGAAATATTTGATAGCTTGCCCAAAAGGCCAGGTGTCACCGCCACTTACGAGAACAACTACCATTTCTGGGGGCCTGATTATGTGAACCAGTTTGAAAAGCTTGCTCTGGACGAACCCACAATATGCAAGATCTGCGGTGCTGACCCTGTGGACATTGACGGTGATTTGGCGGATTTGTTTAAAGAGCAGGGGCTGTCAGAGCCTGAGGATGATATGCATTTGACAGAAGTACCTACAGAAGGGATGATTGTTGCTAAGGAGCCGAGTGATTTGATTGACTTTTCCTCCGATAGCGAGGTGGTGGCTATGCTAGAATTTGAGAAAGAGCCAGTTGTGAAGCTGAACAGTTTGGGGACCATAGCAGAGAGGCCATTGTAGAATTGGACTTCGTTCCGAGGACCGGTCGCTGACAGGGAGACTATGATAAAAAAGTTAGGGCTCAAGCCTCGTCCTTGTCCATCTGAGTCTAAATTTGTTCCCCGTGTCCTAAGTCAGTCCTCAGAGTCCCTTGTGATTGAATTCGAGTCTTCAGATCGGTCTGACGTCCTCACGACGGAAGACCGTCATCGTGTTGTAGACACTGTTTTTCCCTTCGCTTTAAATAAAATGGTCGATCTTTCTGAGTATCCCGTGATTTCCAATCTAACAATTGAACGCTTAACTAAAATTAATCATCAAGATTTAAAAATAATTAAGCCGGATTCAATTGAAAATAATGCAGACTTAATAGATGAGCAATTTCTAGAAAATAATTCAAAGCAGGTTTGCAAGCAAAAGGAAAGCCGGGCCCAAGCTGCCGATGAGGTATTGACAAGAGTGAACCTGGGAACAGCTGAAGAACCCAAAGAAATGCAGATTGGTAGCTTCTTCTTCGGAGATGAACATGTTGCCCTGATCGAGTTGCTTAAAGAGTTTATGGACGTCTTTGCTTGGTCCTATAAAGACATGCCTGGGCTGGATACATCTTTCGTAGAGCACCGGATACCCCTAGATCCAGAGATTAAGCCGATCAAGCAGAAACTGAGGCGGATCAAGCCCGAGTGGTCCCTACAGGTGAAGGAAGAGATTTAGAAACTCCTACGGGTGGGTTTTATCAAGGTGATCGAATACCCAACTTGGCTGGCAAATATAGTCACGGTCACAAAAGCAAATGGGAAAGTACGGGTTTGCGTAGACTTCCGGGATCTCAACAAGGCCAGTCCCAAGGATGACTTCCCCTTGCCCAATATTGATATGCTAGTGGATGCAACTGTGAACTTCGATGTCAAGTCCTTTGTTGATGGCTTTGCAGGCTACAATCAGATTAAAATGGCTGAGGAAGATCTGAACAAGACAGTGTTCACAACTCCGTGGGGTACTTTGTTACACAGTAATGCCATTTGGGCTGAAGAATGCTGGGGCTACCTATCAGAGGGCCGTCACTACCCTGTTTCACAACATGATCCACAAGGAGATTGAAGTGTATGTAGATGATATGATTATTCACTCGAAAGGGTCAGATGGACAGCATTTCATTGATTTGAGGAAGTTCTTCAATAGACTTCGGGAACATTCCATGAGGTTAAATCCAGCCAAGTGCACCTTTGGGGTTATTCGCGGCAAAGTCCTGGGATACATGGTCACAGAGCAAGGCATCGAGATAGATCCCAGAAAAGTCAAGGCAATTGTTGAGATGAAGCCACCCAGAACTGTCTCTGAGGTAAAGGGCTTCATGGTTCGACTACAGTACATCAACAGATTTGTCAACCAACTGACCTCCATGTGTGAGCCAATCTTTAAACTACTGAAGAAGAATCAGGAAGTGGTTTGGAACGAGGAGTGCCAACTAGCTTTCGAGAGGATCAAAGCTTACCTCGTCAATCCTCCCATTCTTTGTCCGCCTCACAGGAGCAAGCCTCTACTTCTATACTTGACGGTCACAGACACAGCCACTGGGGCTATGCTAGCATAAGAGAAGAAGGATTCAAAGATTGAGAATTCCATATACTTTGTTAGTCGTAAATTTCAAGGTAGCGAGTTGAACTACTATGCCCTGGAGAAGACGTGCACAGCTCTGGTTTGGGTGGTCGAAAAGCTGAAGCACTACATGCTATCCCACACCGTACTCTTGGTCTCCAAAATGGACCCGATCAGATACCAGTTTCAGGGTGACAGAGGCAATATCTCTACCAGATTGGCGAAATGGACCTTCTTTCTAGCAGAGTTTGACATCAAATATGTGATCCGGAAATCAATCAAAGGACATGCTTTGGCAGATCAGTTGGCTGACTCTCCCAGTACAGAAGCTCGAGGACCAGATCTCCAGTTTCCAGATGAAGGGATTCTTGTTATAGAAAATGGCAACCGGTGGCAGTTATTCTTTGACGGAGCAGCAAACAAAAGAGGTAATGGCATCGGGATGGTACTAGTAGACCCGAACGACATGCATACCCCCATAGCTATCAAGCTAAACTTCTCAGTTACCAACAATTCTGCCTAGTACGAAGCTTGCATAGCTGGGCTAGAGGCTGCCCTTGAACGACATGTGGATGAGTTGGAAGTGTTTGGTGATTCCCAATTGATAATAAATCAGGCCGCCAACAGATGGAGAACTTCAGATTCGTGTCTCCAAAGATATCATGCTTACATTGCAGAGCTCGTTGGCCAGTTCAAGGAAGTGTCATTCCAGTTCCTGCCGCGAGATAAGAACAGATTTGCCGACGCCCTAGCTACTCTGGCCTCGTTGGTGGAAATACCAGAGGGAAAGTCAGTCAAACCGTTCAGGGTCGGTAGGCGAGAAAGTCCTGCAGATTGTTGTGAAATTGAGATCGAAGCCACCAATGAGCCGTGGTACAACCAGATCTTTCAATATCTCAAGCATGGTGAAGCTTCCTTCCCTATTGATAAAGAAGGAGACTCGAAAGGTGTTCATGCCAAAAGTTTGCGAGCTCTAAAGAGACTATCAGCCCAGTACGTCATACTTGGCAATGAGTTGTGGAAGAAAAGGGAAGGTTGCCCACTCCTGCTCTGTATCAGCAAAGAAAAGGCCCAAAGAGTAATGGAAAATGTTCACAACGGTGCCTGCGGACCTCATATGAATGCTCGATCCCTTATGCATAGCATTATCAGACTGGGTTACTTCTGGATCACTATAGAGACTGATTGCATTCAGTTTGTGCGGACTTGTGATAAATGCCAGCGATTCTCCAACCTGAACCACATCCCTCCTCATGACCTATACCGTATGACAACTCCGTGGCCCTTCGCAACATGGGGAATTGATGTCATTGGGAAAATAACTCCACCCGGAAGCAATGGACACTCATTTGTATTGGTTGCGGTAGATTACTTCACAAAGTGGGTAGAACCTGCATCTTACAAAGTGCTCACAGCTAAGAAAGTTGCTCGCTTCATAAAGGAACAGAACTTCTGCCGCTACGGAGTCCCGAATGAGGTCATTTCTAACAATGGAACCCATTTCGAAAGAGAAACTGATCGGTTACTCACTGAATACAAGGTCAGGCGCCATAAGTCTTCACCATACAGACCGTAGACGAATGGTGCTGTTGAGGCTGCCAATAAGAACTTGGAGAGAATCATAAAGAAAATGGCCGAACGAGGACGAGATTGGCCGGAGAAGCTGCATTTAGCATTGTGGGGCTACCGCACTTCAATTCGAACTGCCACCGGCGCTACTCCATACGCTCTGACCTACGGAATGGAAGCTGTCATGCTGTAAGTATGCCAATCCAATTTGCGATCCCTTTTTAGGTGCATTTTAAATGATAAAATTGCACTAAGGGGCATTTTGGTAAATTCCCGGTCCATTTCGAGACTTCCGGAAACATTTCATAAGTTTCACGCGAAGAAAGTACCTTTTTGTACTTTGCTCAAGTTAAAGGACCTAAAGAGAATAAAACTATTTTGGACTTTTTGGGTATTACCTAGGAAGGTTCCAGAATCAGTTTTGGTGCCAGAAACGGTTATGGTCACCTTGTGTCACGCGACAAGTCGAAGCATGGAAAGTGGTTACGTTACGTCGTGCGACACATAGTGACCATAGACTGCAGCTATAAATAAGACCCTACCCCTCTCAGTTTTGGAGCCAAATTTTAGCCTCCTAACGAAACCCTACACAAATCACCCCAGAAACCTCCTCCTCTCTCTCTCTCATACCAAAACCACCCAATTCCCCTCCAATTCCCTCACCTCTCACCTCTCTTCAACCCAATTCCATCTCTACTTCCCTACACACTTGAAACCTCTGAATTTAGCTCTCAGTTCGTGCTCAGATCTCCGTCTAGAAGTTGAATTGAAGACTCCTACACCTAACTTGGTGTAAGAGTTGAGGACTACAAGGGTAACTCTCTCTCCTCTTCTCCCTCTCTCTCATTTATTTGTTTTAATTACTCTCTCTCCTTCTCCACTTGATAATCAGGATCCATCTGCCTCGGATTATCAAGTGGCAACTGCAATCTCTCTGTTTAAATAGCTTATACTTGAGTCCAATTGCTTGATTATGATGTGATTTACTTGGATTTGCAATTTGGACATCAAGGGAGTGTGGATCTTCTATATCCACACTCCTTTGATCGATTCGTGTTTAATTCGTATTGTTCTTACTATTTCTGATATAATTGTTGTGTATTTGTTAGATCTGCATCTCAGTTTGTGAGGTACCTGCAGATGGTAAACATATGTCACGCGACACATTTGGACATGAGGAGTCCTGTGTCACGCGACATGTCGTGACCATCTGCAGGGACCATATTTCAGTTGTAGCTTGTTTTGTTTAGTTGTTTTAGCATTTAGTTTTATGTTTATGTTGTTCAGTTCCTAGATCTGGTTTTATTTATTTCATCAGGAGATTTGGTGATCTGTTTGGTTGTGAGCCTCTACAAGGTGACCATTGATGTCACGCGACATATCGGGACAAGGGAGTCCTATGTCATGCGACAGATGTGATCCTTTGCAGAGGACCTGTTTTCTCTTGTAATCTGTTCTTGTTGCTGTAAAGGGATGTAGCCTCCCGGACAATTGGTCTACAAGTTGTAATGATCTCTCTTATTCAATAAAATTCATGTTTATTGCACTTGTCTATTATCATTGTTTGCAAGTTTCTTTGAATTGTTTGGATGTCTAGATTAGAAAGACTCGTCTATGGACGAGGCGTGTTGGGTGAACTCTCGGTTCTTCCCAACACGTAACCTGACCCCCGAACCCACTCTCTTTCAAAAGGTTTTTCAAAGTGCACCTCTAAAAGCATGGCGTGGCGACTCCTTTTTCAAACAAACTAGATTTTCGGGCGAGCGCACATTCAGTGGCGACTCCGCTGGGGATATGCTTTTTGAAAACCTGTTTTTTCAAAACTAAGTGGGTCATGCTTTCGTTCGTTTAGACATCCAATGTATTCATTCTATGTGCATCCTTGATAATCATGTGTGATACATGCATTTTATGAGATCTTACAATTTGTATGCCTTTGTTTGTTGTTCGTGGTTTATCTGTTGTTGCTTTGCTGGTTGGTTTCATCTCTTGCCAACGAGAGGCAGGGGCTAATCTCAGTTTTGCAGGAGTATGATTCAGTGACTTCCTTAGTCGTGCGACAGCTTTGTCTCTTGCTGTCCTGTGTCATGCGACAGGTTTAGTCACTGGACAGGTTTCAGGTTCTGGTTTGAGGGCATTCCCTTGAATCAAGAAAGAGATTGCTCAGATGACTGTTGTTCTTTTTCTTCCTTGAGAGTTGTGTGTGTGTTTTTCTTTTTCTTAATAAATTAAATGAATAAATGAAAAATTTTGTTTTGGTAAATAAAAGAATATAGTCATCCGCACACTACATCACATAGTTTTAGAACCCTCGGGTGCGACGGACGGCATCGCGGACGGTGATAATATTCGCCTACGTTTGAGCGCCTAATGTCAAACCTATCCCCCTAGCGCGTTTAGGTGGCGCCACACTTAAACCTCACCCACGGTTGGTTTTTTGACATGACGTTTTAACTACATCAAAATGGTTTGTTTTTGAAATTTCCAAATAAGTTCTATTACCTCCCTCAAAACCCCGCACCTTGTGGGCATGTTGCCAATGCAACATGGTTTCATGTGAGGACATGTCATTTCCGTGGCGTGTCCTAAACAAGAGATCATGCCGCATTGTCACCATGCACCGACGAGAGGTCATGCCAGATTTTTCTTGGAATTTCTCCGAGAATACCCGTTATGCTGCCCAAATTTCCGGAGAAATGGAAATCGGGGCTACTCGTCCGTCTCACATCATGTTAGGTTTTATTTAGGTATCATTACTTATTATTAATTTCAAATGCAAAACATTTAGTGTATTTGTGGGTGATATGTCCCTAGGCTTCCCCAAGGTATAGTTAGCATAAATAAAGGATTAGCCTTTCCCAACCGTTCATAGGACTTAAAAGCCACCAATTTCTACTTGAACATTAATAAGCGTTGCACGAGTCCGTCTCCTTTCCCGCTCTTCCCTCTCCCGTACCTTCTCAAAGTTCTCTACCCTCCGTCTATACACGCTCTTACTTCTTCACCTCTGCAAGGCTGCGGCAAGTTGGGTGTGCTCTTGTTCTCGGCGCTCATTGGTCCACATTCCCGAGGCGGAAGCAGTTCAAGTACCCGAGTGATCGTTCATATGATTCAGAATCCAAAATGCTCGGTGCAAAGAAGATTATGGCCCACCAGTCTGGAGGTTCGTAGCCCATGGGTCGGCAGAGTGCAAATGGTGCATCCATCGAAAAGTGGTGGGCTACCCTCGAAGTTGTTTTTCCTCGCAAGCGGGAGGCCCGGTTGTTTGCTCAGATTGCTAAAGATAAGAAGGGCGACTTATGAAGGACAGAATGATTGAGAAGGGTCCTCACCGCACCGATGACAACGATGCTCTTCCGTCCATCCAATGTTGAAGAAGTCAATCAGTCCTCGTAGGATCTAGAATGTCTACTGTCAGACATGAGTCTGTCAAGTCCAAGTTGGACCAATTTTTACTTTGCAGTAATGAAAATCTTTGTTTCTCTTCTTGCTAGACTCGAGACATTACTTGCTCACCTGCGTTACACTCGATTGAAATGGTCTTATTCCAAATGATCACTTGTGCTGCTCACCGACTAATGTTTTGAAATGACTAATGTTTAAATTGATCGGAGCGAGAAAATCGACTGATATCCCCAAATGACTAATGTTTAAATTGATCGGAGCGAGAAAATCGACTGATATCCCCATCTTGCGTCCCATATGCTCACATCTCTTTCATAATATTGTTGTTCGATGAATTTGCACAGATCTTTCTCGAAGTAAGCTAAAGAAGCAATGAAGACTCAATCTCGTTCAGATCATCCGGTAGGGACTGCGGTTGAAACCTTTCACCCTTAGGAAAACCATCACCTTACCCTCACTAAATCATACCCCTTCGGTTCAAGATCGGCATATTTTTGAAACCCATTTTAGCCATCACCAGAAGAAGAGGGACTATCCTTGAGGCTCCCGTAATCCAAAAGAAGCATCGACCGTCTCCAAGCTCAAGAACGACGAAAGCATTGATCCATCCTAGGGACTAGTTGAAATGCTCCTCTAAAAAAAAAACAAAATTGAAAAAAAGAAGAGAGAGACAAAAGTAAAAAAAAAGAATAAAAAAAGAGAAAAGAAAGAGAGCCTAGTCCCTAGCAATCTCTCAAAAAAGCAAAAGTCAAAGGATTCGGTCGTTACTCAAGAGGAGTCTCAGAGTGAATAAAAAGACAGCGTAAATGTCCCCTCACCATTACCTCTAACCGATCCCAAGCCGTCCTCTCGATTTTAGAGGATATTCCCCTTACCGCTACCCTTGTCTTTGACCAAAGCCAAGATTGACCTCTCATTCTTAGAGGCATTGAATATGCAAGCATGGATTTCCCTCACCTTAGAATTCCTAAACACATACTTTGAAAGCCAACCTCTCATCTTTAGAAGTCCAGTCAATAAAAAGCCCAGTCGACCTCTCGTTTTAAGAGGTCATGATATCCCCAAATCACCTGAAAGCCGGTCGAAACCCTGAAGCCCAGTCGCAGTTCCTACCGGATAGCAGTTTCAGCCCAACATCGTCGAGATCTAAAACAGATTATTGCTTAAAGAAGAGCAAAGTCCATCCCGGCTCAAAGGACCGTCAAGCGAAGATTGTGCAAATTCCCTCCGTTCATTCGATGTTATGTGTGAGCATATTTCGTTTCTACTCTGTAAACACTTGCCGTGGACGTCCCACTGGGGCTTCACATCCGTGTCTCCCATCGACACTCCAAGAGGACATGTTCTTTCAATTCCCAAAATCCCCAAAAGTCCTCATATCCTTGAATTCCAATGTTCATTCTTTTCATTCGGGATAGCCCGAACTACGGCGACCTGAGCTCCTCCCAAGGAGGGGAACGTAGGCAACCATAGCGGTTCGGTCGAAATCATAAACGGATCTCGAGAAAATCCGGTCTCCTCCAGGACCATGCCCATACACTGTTCATCTTCTCGAATTTGATTCTCGATATTAGTGGGCTTTCTCCTCATGATTGATTGAAATATTTGTTCATATCAATTTTGGCGGTCGATTAACCTGAACATCAATAAAGGGTTTTAAGCAGCTTTGTGATCATCACGAATAAGACAAGTTTTCAAGTGTCTCGACAAGTCTTCTCTTCTACATCATAGGAAGATAGAGCTAAACAACGTGTCGGTCAGCAGGGGCTTCCATACACCTTTCCCTACCTTGCGCTGCTTATACTCTCTCAAAAGAGTCAAACCTAAAGCGAGAAGCGTCATACAGAAGTTCGAGATTCATTTCCCACCATTCGAAAGATATGCCCCTGCACGTAAACACTTCCGAGTCTTGTCCAGCGACTGATTGACTGCGGTTTGAGATGATGGGTTGCCTCTTCGGCCACAAGATGACTCGCTGCGATGAAGGCTTGCAAGGAATGTCCTCAAGCCGGGGCTTTGGTTAAGATATCCCTCCGGCTCTCCTTACAGATTTCCCTCTAGGTTTGCTTTGTCTTGTCAGCGGGGCTTCCCAAGCCGGGATTGCTCTCTGCCCCCTCTGATGATTGCTGCCCCAGGCGCGCGATATACTTTGTCCTCACCGCCAATGGACCTGCTGCAATCTGTACTCTCGGAAGCGTCCCCGACTTGCCTAAGCTACACCGAGCCATATCGTTTTTCCACCTCACGGGAGAGGGTCCACCCCATTACAAACACTTTTCGTCTCATACACAATCCCTCATAGTATAATGGCTACCTACACATCTGCTCATCAAGCCGTGCAAAACCCTCCCTACTTCCTATTCTCCCCAGCTGAGATGGACTTGTGCAACAAAAGATTAATAATGCTTAAGCAAAGAGGTTAAATAAAGTGCAAAGTGTTTCGAGTGTCGTTTTTTCCCCCGCAGGTACAGCAGTTAACTGAGCAAATCTAAAAGATTGCCCCTCAAAGCAGAACCGAGATGGAAAAGTCCGCGCCTATTTGAATCTCCCTGGGGCACGACAAAAGCCATAAGCCCCACCGTCAGCCGTCAATAAGATTCTCTGCCCAGCAAGCGAAGTCCCCGGCTTACCAAGCAAAGATAGGGACACAAGAGTCGAACCGTCGATAATTTCCGGCCAGTGAAGCCGAGTCCCGTCACCGAAGTGCCGACAAAGTCCCGCCGCCCGCAGCAACCCCGTCGCGGTGATTATGGTTCCGGATCAAAGCCGGCGGTCAAACACGTAGAGCCCCACCGCCAAAGCAAGAATTCGGCCGCCCAAAGAAGCAAGAGTCCCCGTCGGCGCCAGCTAGTAGCATAGGACCCTCCGACAGCCTACATCAATCCCCAAAGAAAGATAAACCATAACATCGGTCCCTCAGGCGGCTACGGTGAGCACGGCACAGGTATGAACGCATATTTCTTTCAAGCGTCAAATCATTATATCGCATTATTTTCAAAGTTGGTCCGAGACACCATAGATCTCACTCTCTTTTCAAAATTGGTTCGAGACACCATAGGTCTCACTTCCTTTTCAAAGTCGGTTTGAGGCACCATACGTTCTCACTTCTTCGGTTTGAGGCACCATACGTTCTCACTTCTTGGTTTGAGGCACCATACGTTCTCACTTCTTTGGTTTGAGACACCATAGGTCTCACTTCCTTTTCAAAATTGGTCCGAGACACCATAGATCTCACGTTATTTTCAAAGTTGGTCCGAGACACCATAGGTCTCACTTCCTTTTCAAAATTGGTCCGAGACACCATAGATCTCACTCCCTTTTTAAAATTGGTTCGAGACACCATAGGTCTCACTTCCTTTTCAAAGTCGGTTTGAGGCACCATACGTTCTCACTTCTTGGTTTGAGGCACCATACGTTCTCACTTCTTTGGTCCGAGACACCATAGGTCTCACTTCCTTTTCAAAATTGGTCCGAGACACCATAGATCTCACGTTATTTTCGAAATCGGTCCGAGACACCATAGGTCTCACTTCCTTTCAAGTTGGTCCGAGACACCATAGATCTCACGTTATTTTCAAAATTGGTTCGAGACACCGTAGGTCTCACTTCCTTTTCAATTTGGTCCGAGGCACCATAGATCTCACGTTATTTTCAAAATCGGTCCGAGACACCATAGGTCTCACGTCAGTTTCAAAAATCGGTTTGAGGCACCATACGTTCTCACTTCTCGGTTTGAGGCGCCATACGTTCTCACTTCTTCGTTTGAGACACCATACGTTCTCACTTCTCAGTTCGAGGCACCATACGTTCTCACTTCTGGTTTGAGGCACCATACGTTCTCACTTCTCGGTTCGAGGCACCATACGTTCTCACTTCTGGTTTGAGGCACCATACGTTCTCACTTCTTGGTTTGAGACACCATACGTTCTCACTTCTCGGTTTGAGGCACCATACGTTCTCACTTCTCGGTTTGAGGCGCCATACGTTCTCACTTCTTGGTTTGAGACACCATACGTTCTCACTTCTCAGTTCTAGGCACCATACGTTCTCACTTCTGGTTTGAGGCACCATACGTTCTCACTTCTTGGTTTGAGACACCATACGTTCTCACTTCTCAGTTTGAGGCACCATACGTTCTCACTTCTTCGGTTTGAGGCACCATACGTTCTCACTTCTCGGTTCGAGGCACCGTATGTCTCATTGTAAGTACCCAAATCTGGCTCATGCCTTCCGGTTAAATTTCCCGGCAATTTCGGTAAGTTTTCCGGTAATTCCCCAGACCTTCCTAGTGTTTCGGAAACATTCCGGAACTGTTTTTAATTAAATAAAGGCTGAAGGGAATCCTTCCTAATTAAGAAACACGTTTTTCTTAATTAGGAGGGAAGGTTCTAGAATAATGCCACCTTGCATGGTTCTAGAATGCTGAGTCACAATGGATAAGCCCGCACGGCTGCATTAGCTGTTGCGCTCGACCGCACGGCTTCATTAGCCTTATCCAGACTGCCTATAAATAGAGCCCTCCTCTACCCATTTCAAAACAACAACAATACATACAATCCATAGCAATACAATCAGTCACTCCCAAGACGTGAAGAATATTGGTGAAGGCTCAAGAAGGTGAAGAAGAAGGCCAAGAAGCTCCCTCCCTCCTCCTTGAAGATCCAAGACCAATCTCTCCTCCTAGCTCCGACCAAAGAAGCAAAGGAAGCAATTGGTAACCTCGCACGCCCTAACCTTGCATTTTAATTGATATACTTGCTCATTGCATTCATATATCTTTCTTGGGACTTGGCATTTATTCATAAAGATCACATCTTTATCACCCCCTCCCCCTTTCCCTTTTGCATGCATTAAGACCTCATTTGTCATAAAAATGTAGTCTTTTTTCATAAAGGTGCATCCTTTGCACCTAAAACCCCCATTTTCAAATAAAAATGTCATTTTTATGCATCATTTGCACATAAAAATCCAATCTTTTCAATAAAAATGCATCCTTTGCATTCAAAAACCTTTTCTAATGCATCATTTGCATAAAAATCCTATCTTTACGCATCACTTGCATAAAGATCATTTCTTTCAATCAAAAAAGCATCATTTGCTAAAACCAAAAATGTCATCTTTTCATTAAAGAGTCATTTTTCATCATGCATTTCCCCTTTCCCCCAACCTTGGAACGGACCGGTGTAAAAAGATCCTATCTTTACATCGTTCCTTCCATTAAAGGTTCACGATTTCTTTAGAAAGGGACACCTTGAACCCTATATCTCCGATTATCGCTTAAGAAAGAGTATGAAGCCTCTATACTAGCTCGGCCGTCTTAAAGCGTAGGATTGATGGGCTAAGGACCCTCCTTTTCTAAAGAACCTCATCTTTGACCAAAAGAGAGTCATTCTCTCGATCACGCAAGTCCCGAGGGTCCCGAGGTTTAAAATGCGATGATCACAAGTCATAAGATGAGGACGGGATCATAATCCCGAATACATAAAATTCCAAGGAATCCCGGCGACAACCAACAAATGGTTTGTACGTCGGAAGACAACTTGGGACATTCCCCCTTATTTTCAAACACATGCACACAAGAAAGCACGCAAGCAAGCACGATTTATGAAATCTCGGGAGACTTGCTCCGGCAAGGCACTTTGGGTGAACGCCAAACGTTCTTCCCGAGGGTAACTTAACCTCTGAACCCATAAAACAACCTTTTTTTCAAAGTTTTGAGGTAATCAAAATGGCGTGGCGACTCCGTTTTTCAAATAACTCGGATGTCTTCAAACTCGCGTGAATCCAACACAAAATTTGGGCACCACATTCACAGTTTGGCGACTCATTGGGGAAAATCCCAAAGGAGAAAAGCTTTTATTTTCAAAACAAACTAAAATCGATACTCGGTATATAGGTGGAAACCACTTACCCTTCTGTACACTCCACGACGTGGGAGTTGGGATAACCCGGTGGTTTAACAATCCACGTACCATTATCCCTTTTCGAAAAAAAAAGAAAAAACAATTTTGAAAAAAATAAAGCTTTTCCCTTTGAGCGGGTTAGACTCCCATCGCCGATTTCATTAATCATGCTTGCTTTCTTTACCATGCATTGCATCATTTGCATCTTGGAATCTGTGCATACTTTGAACGGGAAACAACCGAAAAATAGCAAAAGGAGTGGAACTGGAAAATTGATCCATGCGGTCGTACGGCTCAATCCTCATTGGATTCGACCGGGCGACCTCGGTGGCAATTCCACCGGGAAAAATCATGGTTAATCTGGCGGTCCTAGCGGCTTGGGGCTATTCAGCTCCATGAGCGGCCAGGGCTCCCGAGAAAATTTACGTGCTTATGTGTTGCATTCTTCCCCGTCCCGAAAATCATTCCTTTAAAACACATTTATGAAAATCTCTGTTTTTAACTCAAGGGAACATTTTTAGGAGACCGCACACTACGCGCACGATATATCCTGTACACTTTTGCACGCACGTCCTTCAAACCCGAGGGTGGTTCCGAGCTGTGATCCACGAGACTGACCTTACGATGCTCCGGGCGCGCACGGAATCATCCCAACCTCCCATGGCGGCCGGTGTCGACCAATGCACGGTCCGTGTCACACGTTTCAAAAAACCGTGACTTTTGGTTGGTTTTTGGTCTAGTCCGTGTCATATAGCCCGGTTGCATACCCACGTAAAGGTCAAGCCTTAGCTCATAACGGAAGAAGATTGTCGCTCAAGCGAAATTACGAAAATTCCAACAAGGAAAAATCGGTGGGATCTTGACTCCGACATTGACTATTGACCTTGACCCGCACGGAATGCGTAAGAGTCAAGACCGAGTCTTTGCCAAAAAAATAAAAGATCTTTCGCTCAAGCGAAGCTCTGCCAAAATTCCGACAAGGAAAAATTGGCAAGATCTTGACCGGCATTGACTTCGATTTCGACCCACGCACTGCGTATGCAACGAAGTTCAATGTGACCGTGTCATCCGGCTTTTTACCGCCCGACCCATGCCTATTATTCTCTCGGACATTACCGAAGGTCGAAACCGTCATTCGCTCAAGCGAAACTCTGTCAAAAGATCCGTCAAGGCGAGAGACGAGACTTTCCGGTATTGCCTTGACTATAATCCGCATCGCTCGTGCGTTGAAAGGTCCTATGACCCGCTAGACCCGATAGGAGCGTTCTTTACTCTCGGTCGGTGGGATCCGCGTGCCCTATAGGACCCTCGCCGGGCTGTCCACCTGGGAGGTCGAAATACGGGTGGAATACGAGGGGCTTATAGACGTAGTGACGGAACCCAGCGATCCGGGATCTAGAGTAGTTGTGAAAAAGAAGGGCGAGAACCCCTTTTCCAACCAAATAGATATTAATAAAAGACAACATTTTAAGTAAACTTGAAGATTCTAATTTGCATATTGCACAGAGCCTTGACTAAACACCTACCCCGAGTCTAAACCTTTCCTATCCCTTTCCCGCAGCGAGAAAGAAGTGGGTGAGAACACCGGGTCGGCGACTTGTTAGCGCGAGAATCCTCGGACGGTTCGCGAGAATCCTCGGTTTCGAGAGTCGAGAATGACCGATTTGACAGAGAACAGTCTTTGGTTTGGGTAACCGAGATGACTAGGGAAGAAGAGCTAACCTTAGCCACGGAAAACGATCGTAAGGCCCATGAGGAACAGCAAGCCACGCTCATTGAAGCGCTTCGTCGTCATGGAGTTCAAATAGTGGTCGAGCCCAGCGGTTCCTTGGTGATGATAGAAGATGAGCCTCCGAGCGGCCATCTCGGCTCCATCAACCTATAACCAATGCCCTCCTCCATCCTCATACGATCCCTTATCCGGGATTACCCCTCTTGATCCTTTCCAACATCTCAAGCCATCGGGGTCCCGACACCCTCACCTCCTCAAATGAGACCTAGCTTTGTTCCCTATCAACGAGAAAGCAAACGCCTCGGCTATCCCGGTTACGCGGCCTCTGCATTACCCCATGGGATTCACTCCCTCTCCTCGGTATGGGCCATCCCGGGCATTCCCTAGGCCTCAAAATCAGCTCAATGATCCTTACAATTCATGTCCCGCCACGGCGGATCTTCCACCTCCAACTTTGCCCACGGGACCCCGGGAGGTTCCGTATCCTTTTTCCTACTTCGGAAATTATGAGCCTAATTCCTATGCCTCAGGCCGAGTCTCACGGGAACACGGGACCTGGTCAAGTTTACACTTATTTCCCCTCGAAGATCCCCAAGCCTTGGTACCGGCTACCATTTGTGCCACCTCTTTGTCCTTCCACCCAAATCGAGATAAGCCTTCTCGGAATCAAGCAATCCTAAACCATCCCCACGACTCCGACATGGCTTGGCTAATGGAACAAGTTAGGTCCATGCAAGAGAAGTTTGGGGAAATAGACACCAAGAGGACAGCATACCGAGATCACCGATCCCGAAAGTTGTCCCTCTCCCTCCAAAATTCCGAATGCCGAGAAATTGAAAAGTTCAACGGCACCGATTGTCCCCAGGACTCACATTGAAAGCTACATTCTTGCCATGAGAGCCAAAGATTGTACACGGCAACAAATGGCCGATCATTTTCGATTATCATTAAAAGGTTCGGCTCTTAGGTGGTTCTGCATGTGAAACCAGAGGCCCGAGCTACTTGGGACCAGATCAAGGAAGCGTTCCTAGAAAAGTATAAGGCCAATTTGAATTGGGAAACCAGGCGGAATGACCTACGGGGTACCCTACAACGTTCGAGATGAGCCGGTAAGTGAATTCTACAAGAGATGGAATTGGAAGCTCGGTGAAATGATGACCCCACTCAATGAAGAGGAACAGATGGAGATCTTCCAATCTTGCTTGAAACCTCAACTAAGAGTCCAAATTGGCAATTACTACTATCCCGACCTTCGGGCAATGGTAAATGCCGGCACCAAGTTTGAGAATGCCTTCAATATGGCCCGGCCACGAGACGGCCAGTTCTTATCGCTACAAAGCACCGGTGTCAAATGCCCCGGTATCCTTTGTGAAAGGAAAAGAAGTGATTGGCGCTGTTAATTACATTCGAGAATGAGAAAGCGGGACGAGAATGCGAGCAAGCCGCGCAAAGCCCAAGCTCCCTTTCTATACTGCCGAAGATTTCGGAATGCCACTAGAAAAGGTCTTCGACGGTTTGGTAGCCCAAAGACTCATCGAGACCTTTGGAAAGCTGGAAGCCCAGGAACCCCGGTATCGACGAATGGACGAGACCAAACACCGTCGCTTTCACAATTATCATGGCCATAACACTAATGATTGCACCTACGAAGTTCCTGATCTCTCGCCTAGTTGAAGAAGGCAAGCTAGAACCAACTCGCGGTCCCAATGTGGTCAAGAATCCTCTTCCTACTAACAATCGAGTCAACATGATCGAGTTCGGAGGAACAAATGGAAATGGTTTTGGAAATCCAGGGTCATAGATATCCCGAAATTCAATATTCCTTATGCTGAATTACAGGGAAATGGAAAGATACGATTAATGCCGCCGCCATGGAGGGACAGTTTGGACCCATAGTCGGAACCGATTTCGTTAATGTTGTCGAGCTCGGCCTCTTTTCTACGACATCGAACCAAGAACCATGGTCAAGATTACGAAGAAAGGCTCACTTATGAAGACTGCGAGTTTGAAGTAAAGCAAGCCATGTTAATGAAAGTCTCTCCGTAACCCTTCATTACCCATGACGAGCATAATGTGTTTGTAATGGCTCTTACTACTCCCGAGGATCATTCCCAACCCCGTTTGGGAAAAGGTAGAGAGAAGAGTGAACAAGCCGGAAGACTTTTGGGATGAAGAGAGCCGTATCTCGAATCCGAAAGCACAACCGGTCCTCTTGCCCGGAGGTACAAATGGATGAAGTTAAGTTCGAAAGGAGATTCTCGCAGATCAGCCGAGTACTTCCTATGGAATTGGTGTCGACAAAGGCAATAATGATCCGCAGAGTGCACAATCAAATGACAACGCCGACAAGACCGTTACTCCTGTGGCAACAAAGAAGAAGGAGCGAGATCCCGGTCCAACCCTTGTCAAGTCCCCTCGAGTCAATAAGTAGCGTAGGGTCCAGAGTCGTGTTGTCTATTCGGTCGAGTCGGGAATCTTTGAATTCCAGTCCTCGAGTCATCCGAAGGCCTCACGCCCGAGGATTATGAAAATGTAATCGATGTCATCTTTCCCCTTATGTTGAATGAAATGACAAATCTTTCTGATTATCCTCTTATTGCCTACTTAACAAATGATAAATTAACTCAAAACTTAACAACAGTTAATAATGAATCATTTGAACAAGATGCAAACACACTAAACGAACAATACATTAAAGAAATCTTTAAGCGAGGTTTCGGAAAAGAGGAAAACCGGGCCCAAGCCGCCGAGGAGGTTTTGATAAGTGTGAACTTGGGTACTATTGAGGAACCTAAAGAGACACAGATTGGAAGCTTCTTCCGGGGGTTGAAAGGGATAGATTGATCGAGCCGCTCGGAGAATACGTCGACGTGTTTGCATGGTCATACAAGGATATGCCGGGCTAGACAGGTTCGATAGTAGAACACGTAATCCCTCTAGCACCGTATGCTAAGCCAAGAAATGTAAACCGAGAAAGATTAAGCCGGAATGGTCTCTACTGTGTCAAAGAAGAAATTGAGAAGCTACTGCGGGTAGGGTTCATCGAGTTATTGAATACCCGACATGGTTGTCCAACATCGTGACCGTAACCAAGGCCAATGGGAAGGTGCGCCGTGTGTGGATTTCCGAGATCCGAACAAGGCCGGCCCCAAAGACGACTACCTCTCGCCAAACATAGACATCTGGTGGACTCCACGCCAACTACGAAGTCAAATCCTTCGTTGATGGTTTCATGTGCTACAACCGTATCAAGATGGCCGAGGAAGACCAAGAAAAGACGGCCTTCACCACACCATGGGGAACCCATCGTTATACAAGAATGCCATTCGGGCTCAAGAATGCCGGGGCTACTTACCAAAGGCGCGACCGCGCTTTTTCATGACATGATCCACAAGGAGATTGAGGTCTACGTAGATGATATGATAATACACTCCAAAGGAGAGGGTGGGCAGCACTTTGTTGACCTACGAAAATTCTTTGAGAGGTTGAGACAACATTCCATGAGACTAAACCCTGCCAAATGCACCTTCGGAGTGACAAGGGGAAAAGTGCTTGGGTATATGGTCACTGGAGCGAGGTATAGAAGTTGACCCCCGAAAGATCAAAGCCATCATGGATTACGGGATGGAAGCAGTGTTACCAGTGGAGTTGGAAATCCCGTCATTAAGGGTCCTCCTGGAAAATAGTGTCAATGAAGTGGAATGGTTATGCCGTGATGCATGATGAGTTAGCCCCGCTGACGAGAGAAGGCTAAAAGCCATGGAACACACCCGAGCCTACCAGAGGCGAATGGCCGAGCGTTTGATAAAAAGTCAAGGCCAGAGACATCAAAGAGGGTGACTTAGTGCCGAAAGTAAAGCCCCTACCAGAGACAACCCCGGGAAAATGGGAACCCGTCTGGATCGGCCCTTATGTGGTGCGTAAGATATTATCGGGAGGAGCCATGAAGCTTGCAGACTTGGATGGCAATCCCTTTGTCCACCTGGGCACAATCAACGGTGATAAAACTCCGAAGATACTATGTTTAATAAAAAAAAAAAAAAAAAAAAAAGGTGCAAAAAGAGTAATACCCACTAGGCCGAAACCTCAAAAAGGGCGGTCTAGGCAAAAGACGGGGTTGCACATATAAAAAAAAAAAAAAAAAGAAAAAAATCTTAGTGCAAAAGAGTAATGCCCACTAGGGCCGAAACCCCAAAAAGGGCGGTCTAGGCAAAAACAGTGGCCGTACACGAAAAAAAAAAAAAAAAATTAGTTCACCGTAATGAACTACGTAGACTCCGAGCCCCTTAGCCTTTCTTGTAAAAGGGGAACGTAGGCAGCCATATATGGTTCGGTCTAAACAATAAAAAGGACAATCAAGCTTCCATGAAGTGCGTCCTAAATAATAAAGGGTATTTCGCTTTTCATAAAACGGGTCCCAATCAATAAAGACATTTGAATTTCCATGAAATGTGTCTTGATTAATTTTTAAGATAATATGCCTTGTTCATTACAAGTTAAAAACTTCTTGATGAGTTCAAGCACGGTCTACCTCTTAACTCGCTAACCTCGCTAAAAAGATCTAAAATACAATAAAATGCCTAAATAAACTAATGTGTTTGCAAAATGGCAATAAGGGAATCCTAAGAAAAGATCCGTCGCCGTCATTCGCCGAGTCTTCTTTGGTCTTCTTCCCTTTTCCTCGGCCCGTCGAGTCTTCTTCCTCTTTTTGTCTATGATGTCGGTATCCCTCATCCCGACCTCTCGGTATCCTCACCGGAGCCTCCACCAACCCCGTGTCGATGAGCGCTCTCTCTATACGAGCACGAGTCCGCACCTCCTCCCCTCCGAGCCTCGCCAAAGGAGCGACCTCGGACAACCTCTTGTACCGAGCCTCCATATCTCGGACCAAATCACTCGATTGGTTATGGCAACTCGCCTTAGCCTCGCCTCCTCGTAGTCCTACTCGAGTCGCAGCCGCCTCCCAATAAAGCTCGACGTCTATCCTCCAAGATAACCCGAGTCGCTCCCATCTCCCTCTCGTACCGGTCCAAGTAGACAGGTGGTCAAGATGGTGCTTTTCTGCTCCACGAAGATAGCCACAGGTGGGAAAGCAAGATATGTCCAAGCCCTCGAGAAGAAAGAGAAGCCGGGCTGGATCTCTCATGTCCAATGACACCACCTCCATGGTCCTGGATGTCCTCCCAATCACTCAATGGCTCCCGTAAAGCCCCAAACCGCCCGGATACCAAGCGGGGTATGTAGAAGGACGACCGAGCTGAGAATCCTGGAACCCTCACAACATAAGACTCTGAAATATCCTCCTGGTCCGCAACCTCCAATGTGGTATCCACCAACGGATGTCCGAAGTGGATAGCCTAGCCATCATCGCCTCCGCTACCCTGTTCCTCGCTGCCTAGGCGCACCTCTCCGAGAAATCACCCAAGGGCACCGAGTCGGCAAAGCCCTGTGCAAAGCCCCGAGCCTCTCCCTGCAGCCACAAAGTCAACATAGCCGGACTCCCGACCTCATGAAATGGTCTCCCGAGCCATCCTGTCGATCCCATGCAAAGTCTCCCCCAAAACCAATGGGACAATATCCTTCCTGCACCCCAGCCTCGACCATGTCCAAGAGACCACTATGACAGATCCCCACGGACTCAAGAAGAACAAAACAGAGAATACGCAGAGAATGAAAGCATCCAAAGCCACCGTGGTCGCAGCCATATCTCGGAGACCCAAACTCGCCCGGATATCGAAAGGTCAATCCTATCCGGGCTACCATCATCCTCTCACCTCTCCCAAAGGAATCTCGTAAAAGATGCAAGCCTTACCGCCACCGGCACGTCTCCGATCAGCGGAATAGATATAGCCTCGCCTCGGGACCCCCAATCAAGGCTCTGAAGTCTTCGTGCGTTGGGACAATTTCGTTGTAAGAAAAGCAAGAAACATGTCTCCTGACGTCCCGTAACTTTGCCGCGGCTCTCAACAGTCCCAATCGGGCGGGAGATCCCTCAAATGCCATAAAGACTTGATCTTGAAGGAAGAATCAAGCGAGCCCCTTGTGATTTTGGAAGTTATGTCTCGCCCAAGATTGAAGACCGGATAGAAAATGGTCTCGCTTCCCTTTGCAATCCGACGGGCTTCTCCATCGCAAAGTGTTCAAAGATGGTGCTTTTAGGTCCAAAATATGCTCGGGGAACAATTGGGACAAGTCTAGAGGGAAAATGAAATGAAATGGCCAAGCCTTGCTTTTATTCGAAAATAACCAGTCGTGACAGAACCGTGAGCCGCACGGCTTCATTTGCCCTCAAGGCCATGCCGCACGGCTACATTAGCCCTCCGCAGAAAATTTCTGCAAAGAACCAAAGTTGCTGCCCAAGGGAGTTTTCACCCCACTTTCTCAACCAAAACCCGTACAAAAACATATCCAAGCCATTCAAGCATTTATATACCATTATAAATCATTTTGGCCCGCCACCCCAATTCCAAGCAAAAAGTCGCCCAAGGCTCAGATAATATGCAAATTGAAAAAGCATAAATTAGAAAAGTAAATAAAATGTAAATACAATGTTTTCGCCCCATCGGCGCCCAAATAAAGCAAAAAATAAACAAGTTGTGCATAAAAATTGTTCATTGTTTGTTTTGTTCCTAAATCCATCCTAGAGACCTCCTAGGCCTCCGATTCTTCTTCCTCCTCATCGCTACTCAGCTCATAAATGCTAGCCTCCCTCATCAAGTCCTCCTGGTCGCTCACGTCAGACAAATGGACATTATCGTGCCCATACTCGCCACCGCTCCTGAATGTCGGGCCGTTGGGTCCCCGCCCCGAGGCATGGCACCGGAAGAGTACTCCGAGGCCGATGAGGTAGACGCCGTGCCCCCGACGTGCCGTCTCTTGCGCCTGTGCTCGTGCATCCGCCGCCTTCGAAGCGCAGTGCCGGCTTCCTCGAAGAGACCGGCACATGTCCTTCCAGCCCCTAATGCCCGACCAGCCTATCGTAAGTGCGAGTGGAACCCGAGAAAAGAAGAGAAAATCTCAGAAAAAAAATCTCCGAAAAATCTCAGAAAATTGCAAAAAGCAGAAAATCTGAAAGCTAAAAAGGGAATAAGACCCTAAGAGTATACTTACAGTGCTATCAGCGGCAAGGTGTACTGGGGCTCCCTAGCATCGGGGACAGTATCCTCATCCTCCTCGGCACTCCATGGACCACGTAGGACAAATGCGCAGGAGGGATCGGCGGGTCAAGAGGCTCATCCTCCCCATATCCCGAGTGACCGCTAGCTTCACTAGCTTCGTGGCGTCCTCAGCGCCGCTCCACAAACACAACGTAGGGGGTGTCCATGTCAAAGTGCTCTTCTCGCAGCCCACGCACGCTCGGTACCTCGCTATCTCATCCTCTCGGCCAATCTCGGGCCGTAGCATCCGTGCCGGAGGATCCCGAGGAGTAATGGCGTCCAATGGAGGGACATGGCCATGCCGCTCGAGAAACGGTCCCCCAAGTAAATGACATCACATGTCGCCCAGTGAGCCACCTCCTCTCGCCTCGTCACATCAATGGCATCTCCCAAAGAAAATCTCCGGATACCGCCCCAAGGGTAGAAGTCCACTCCGTCGTGCCCATCCCTGGTGATGACTGGCCTCACCATTTTGTAATCAAAGGTAATCCGGGTCTTCCCGTGAATTTATCTCTCGCATCTCCCTCCAAATAACCATAGCAGGGAAGATGGTGACATCACTCTGGGTTCCAAGGGAAGAACCCGATCACCTCGCAAAACCAGGCCTGCATGTTCAAAACATCAAAAGGTCATTCTCTCTCTTATAAAAGTCTCAAGACAGAAAAGAGAAAAAAAAAAAAAGGAGACTACCTCAAGGGCAAATGAGAAGCAATCCATGGAGGCAGCCTTTGTTCCGACCGTACATGTCCAACGAGAAGTACAACTCCGCCAATCCGGCCTCGCCCCAAGAGACCGTCCCTATCCCATCCACATCCTCCAAAGAGTCAAGGAGGCAAGTCATGGCCGGCGTCCCGTAATTAGCAAAGATAGTGACCGATAGCATCAACCATATGAATGCTCTAGCCAGCATTGGCAAGGCCACATCATTAGCAAGAAAGTTCCGCATGCAAGTCTCGAATCGCCACCTCGACGTTCCGTGTCTCCATCCCGGCCCCTTGGGAATCGGCTCAAACCCTACCAAAGCCTCGGAACTCCTCCTGTAATGTGGTCTCTCCAAGTCACGGGCCTCCGGTGAACCGTAGGCCAAGCAATAGCCGTGAAATCGGCAGAGTCACCTGTCGCTCTCCCGGCCAGTGTGAAAGCTATGAGTACTATTCCACTGTAACTCGAAAGGGCCCGGACCAAGCCCTTGCTCTTAGAGGTGATGTGAACACCCCCGCCGATGGCCTCTACAAACGCATCCAGCCGGTAGCCCTCACCAAATTCTTGGGGTTCACCCCATTCTTCTCAAAATCCGGCATCCTCTCGCCAAAGCTTAACCGCTATCTCCGATGGTCCTCTAGACTTGTTCTCTGTAGACAAGCACAAAAAAAAAAAAAAGAAGTGTCACCCTTCATCATTTTCAAAAGCATGCATATATTCACAAAAAATGCACATGTTTTCAAAAGAAAATCATTCACAAAAGTTTTTCTAGCATTATTTGCATCAAAAAAGCGTCTTTCATCACTTGAAACGCGTCATGTCAAGTCCCGTTGCTTTCCTAAGGCACAAAATCACAATTTTCACAATTTTTTGCACATAAGCATTATTCTTTCAGAAATGGCATGCATGAATCATTTTCATCTTCCAAAATCATGTTTTCTCATTGAAAATCAGAATTTTGACCTAGTTCTAGCACAAGGCAAGAACTCCGTCTCATATTTTGAAAAATTCTCATTCTTACTTCATTTTGCGAGAAAAAAGTGAGTCATTCTCATAATTTTTGTCAAACAAGTTGCACATGCATATTCTTAGCCTCATATATTGTTCATGCATCTCAAAATCATTCAAAAAAATCATTCAAAAAATCCTAAAATTCGGGTCAAGCCCTAAATCATTCAAAATTCAAGCAAAATCATCGGATTTGAGCAAAATGAGAATGCTTACCCCAACCGATCGCGGGTTCGTTGATTTATGCTCCCTTCTTCCCGGGTAAAGCTCCGATGGAGGCGTAAGGAAGTCATACTTCCTCTCCGTCCGAACGAGCTCCTTTCTCCTCCTTCTCGCAGCCGCGGAGATGTTCCTTCTTGCTTGCCTCGGTATGGGATTGCCCTCCGGATCCATTCCAATCGATAGAAGCAAAGGGAATTGAAGAATTTTGAAGAAATTCTCTCCTTTCTCTCTCTCTTCCTCGGCAGTTCTTGGGCGGCAATAATGCCCAATGCCCGTTCAAACCTGTTTTAAATAATCTGGAAAACAGGTCTCTAGCCGTACGGCTCCTTTCTCCATCTCATGCCGGGCGGCTTCATTCGCTACGGCGAAATTACAACCACGCCCTGGACCTTCCACTTGGGCATGCAATTTCCGTTATCTTTTAACCAAGATAACATCTTTTCAGAAAATATCCCTTATCTCTTTAGCAATCAAGCTTTATTCCCAGTCGCCTCCGTTAATTTCGTTATAACGGGATAACGCTAGGTGACAACCTCCGAATTGTCAAAACTCTAAACTGAGCCTACCTCTATCCAGAATAGTGACGTATGCTAAGTTTCTATCAACTTAAGCTACCTCTATCCAGAATAGTGACGTATGCTAAGTTTCTCTCAACTTAAGCTACCTCTATCCAGAATAGTGACGTACGCTTAAGTTTCTCTCAACTTAAGCTACCTCTATCCCGAATAGTGACGTATGCTAAGTTTCTATCAACTTAAGCTACCTCTATCCCGAATAGTGACGTATGCTAAGTTTCTATCAACTTAAGCTACCTCTATCCAGAATAGTGACGTATGCTAAGTTTCTCTCAACTTAAGCTACCTCTATCCAGAATAGTGACGTATGCTAAGTTTCTCTCAACTTAAGCTACCTCTATCCCGAATAGTGACGTACGCTCAAGTTTCTCTCAACTTAAGCTACCTCTATCCCGAATAGTGACGTACGCTCAAGTTTCTCTCAACTGAGCCTACCTCTATCCAGAATAGTGACGTATGCTAAGTTTCTCTCAACTTAAGCTACCTCTATCCAGAATAGTGACGTACGCTTAAGTTTCTCTCAACTTAAGCTACCTCTATCCAGAATAGTGACGTACGCTTAAGTTTCTCTCAACTTAAGCTACCTCTATCCAGAATAGTGACGTACGCTTAAGTTTCTCTCAACTTAAGCTACCTCTATCCCGAATAGTGACGTATGCTTAAATCATTCAAGCTCTGGCAACCCATATCTCTGATTCGAAAGAGATTGAGACGTATGCTTAAATCATTCAAGCTTTGGCAACCCATATCTCTGATTCGAAAGAGATTGAGACGTATGCTCAAGTCATTGGCAACCCATATCTCTGATTCGAAAGAGATTGAGACGTATGCTCAAGTCATTGGCAACCCATATCTCTGATTCGAAAGAGATTGAGACGTATGTTTAAATCATTCTAGCTTTGGCAACCCATATCTCTGATTCGAAAGAGATTGAGACGTATGCTCTGGCAACCCATATCTCTGATTCGAAAGAGATTGAGACGTATGCTCAAGTTCACCAAACTCTAGCTACCTCTATCCACTCGATAGTGACGTCAGCTCTAGTTTCAATCGTGACACCTCCATTAATTGTCAAAATCTCAAGAATCCTAGACATCGTTCCTAACTATCTAGTGATGCTTGAACTACGATCAAGGCTTGATTCCTCCGGGATACGTAGGTAGCCTTTTATAAAAGGTCCAGCCATTCGACCACTTTGGTCACCCTGTTTCTTTGTCACTCCTCAGTGATAAAGCAGCCCCTCATAGAAGTTCGTATATCCGACCACCCGGGTCACTCCTAGCATATCCCCGGTAGGATCAATTGCTTGACCTCCTAGGTCATTTTCTCTTCTTTTTCCCCAAAGAAGAGACCAGTTTCTCTTCTTCCTTCCCCCGGCGGATCTTAATTCCGAACTACGGCTGGCTTGATTCCTCCGGGATACGTAGGTAGCCTTCCAAAAGGTTCACCACTCGACCGTCTTGGTCACCCAATCCGTCTCGGCATTCGCGAGATCGGATCCTTTTCTATCGACAACCCCACTCGCCTTGCAAGTGACGTTGCCGAGGGCTTCGTAAGTACCCAAATCCGGCTCATGCCTTAGGTTAAATTTCCGGCAATTTCGGTAAGTTTTCGGTAATTCCCCCAGAGACCTTCCTAGTGTTAGGAAACATTCGGAACTGTTTTTAATTAAATAAAGGCTGAAGGGAATCCTTCCTAATTAAGAAACACGTTTTTCTTAATTAGGAAGGAAGGTTCTAAAATAATGCCACCTTGCATGGTTCTAGAATGCTTTGAGTCACAATGGATAAGCCCGCACGGCTGCATTAGCTCGTCGCCTCGACCGCACGGCTTCATTAGCCTTATCCAGTGCCTATAAATAGAGCCCTCCTCTACCCATTTCAAAACAACAACAATACATACAATCCATAGCAATACAATCGGTCACTCCCAAGGCGTGAAGAATATTGGTGAAGGCTCAAGAAGGTGAAGAAGAAGGCCAAGAAGCTCCCTCCCTCCTTCTTGAAGATCCAAGACCAATCTCTCCTCCTAGCTCCGACCAAAGAAGCAAAGGAAGCAATTGGTAACCTCGCACGCCCTAACCTTTGCATTTTAATTGATATACTTGCTCATTGCATTCATATATCTTGCTTGGGACTTGGCATTTATTCATAAAGATCACATCTTTATCACCCCTTTCCCTTTTGCATGCATTAAGACCTCATTTGTCATAAAAATGTAGTCTTTTTTCATAAAGGTGCATCCTTTGCACCTAAAACCCCCATTTTCAAATAAAAATGTCATTTTTATGCATCATTTGCACATAAAAATCCAATCTTTTCAATAAAAATGCATCCTTTGCATTCAAAAACCTTTTCTAATGCATCATTTGCATAAAAATCCTATCTTTACGCATCACTTGAATAAAGATCATTTCTTTCAATAAAAAAAGCATCATTTGCTAAAACCAAAAATGTCATCTTTTCATTCAAGAGTCATTTTTCATCATGCATTCCCCTTTCCCCAACCTTGGAACGGACCGGTGTAAAAAGATCCTATCTTTACATCGTTCCTTCCATTAAAGGTTCACGATTTCTTTAGAAAGGGACACCTTGAACCCTATATCTCCGATTATCGCTTAAGAAAGAGTATGAAGCCTCTATACGAGCTCGGGTCTTAAAGCGTAGGATTGATGGGCTAAGGACCCTCCTTTTCTAAAGAACCTCATCTTTGACCAAAAGAGAGTCATTCTCTCGATCACGCAAGTCCCGAGGGTCCCGAGGTTTAAAATGCGATGATCACAAGTCATAAGATGAGGACGGGATCATAATCCCGAATACATAAAATTCCAAGGAATCCCGAGCGACAACCAACAAATGGTTTGTACGTCCGGAAGACAACTTGGGACATTCCCCCCTTATTTTCAAACACATGCACACAAGAAAGCACGCAAGCAAGCACGATTAATGAAATCTCGGGAGACTTGCTCCGGCAAGGCACTTTGGGTGAACGCCAAACGTTCTTCCCAAGGGGTAACTTAACCTCCGAACCCATAAAACAACCTTTTTTTCAAAGTTTTGAGGTAATCAAAATGGCGTGGCGACTCCGTTTTTCAAATAACTCGGATGTCTTCAAACTCGCGTGAATCCAACACAAAATTTGGGCACCACATTCACACTCATGTCATTTTCATTTCGGTCCGAGACGCCGCACGTTCTCACTCGTAGTCTGAACTACGATTTGGCTTGATTCCCTCCCCGAGATACGTAGGAATCCTTTCTCCAAAGGTCCATCCATCCGATTCCCCAGATCACCGTCTAGCCCTCCGCCTTACCCCCCAGCCGCTCATTGGGATTGGGTCTTATTTGTATCGACAACCTCACTTCTTCCATAAGTGACGTTGCCGAGGGGCTCTGTAAGTACGCCAATTCAATTCGCGATCCCTTTTCAGATGCATTTTAAGTGATAAGATTGCATTTAGGGGCTTTTTGGTAAATTCCCGGTCCATTCCGAGACTTTCGGAAATATTTCATAAGTTTCACGCGAAGGAAGTACTTTTTTGTACTTTGCTCGAGTTAAAGGACCTAAAGAGAATAAAACTGTTTTGGACTTTTTGGGTATTACCTAGGAAGGTTCCAGAATCAGTTTTGGCGCCAGAAACGGTTATGGTCACCTTGTGTCACGCGACAAGTCGAAGCATGGAAAGTGGTTACGTTACGTCGTGCGACACATAGTGACCATAGACTGCAGCTATAAATAAGACCCTACCCCTCTCAGTTTTAGATCGGAATTTTAGCCTCCTAACGAAACCCTGCATAAATCACCCCAGAAACCTCCTCTCTCTCTCTCTCTCATACCAAAACCACCCAATTCCCCTCCAATTCCCTCACCTCTCTTCAACCCAATTCCCTCTCTACTTCCCTACACACTTGAAACCTCTGAATTCATCTCTCAGTTCGTGCTCAGATCTCCATCTAGAAGTTGAATTGAAGACTCCTACACCTAACTTGGTGTAAGAGTTGAGGACTACAAGGGTAACTCTCTCTCCTCTTCTCCCTCTCTCTCATTTATTTGTTTTAATTACTCTCTCTCCTTCTCCACTTGATAATCAGGCTCCATCTGTCTCGGATTATCAAGTGGCAACTGCAATCTCTCTGTTTAAATAGCTTATACTTGAGTCCAATTGCTTGATTATGATGTGATTTACTTGGATTTGTAATTTGGACATCAAGGGAGTGTGGATCTTCTATATCCACACTCCTTTGATCGATTCGTGTTTAATTCGTATTGTTCTTACTGTTTCTGATATAATTGTTGTGTATTTGTTAGTCTGCATCTCAGTTTGTGAGGTACCTGCAGATGGTAAACATATGTCATGCGACACACTTGGACATGAGGAGTCCTGTGTCACGCGACATGTAGTGACCATCTGCAGGGACCATATTTCAGTTGTAGCTTGTTTTGTTTAGTTGTTTTAGCATTTAGTTTTATGTTTATGTTGTTCAGTTCCTAGATCTGGTTTTGTTTATTTCATCTGGAGATTTGGTGATCTGTTTGGTTGTGAGCCTCTGCAAGGTGACCATTGATGTCATGCGACATATCGGGACAAGGGAGTCTTACGGGACAAGGGAGTCTTATGTCACGCGACAGATGTGATCCTTTGCAGAGGACCTGTTTTCTCTTGTAATCTGTTCTTGTTGTTGTAAAGGGATGTGGCCTCCCGGACAATTGGTCTACAAGTTGTAATGATCTCTCTTATTCAATAAAATTCATGTTTATTGCACTTGTCTATTATCATTGTTTGCACGTTTCTTTGAATTGTTTGGATGTCTAGATTAGAAAGACTCGTCTATGGACGAGGCGTGTTGGGTGAACTCTCGGTTCTTCCCAACACGTAACCTGACCCCCGAACCCACTCTCTTTCAACAGGTTTTTCAAAGTGCACCTCTAAAAGCATGGCGTGGCGACTCCTTTTTCAAACAAACCAGATTTTTCGGGCGAGCGCACATTCAACTCGCCTCCTCTTCCAGTGCCTGTAGGATCACCACCTTGAATCATAAAGTTTCTGCAGAAACGGAAACAACACTTTTCCATGCGAGAGGAATCCAAAGAAAACTCAAGTGTCCATATCTAAAGGCAAATAGTTAGAAGCAATACCTTATATTTCTATGAAAGGCTACTCCGTTATAATAGCCTCGTTCACAAAGAGTTATGAAGTTTTCACACGTTCTAAGAGCAATGTCACAATGCAGTTCAATGTTCAAATCACCATGTGTTGTTTGCAGCTGAACGTAGCCTTTTTTATTGGGATTTTTTTCAGCTTTGACATACTCAAAGTCATTTTTTGTAACCGGGTCATAAGCGGTAGAAGTAAAGGACCGTGATGCGGCGCCACTCGTGAAACGGCTTTTCACCTGGATGCTTAAAAATATTAGAACTAACGATATAATATATGTGATGTGTTAGGCTTTATCAGGCCATGGTCAGTGTGGATTAGCTAAATGTGAAAGAAAAAGACAAGCTTCATATGCATGCACATTGAGCAATCATGACTATTTTGTCCACAAATCCTGTTACTATTGCTAAATAGATCCTTGCACAAAAGCTTCAAAAGAATAAGTGGGAGAAACAAAACGCCAAGAAAAAAGAAAAAGAAAAGTGTGAAGTGTGAACAGGAATTTAAAACAAAGAGATGGTAAAACCCCAAAAAAACATATTACAAGCAACATGCGAGAAGATTTCTTCCAAATAGGTGTGATAGATAATGAGAATAAAACATGCCCACATCAAGTATGACAACATTCGAGTCGAAGACACTCTAGCTACAACCTAAAGAAAATAGCAGTGCTATTGAGATTCTAGAGGTTATGGACAAAATTATCATGAAATTTCATTTTTCTACAGGTTATGGACAATCAACCAAATAGTCAGACATCATAACTGGAAACTTCTGATAGGTTAAACTAATGATGGCTTGTAGGTCCCTATATCTTGATAAATGTCAAACCCAAAGGTGCTCAATTAGGAGTACAAAAAAGAGAGTTCAATATGCAATTTTTTTTTAGTAAATGGTGAGAAGGAACAACATGGGGAAGATGCAAAATTACACATCCACGGATAATATCCAAGAAAATAAGCTCCTGAAAAAATTGTTGACCTTAAGAAAGTAACGAATCCATGAAAAATTCAACTTTATAAGTTGGATGAAAAAAGCTATTAGAGAATAGTAGTAAGAAAGGCAAGAAAAGCAGTACCTGTTTCTGGGGTCGGACCCATTTGCCATCTAACCATTCTCGGTGAAGCTCTTCTCTTGTTAGAGTGATTGAAAGGATTGGATGAGGAGGGGGTGGGGTGGGGTTCTTGGACGGTGGCGATGAACCAGACGCCTTTGATGAAAGCTTCTTCGTTGGTGTTGATTTCGATGTGTTGAGAGGAAGGTAAGGTGAAGCTTAAGCATCGTCCAATTCCATCACTGGTTCCTTTAGTAGCCCATTTCTTCCCAACACCAAACCCTAGGCTTTTTTTCCCATTTTCTTTCCCTTTTTTCTTTCTTCATCCGTTTGTATTGGGAAAGATATGAAGCAGCTTCCAGAAGATGGAATACTAAAGGGCGGCTTATTCCATAAGCTATTAAACGGAATTTTTGAATTTATTTTTGAATTTATGAGTATCAAAGGGTGTATTCAGTAATTGACATTAGGGGCAATGAATTTAATCTTTATTAAGTCCAAGTGCTTGTTTTGGAGGGAAAATGGTGGGTGTGCTGAAGTGTTTTGCACTTCAGCTTTTATTTAATTATAGATACAAGTACTCGTGATACTAAAGTCCAATATCTATAAGGGAAATTAACTTTAATTAATACGTTTAAAGATATACCCCAAAAATTGTCAATATGTGTCGATATATGGAGAGACCATCGACAAACTCATAGCTATATAGAAATTACATGTCATTGGGTTGATAGTAGTTGAAAATTATAAAAATGATTAATTGCATATAAATCTTTTGATACTTTCATAACGCTCAAAATATTTCTAACAAAATTGCTAGAGTTTTACAAGAATATGGATTAGTTCACAAAAAAATTTCAATTGAATTTGATAATGTTGCTAATAATACTGCTAGTCTATCATCACTCATTGAAATTTGTCAACCATCCATTGGGGGTAAAATTTTTCATGTTAGGTGCATATGTCATATTTTAAATTTGTGTGTACAAGATGGTTTATCAACTTTAAAGGAACATGTAGCCCCAATTAAGAAAATTCTTGCTTATATAATGAGAAATCATAGTGTAACAAAATTGTGGATTAGATTTTGTAAAATAAATAATATCCCACCTAAAAGATTTTTCCTAGATGTTTCAAACCGATGGAATTCCACTTATAAAATGTTATCCGACTCTTATGATTTTCGTGAACTATTGTGTCAGTTTATTCAACAAATAGAGTATTCAACTATAATATTGCCTCATCAATGGGATGTTTGTAATAATTTAAAGAAAATTTTGAAAGTTTTTAAAGATGCTACCGGACAATTATCCGGTTCTTACTATCTCACTTCACCATTAGTTTTAGAACACGCCGCTAAAATTAGTTATATATTTATGCATTTTAAAGATTGTTCAATTTTAGGTGAATGTATTAGTAAGATGAGAACAAAATGGCTTAAATATTTTTTGAACATTCCCCCATTGTTGTTTGTAGCTAAACTATTAGATCCTAGGATAAGAGAAGATAGTTTAGAGCAAATACTTGATTATTATTATAAGAATCTATTTTCCACTGGCTTTGATTTGTTTTTAGATAGACCTATCCCAAAGACAAAAGACGTTGTAACTGAGACTAAAAATATTGTATATGCACTTTATAGAGAATATTATGATCTTTTTGGTAATATTGTTTATCCTAGTAGTGAAAATGTAGGTGGTAGTTCTCACGAAGATAGCGATCCCTTTAACTTTATAGATAATTTAATTAGTTCTAGAAGTCAAAAACGTCAACGAGGTGGCTCCACTTATGTTGAACTTGAAAATTATTTAACCACTTCTTTTGAGCCTATAGAAGAATTTGATATTGTAAAGTGGTGGGCACGAAGGGCAAACAACTATCCTATTCTATCATTGATAGCAAAGGAGATCCTAGCCGCTCCCGCCTCAACCGTCGCCGTAGAAGAAGTATTTAGTGTAGGAGGAAATGTCTTGTCCGATCGAAGTTCAAGGTTGTCTCCATATAATTTAGAATATCAAATGGTGCTCGGCGATTGGCATAGAGCCGAACTACGACTTCAAGATAAAAGAAGTAGTTCCGAGGAGGAGGAGGCCTTTGATGAAGATACATCGGGGAGCAAAGCCGAATGAACTACGCCGCTCTTTAGAATTTAGATTAGGTTAACTGTAATTTTATAGATTAGACTTTAGATTAGGTTTATTTTTATTTAATTGTAATAGTTAGGTTGAGGTAAAGACTCCTAAATGTCCCCCCTTATTTATAAAAGGGTAAGGTTGGTTGTCCCCTTCTTTGTAATTTTATTTTAATTAATAAAATTTAAGGGTACCGTCCCTTTTTCTTTTAATACTTTCGTTTATTTTTAAAAAAGTTAAGTTTTATTTCTTTCAAAGCAAAAAATGATTGCTGAAAACAGGTGTGGGCGGTCGCCCACATGGTCCTCGGCGGCCGCCCAGTTGCACAGCCTTTTATCTTTGGTTTTGTAAATCACTTTAGCGGTCGCCCACATGACGGTTCATAATCGGAACCGAAATCGGTACGACCGGTTCAAACCGAAAACCGGAACCGTAAATAATCGGACTGATTTCGATTCAAGGGGTGACGGGCTGATGAACCGCCGGTTCAGAACCGAAACCGCCGGTCCGAACCGGCTGGACACCTCTACGCGAATGGGCACGTCTCACATGGTGCCACGGTCTCACACAAATTTTTGTTTAGTGTAAAAAAATGATTGTCAGTTAGTTATAGTGTTAATAGTTATAGTGTTAAGTATGTAAATAAATTTCAATTATATACAAAAGTATCACCATGCAATTTTATACTTCCTTCGTTCCATATCTATGTGCACATTTTTTATTTTGGGCGTCCCAAACCTACGTGCACATTTTCTAAAATGAAAAGGAATCTTTACTATTCCCTTCACTCATTTTCTCTCCTACATTATTTTAATACTCACAACACCATTTTAATTTACTATTCCCTTCACTCATTCTCTCTCCTATTTTATTTCACACTCACAACACTTTCAATATAATACTCTCTCCTTAATTTACGTGAAAAATCAAACTAGACACCAAGATCCGAGACGGAGGGAGTATATAAGAAGTTTCTGTCATTTACCAAAATAACAATGTATATTTTAAAATAAAATTTTATTTATTTATAAAAATATCACCGCCCAATTTAAAAATATATTTTTCTAAAAGTTTTGGATATCATTTATGATGAAAATCAATCTAATCAATACCATATATCAATTGTGATAAGAAGAAAAATTCCTTGTTATTAAGGACTGTCCGGAGGGGGTCAATAAAGATAGGTTTGAATTCATAAGAAAACCTTTTTAAATTAAACTATTGAAATGAAGTTGGTACACAATTCTTAATTCTTATGTATTTTTCTTTCATTTTCAAGTTTCTTTCGTAAAAATTAAGTTGAATTAGAATCCGGTTATTTTGGGGAAAATGTTTTCTGTAAAATGACATTTGGTTATTTGATAAATTTAAGAAAAATATTTTTCATAAAACATTTTCATGTATTTGATAAATAAGTATATCATTTTCTAATAAAAATACAAAATGGAATAGGTAGGGTATAGGGGTAGTGTAGGTGGTGCAGAGAGTAAGGTAGGGGTTATGATTAGAATAGGGGAGAATAGTGAAAATGGGGTGGGTAGGTAAAGTGAAGGTAGGGGGTTGGGGTGGGTTGGTGAGTGATTGGGGTGAGTAGGATAGGGTGGGGGTGGGGATGGTTGTTAAAAATAATTTTAATATGATTAAAAAAAATTAATGAGAGGGGGGGGGACGTAGGAGAGACGTGAAGGAAGTTGTTAAAAAAATAATTTTAATATAAGTTTTAAAAATTTGACTGTGGGGGGGAGGTTATAGGGAAGTTAGGGTGGTGGGTGGTTTGGGATGGAGAGGCGGCGGTGAGTTGTTACAAAATAATTTTAATATCAGTAAAATTGTTTTTTCAAATGGGGGGGGGGGGGGTTGAGGGGGTGTGAGTTTGGAGGAGCGGTAAAATAGTTGATAAAAAAATTAATATGAGCAAACAAAATTTAGGGAAGGTGAGGTGGGGGTTGAAGGGACAACAATAGAGTTGATAAAAAATTAATATAAGCAATATATATATATATATATATATATATATATATATATATATATATATATATATATATATATATATATATATATATAATTTTTTTTACGGGAAGGGTGGGGAGGTGGGGTGGGGGTTGTAGTGGCGGTAGCAGGTAGTAGAGTTGATAAAAAAATTATATGAATAAATTTTTTTTTGACGGGGATAGGGAGTTGGAGGGGAGAAATGAAAGTTGTTAAAAAATAATTTTAGTGTGAGCAAAAAAAAAATTGACAGGTGGGTGGGGGTGGTGGTGGGGTTTGGGGGTGACGATGTTAAAAAGTATTTTTCGAAAAATGTTTTGAAAATGAGAAATTCGAAAGTTATTTTCTTTAGCAAATAAGCCTATTTTTTATTGATCGGAAAAAAAAATCATTTAGTTTATTTTTCGATGGTTACCTAACAACGAAAAATAGGGAAAATATAGTTCGAAAAACTTTTTTTCAAAACCTATGGAGCCTTAATTAAAGACTCTTTTGTTGACCATATTACAGAATGGAATTAGTCATGGTTACAAATCAACTAGTCTTCTGTCTCTTTTTTTTTTCTAGAAAAGGAAAATACTAACAAGATTTCAACATCTCAATGTTGTTCTGGGTCAATTACTAGCCACGGATTTTAAAACTGGATGGGCTATGACCCAAACAATGTCAATAAGTTCAACCCATTTTTGGAGTCAAAATTATCTGTATCAAGAGTGATTTAAAAGTTATGCATTAATAAAAGTGTTATAATAATGTTAATTAATAATTTATAATCGTTAAAATCATACTCCCTCCGTCCCATAACAAGCGACACAGTTACTGTTTTGCACGGAAATTAAGGAAAAAGTGAAAAGGTTGATGTGTTGTGAGTGTAGATAGTTGAGTAGGAGAGAGAATGAGTGAAGAGAATAGTAAATTATAATGGTGTTGTGAGTATTATAATAATGTAGGAGAAAGAATGAATGGAGAAAATAGTAAAGATTCTTTTCCATTTTAGGAACTGTGACTTATCAGTGGGACGCTCAAAATGACAAAGTGTGTCGCTTGTTATTGGACGGAGGGAGTATGTATTACTCCATCCGTCCCGTCTGAAAAAGCACAAATTTTCTTTTTGAGCGTCCCATTTGAAGGGGCACAACTCAAAAATGGAAAGTTTTTTATTACTTCTTTATTTGTGGGACCCACTTGTCATACTCACAATAAATATTCACTAACTGTTTCCTACCTCATTTTCTCTTTCCCCACATCATTTTTCATACTTACGATATTATTTCACTATACACTTTTTCTCTTTCTTACATCACTTTTCTTAATTTTCGTGCAAGGCAAAAATTTTGCCCCTCCAGACGTAACGAAGGGAGTATACTTCCTCCGTCCCATTTGAAGCTTCACCTTTTGCCAAAACGGGTGTCTCGTTAAAAGCTTCACCTTTCCTAAAATGAAAAAGAATACTCCCTCCGTCCCAGCCCAATTGATACTTATTTCCTTTTTTATCCGCCCCAGCTCAATTGATACTGTCCAAAATGGAAGAAAATCTTTACTATTTTTCCCACTCATTCTCTCTCATATTTTACTTTTACACTCACAACATCAATCAAATCACTATTTCTTCCACTCATTCTCTCTCCTATTTAATTTTTCATACTCACAACATTTTCTTTCACTTTTTCTTTTTCACTTTTTCTCTTTCTTATTTTTCCTTAATCTGTGTGCCCAAAAATTTGAAATCAATTGGGCTGGTACGGAGGGAGTATTTACTATTCCACCTACTAATTCTCTCTCCTACTTTACTTTTATACTCATAACACCAATCAACTTTACTATTTCTTCCACTCATTCTCTCTCATATTTTACTTTTATACTCACAACACTTTCATCACTAATCTTTTTTTTTTTTAATTTGTGTGTCATATTTAAAAGAAATATATTGATATTATCAAGGACATGTATAATGGAGTTAGTACTTGTGTACAAACTAGTGTTGGAAAGACTGAAGAGTTCCCTATAAAGATTGAAGTGCATCAAGGTTCCGCACTTAGCCCCTTTCTTTTTGCTTTGATAATGGACGAATTGACGAGGTCAGTCCAAGATGATATACTAAAGTGTATGATGTTCGCAGATGATATTGTGCTGATTGATGAGACAAGAGAGGGTGTTGAAAGTAAATTGGAGTTGTGGAGACACACTTTGGAATCTCGAGGTTTTCGATTAAGCAGAAGCAAGACTGAATATTTGGAGTGTAAGTTTAGCAGAGTTGGAAGTAGGGAGGCAGGGGCGGTCACATTTGATGGAAATATTATCCAAGCTTACGAGTTTTTCGCTATCTTGGATCCATTATCCAAAAGGATGGAGAATTAGATGGAGATGTGGCTCATAGGATTAAAGCAGGTTGGTTGAAGTGGAAGAGTGCTACAGGGTTTCTATGTGATCGCGACATGCCCAATAGATTAAAGGGAAAATTCTACCGCACGGCAATTAGGCCGGCATTGCTTTACGGCACCGAATGTTGGGCCGTGAAACAGTGTCACGTGCATAAGATGAATGTGGCGGAGATGCGTATGCTTCGATGGATGTGCGGTCATACAAGAAAGGATCGGTTGGGGAATGAGGTGATCAGAGGTAAAGTAGGAGTTGCGCCCATTAAGGATAAAATGAGGAAAAATCGTCTACGGTGGTTTGGACATGTGAGAAGGAGATCGAGTGATGCACCGGTTAGGAGGCCGAAACAGTGGAGAAATGATAAAATGGCGAGGGATAGGGGAAGACCCAAACAAACTTGGATTAGAGTAATTGAAAATGATATGAATTTACTTGGAGTGGATGAAAGTATGGTGTTGAAGAGGCCGGAGTGGAGGGTAAAAATCCATGTGGGGGTTGATTTTTTTTTATGTTTTATTTTTTTTTATTTTATGTTATTTATTTATTTATTTATTTATTTTTTTAAAAATTTTTTTTTTTAATTTAATTTATTTATTTATTTATTTATTTTCACGATAACATATGAGGATTCATGTTAGCCGACCCCAAATTATTTTGGGACTAAGGCTTTGTTGTTGTTGTTGTTGTTGTGTCATATTTAAAAGGGTGAAGTTATCCATGAGACGGATGGAATATAATAGTAGTGAACAAAATTGATACGGTTAATCTTGTCGCCTGACAGCCCTTACTCCCTGATGACGCCAAGCTTTACAGGGTCAGGAGCGGTTCAAGGATATCTGGCTAGGATATTTAATGGATGGATGGTACCTAGATCACAACACAAACAAGCACCGTTAGGGTCAAAGTTGGACGTTACTCCAACTCAGGCCCTCGGGTGTGAGAGTAAGAATACTGAGATAATAAGGCTTTGAATACCTTGGAGTGTGTGTGTGTTTAGGGTTTAGAGTAATATGGCTTACTCACTTGTCTCTGGAACTTACCTTGCCCAAGGGGGTAAAGGCCTTCTATTTATAGGCAATGCAATGGTGCTTGTTGAGGTAAGCAATGAGATCATCCCTAGGGAGCACTTTGGTATTTGACCAGCTACACGTGTCCGCATCTAATTGGTCCTGTCAGGAAGGGAACATTGACTGTCCAGGGGACATGGCTGAAAGGGACATGAGCCGTGTAGATGGCTTGGCGCATTAAATGGAATAGTAGGCGCCTGACTGAGCCGCATTAAATGCGTGAAGGGGGAGCCGGCAAGTGGCCTGTCAGAGCCAGTAAGCTAACTTGCTCAGTAAGGCTTGACATTAACCGGGAAGCAGACATGTGCCCGCGGTCAACGTTGTGGCCGCAGTCAAAGGTATATGACGCGAGCACGGTTGATGCGGTCATGCCTACTGCGGGCATGGGTCCCTGCGGACATACAATCTGCGGGCACGGACCCAACGGTCACAGGTCGTGCGGGCACGAACATAGCGGTCAGGATCCTTCTGGTCTCTGATAGGATTAATGCGGGGAGGGACGCGGTCTTGACCTCAAGGGTCTATCTGTCCGCGGTCTTCCCCCCCAGCGGTCTAGGAACTGCCACGTCACTGGTTTCTTGGACCAGACCGAGCGCGGGCCCGGTCCAGTAGATCCGGGCTCATCAATGGCCCCTAGCTCCGAGTGTGATTATTTATGGTCTGAGCGAGGAGGTACTAGAAGCTCGGTAAGATTGGATCGCCGTTTTGGCGAGCACCAGTGTTAGCGTTTTTGTTGGTTGTTGCTTGGCCCCATGGGCCTATGGGAACGTTCGGGAGGCACCAGTGAGTGACATGTGGCCCCTTGCATGGTGTGCCTCCCAAGCACAGTGGGCCCTCGCGTATGAAAAGACGGGTTAGTGGTACGTACAGGGGTACGTGTCGCCCATCTAAGAGGGGCAATAAATGCAAAATGTCTTTAATTTTCGAATTTTCAAACATTGGAGACGGTTCAGGGTCCGAGGCGTGGTTTGTGGGCTAATTAATACGGGTTAACGGGTTAACCCGTATAGGTAGGCCTTATAAATACCAAACCCTTAAACCTCAAACCCTTTTACCGTTTCCAAACCTTCAAAGATATTTAGAGAGAGAAATTTCTTGCTGCGAACTTCGTGCTACCGTTTTCCGACTCCCACTCTCAAGCTTTCCTTCGTAAGTAATTTTTAGGGTGTTTCTCTTCTTCGTCCCCTTCTGTTTTTATTTTTCTGGGTTTTGAAAGATGACCACCCGTGAATTTGGACCCCGTCGTCCCATAGAATTAGGAGATGGAGCCACCCCCGATATCTTTGCTGTCTGTAAACGGACTGGGGGGATTTTTAGGAAGGTAGGTTTGGGGTGGCTAAGGCTATCCTTGCATAGCTTCTTGTATTTTTGTGAGAAGTCTGATTGGGGGCCGTTCGTCCCACCCCGGTTGTGGGAGGCCAAGAGGAAGTATATTTACAATCGTGATGTCTCGGTGTTGGGGATCACCGTAGGCTAAGAAACTTTGTAATGGGGTTTTCAGGCAGGTTTCCCCGCGAGAGAGATCAGGCTTTGAACGCCGTTGAACTAGTGAGGAGAGCGATTCGTGTCCCCGAACAAATAACTGACTGGGAGAAGTGTGAGCTAATGGATCCCGATCAAACCAATGCTCCGCGGGCACCGGGCACGGACCTGAATGACCCTTTGGATGTTCTGCCCCTGAGGACGGTATTCCCCAATGTGGTGCCCGCGGCCCCTGGTGCTAACCCAATTGAACCGAGTAGTAGTGAGGAGCTGGAGCCTCTGAACTTTGAGACTACTGGAGGCGGGTAGGATGAGGATGAAGTAACCTCTGCCCGCGGTGATGCCACCAGTCTCTTTGGCTCGTCGAGCTCGGAGACCGAGGAGGATGACCGCGAGGTTGAGGATAGGAGGGCCGCGGGGACCTCCAAGAGGGCTAATGAGACGACGAACATAGTTGATGCCTTTTCTGACCCTGACTCCGAGGAGGAGGAGATAGTGGTGGCCCCTGCTCGAAATAAAGGCAAGAGGCCGCGGTGAGGTGAACCCCGGGTCCCGGCCGTGGCCGCGGAAATAAGAAAGCCAAGGAGGTGGCTACTTGACTAGGAGGAGGATATTTATGAGGTCTACAATGTTGACCGCAACGCCTTCCGTGTCCGCACCCTTGGGCACGTTCATTTGAAGGACAAGGACAAGCTGCGGCCAGAAACAGTAGCAGATGTCCGCGAGGACAATAGGGCCTGCATTTTTTACGGTGCCCAATTTGAGAATGGCCTGAGATTGCCCCTGGACCCCTTCTTCTATTTTTTTCTTGGAGTTCAACGGCTGCCTCCCCATGCACCTGACTCCCAATGCCATTAGGGCTATAGTTTCCTTCATCGCGGTTTGCAGATTCCACGGTTATGAACCTACCCTGGCCGGGCTTTATGCTTATTATCAGAACCAGATCAGCCGTAGTATTCTGAGTTTGAAGGCTAGGAATTACTCGACCCGGAGCCCGTGTATGATGTGGGCGCCATAGTTGAGGATGAGCCACTCTTGATCTACTCGGGGGTGGCTCCTCGCAGGGAGGGCGCCCCATATGCCCCCAGAGTAGAAATAGAGCCTTTGCCCCGTGACCACGATTGGAGGGTGCACGAGCACTACCACCCGAGGCCGATTGTAGGACACGTATGCCGGGCGCGAGAATGCGATCCCGAACTTATCGGTCTCGATTTTTTCATACAACCGTTGCCCATTTATTTTGCTTTTGAATTTTTGAACCGCATTCTAACCATTTTTCTTTCCCTCCGAGTAGATCCGTAAGAATATAATTTCTGATGGCCCCTATGAATGCCGCTCAGTTGAAGGCCAAAAATATGAAGGCCAATAGGGATGCTGCTGCGAAGAGGCAGGCTGAATTGGGGGGAGCCCCAACCAAGGATAAGACTATTCCTGTGGTTAGCAGGAAAACAGGGGAGCCTCTGACCAGCTCCAAAACTATCCTTACTACAGGGAATCTGCCTCCACCCCCCAGGGGTCCTCCTCCGGCCAATGCTCTCCGAGCTACCTCTCCAGGCCGCACCATTCCTTCCGGCCACCAAGTGGATTTTCGAAAGAGGAATGACAGAGAAGGAGATTTGGGGCAAGGACACAGAAAGCTCCAGAAAATCGGGGACGCTCCTCCCCGGACCATGACTGCTCCTGCTGCGGTCTCATCCTCTTCCCCTATTGGGGGATCAATCTGCTCTGTGGCCTATCCGGTGGCCCCTCTGACCACCCGCGAGGAGACGCTGGCCGTCAGAAAGAAGCTCTCTGAGGTGACCGCTGTAACTGGGGTGGACATCTATGCCCGGAATTCAGCCAACGCCTCAGTGGGGATCGGGCTGGTGAACCGTCTCTACTCCTCGGACTTCTATAAGAATATAGTTGTCGAGGAGAATGCCTCTGCCATGGTGGGGGACATAGGCCTTGCTTTGACCGAGGTAGAAAATCGCCTGTCCTCTTTGGTTTCACACTTTCACCCTTCCAATATGTCTAACTCTTGCTCTCTTTCCTCATAGGTGAGCAATAAAGTACTGCGGCTGCGGGAAAGCTGCGATACCCTGACCGCTGAAGTGGAGAACAAGACTTCCATTTTGGCGGCCAAACTCCGCGAGCTGGAGGAGGCTCAAGCGAGGATTGGGACCTTGAACTCCCTCATGGAGGACAAGGACAAGGCCTTTGCTCAGAAGGAGTCTGATCTGAAGGACTTCTCCGACCGATTGGCCGTGGTGGAGAAGGACCTTGAAAGAGTAAGGGGTCAGCGGGATGAGCTCCGCGGGCACAAAGCTGAGTGGGAGCCCAGAAATAAAGAGCTCGCGGCCAAGCTGGAGTCCGCCAAGGTTGATCTGGAGGCCTTGGAGAAAAAGGTGGACGAGCTGTCCGATCAGCTGCTCCCCTACAAAAGGTTGGAGGCGGAGGGGAAATCCGCCCTTGACGATGTCCGCAAGGAAGCGGTGGAGGAGTATAAGAACTCCCAAGAATTCAAGGATTGGCTCCTCGCTGAGAATCTGGCTCAGTACGAGGCTGGGGTCCGGACACAGATTCGGAATTTCGCGGCCACGTGCAGGTTTTCTGTACAAGAGTTGGCCGTTATTGGCTCTGTTGTTGCTACAGATGAAGAATGCTTGCCCGAGCATACGTTCGTTCCCTTGTCCGAGGATGAGGTCAAAGGCTTGGAGCTGTCCGCTGCGGCCTCCTTGCCTCCTGTGGCAGAAGTGAGCGCCGAGCCTAATCGGAGCTTGGATGAACTGCGATTTGGGGAGAACCCTATCTCTCTCGGGGATGCCCTTGCTCGCGTTCTTCTAGATGGGCCTGCCATAGGAGATCTCTTTCCTCATCGGGCAGCTCCTGCTCCAGTCTCAACTGAGGCCATCCTTGATCCTATCACAGACCTTCTTGTGAACAGCCTGCCCTCTCCAACTCCCCAATCTGAAGATCCCAAGGGGCAAGCTCCAATAGCTTAGGTTTTTTGTTTCTTTTTGTAATAGAGTAGGACTTTGTAAATATTTTTCAGTATCAATAGAAGAATTTTTTCGCAACTGTTCTTTTAATTACTAGTCTCGTAGGCTATTATGAGTGTTCGCAATTTTTGAGTACCTTGATACTTGCATTCTTGCTCTTTCTTTAGCTTTTTTTGACTTGCAATTAAACTTTATACTCTCCTTCTGCGGTCAAAAGCTTAGTAGGCCCTTTGCCCGCATTTTTTGAGTTTTCCTAACTCTTTATTCAAAATCACTTGGATTTTTCGTGAGAGTCAGCCTTATTCGTCTGTGATCGCGTTTGTTTGGCCTTGTGGCAAACTTTGGGGCCTTAACCCCCTTTGTATGCATTTGGCTTTGTAAAACTCTTTTGATCACTGTCATCCATTTACACTTATTCCCGGCCTTGCGGCCGTGGTGTAAGTAAAAAGCAGCCAAGGCAAGCTACCTTCATAGGGCATGCAGAGTGTGGCCGTGAAGCTATAGTCCGCGCAACAGTAGGTAGGAGCATATTTAGCATAGCGGCCCTTTAACCTACTGGCATTTGTATCCACTATTGGTGGTTCACGCTTTTTTGACCCTTTATTCAAAACTCCTTGGAGTTTTGTGTGAGGGTCTTCTGGCGATCTGGTAACGGGCTTATATGTAGGCCTTTGTCACATACAGGCATACGAGTAACGGCCCTAACGAGGACCTTCGCGCACTGAGCGGGGATAAGGGCCTTGGCCTTTGTCCTCGCTGGCATCTATATCCACTTATTCCTGGTGGTGTCACGCGGGCAGGACAGGGTATCCTCCCCGCGATCGGAGTACGAATCGTAATGGATCTTTGTACTCATATAGGCTTGCGGACCGAGAGATCGTTGCGCATCAGTAGGTAGGAGTTTATATGTTTGCTCTTTAACCTACTGGCATCCGCTTACGGGCATCCACTTTTAGCTTTTGAGGCTGTTGGGAATAGGTTTTTGCATCAAAATATGATGATAACTTCTCCTTTATATATACATATAGTCTATACTCCTTCCAAAAAATTACAAAGATTTCAAAAGAAGTATCTTCTAAGGTGGTCGCTATTTCAAGCGTGCTTAATCTCTTCTCCCTCTTTTGGTCGCAATATGTAGGTGTCCTCCTTGACTATTTTGGTGACCTCATATGGACCCTCCCATTTCGGGGACAGTTTGTTGAAACCAGGTTGGGTCCCTTGGACCTCTACGCTTCTGAGTACCCAATCTCCAACTGAAAAACTCCTCCTATTTACTCTCTTGTCGTGGTGCTTCTTCGCTTTCTGCTTGTAGTTTACCATTTTTTCATATGCCCGCATTCTCTTTCCTTCGAGATCGTCCAGGTCACACCTTCTGTTTGCCTCGTTTTGAGACTCGTCGAAGTACGTGACTCTGTACGAGGGTAGGGTAACCTCAACTGGAGCCATTGCCTCTGACCCATACGTGAGCGAGAAAGGAGTTTCTCCTGTAGAATTCCTTGTAGTTGTGCGGACAACCCATAATGCGGTCTGGAGCTCGTCCAACCATCGTCCTCCTCGCCCCTTCAAATTTTTCTTTAGGGCGGTCAGAACTAACTTGTTTGCGGCCTCAGCTTGGCCGTTTTCCTGAGGATAGGCAACTGCGGACTTACGGTGTTGCACCTTCATTCTCACACATTCAGCAGTGAATTTCGCGGAGAATTGGGTGCCATTATGCAGAAATAATTGCTCGGGAACCCCAAATCGACAATAGATGTGATCGTGGACAAAATTGATTGTATTCTCCTCGGAGATAGTGGCTAAGCCCTTGGCTTCTGTCCACTTGGTAAAATAATCCACGGCCACCACAGCATACTTGATGTTTCCTCTAGCAGTTGGGAATGGTCCAATGAGATCAATCCCCCACGTATCAAACGGCCACGATGGTACGACCAAAGTTTGCTCTGTTGATGGTAGTCTGGGGATGTCTGCAAATCTTTGGCACTTATCACACTTTCTCACATACTCCTGTGCATCCCTTCTCATTGTGGGCCAAAAGAATCCTTGAAATTTGATCTTGTCTGAGAGGGTGCGAGCACCTGGATGTCCGCCACAAACTCCCTCATGGACCTCATAGAGTAAGTTGGTGACCATGTGAGTTTTGACACATCTTAGCAAAGGCTTGGTGAATGATCGTCGAAAAAGTACCCCATCGAGGACGAGGTATTTCGCGGACACCGTTCTGATGGCTCTAGCCTTTATCGGGTCCTCGGGGAGGGTTTGCCTCTCGATGTAATCCTTCATCTCATCTACCCAGTCCCTTACTTGATCCTCAATATTATTTATCTGAATCCGATCTATAGCAGGTCTCTCTGTGAATTCAATCTGGCAATCTGCTTCTAACTCATCAATTTCTTGATCTGTTATTCTGGAGAGGAGGTCAGCTTCCACATTATCCTCTCTCATGACTTGGTTCAGCTCATAGTAGGTGAAATTTTTGATGAGGGTCTTTGCAAGGCCACAGTACTGAGTTAGTACTGGGTTGATAGTATCATACTCCCCCCTAATTTGATTAACTATGAGCTGAGAGTCACTATTGATCTCTATATTCTGAACTCCCAAGTCTCTTGCCAATTCCATGCCTGCTATAATCGCTTCATACTCAGCCTGATTGTTAGATGCCTCGAACTTGAATCTTAAGGCCCTCTTAAATTTCTCCCCGCAGGGTGCGATCAGAAGTATGCCCGCGCCACTAATCAACTTGCTCGCTGAGCCGTCCACGTATAGAATCCATACCTCCTCTGGACGCTCCCTTGGCCGTATAATTTCTGTGCTCGGGCTACTTGGGACTTCTTCAGATTTTGCCCGGTTTCTTTTTCCCAGGTCGTTGTCCGCCATTTTGAATGATGATTCTACCACAAAATCTACCAAGGCCTGCGCTTTGATTGTCTTTCTCGGGGAGTAGGTGATCTGGAACTCAGTGAGCTCGATAGACCAAGCTAGCATTCTCCCCGAGGACTCTGGTTTGTGTAAAACCTTTCTAAGCGGGGCCTCAGTCAGTACAGTTATAGGGTGTGCAGAAAAGTAGGCTCTTAATTTTCGAGCAGATACAAGCAAGGCGTAAGCTAACTTCTCTATATTAAGATAACGCCCTTCTACGGCGGACAGTGCCTTAGATACATAATAAACTGGTTTTTGGGAGTTATTTTCCTCCCTTACAAGAACAGCAGCTACGCCGAGTCAAGAATCTTGCCAAAACAGAAAAAGCTCTTCCGGGCACCGGCCGCTTGAGTAGAGGTGGCTGCCCGAGGTATGTTTTGACTTCCTCAAAAGCTTGATGGCACTCAGTGCTCCATGTAAATTCATCAGCTCTCTTCCCCCCTTTGAGAGTTTTGAAGAAGGGGAGGCATCTCTCTGCTGACCGCGAGATGAAGCGGCCAAGTGCGGTGATACGGCCATTGAGCTTTTGGACATCCTTCACGCAAGCAGGAGGTTTCATGTCCAATAGGGCTTGGATTTTTTCCGGATTAGCCTCTATCCCTCTTTGATTGACCATGAATCCGAGGAACTTGCCCGCCTTGACCCCAAAAGCGCACTTAAGGGGGTTTAGCTTCATGTTATTGCGGCGCAAGTTTTTGAAGGTTTCCTCCACGTCGAGCTCGTGGGAGTTTTCCTTAGTCTTTATAACCATATCGTCAATGTAGGCCTCAAGATTTCTGCCTAGTTGGTTTTTGAAGACCAGATTGACCATTCTTTGATAGGTGGCTCCTGCGTTTTTCAGCCCGAAGGGCATCATTTTGTAGTGTAAGTCTTCCCCGCAGCCGATGAAAGCTACAGAGCGGACATCTTCGAGAGCCATTTGGATCGATGGTAGCCGGAGTATGCATCAATGAAGCTTAATACTCTGTGGCCGGCTATAGAATCCACCAATCTGTCAATGCGAGGAAGAGGGAAACAATCTTTGGGACATGCCTTGTTGAGATCGGTGAAATCAACACACATCCTCCATTTGCCGTTGGATTTTTTGACCATTACCACATTGGCCAGGCATTTGGAGTAGGAAATCTCCTTAATTATCCCCGCTTTGAGCAATTTTTCCACTTCTTCCTTGATTGCCATTTCTTTCTCCGGAGAGAAGTACCTTGATTTTTGATGAATGTTTTTGAAGGATGGGTCATCATTGATTTTATGGAGGATCACGTCCTCGCTGATTTCCAGCATATCTTCCACCCTCCAAGCGAACACATCACAATTTGCCCTTAAGAATTCGATCAGGATTCTTCTCTCCTCATTGTGAATCTCATTGACCTTAACTGTTTGCTCGGGGAAGTGGGGATTGATTACCACCTCCTCGAGCTCGTCGTTAGGTTGGAGGTCGCTGATTTCACGGTTGTGCAAGGAGTCAATGATTATGGTTGGGGGGTTGACCTGAGCTCCAGTCAGTGTTGCCATAGAGTATATGATATCGCGGTCAATCTCCCCCTCTATTCCCCGATCAATATAACCTCCCTCAATAGGGGCCAATTGCTTTGATTTTCTGCTCGTCTTGAGCTCCACCTTCGTGGAATGGAAAGAAAGCATGCCAATCGGTATGGGTGCCGGCGGGAGAGCAAGGGTTTTTCCCTTTTTTGATTTGTCCTCGCCTTTTCCTTCTTTCGATTTGTCCTCGCCCTCTATCGGCGGGCAGGATGCCTGGCCTTTCTGTTCTTTTCTTTTTTCCTCAAGTGCTCGGAGGAATCTCCCGGGCTGGTTCTTGATGGTAGCAACCCCGCCCGGGGTGTTAAATTTCACCCTTTGGTGGGGAACGGACGCAACTATTCCCAATTCGGCCTGAGCAGTTACGCCGAGAATGGCATTGTACTGGGAAGGAAGATCGACCACCATGAAAGTTATCTTGGCCGTCTTCTGCATGGGCTTTTCCCCAATAGTTACGTCAAACACAATCGTCCCCTTTACCCTTACGGCGTGATTTGTGAAGCCCTCAAGCATGCCCGCATATGGAAAAAGATGTGCTTCAGTCATTCTCATTCCTACCAACGTATGGTAGTAGAGTATATCGCGGGCAGCTCCAGTATCTACCAACACTCGGCCTATGTTTGCCCGGTTGATTCTCATTCTGAGGGTGAGAGGCTGAGTGGAATGAAAAAGGGTGGAGGCAAGTTCACTCCTTTTGAACCCAATTTCTTGCTCTTCTTCCGGAGCCATTGCGGGGATGGAGAAAACCTTCTCTAATGTCCGGATTTGGAGGGAGAGCTGTTTGTTGGAGGGAGGTTCCTCTCCGATGAAGTTTATATTGTAGTCTCCGTCGTCATCCTCAAAATTGTCTCTTTCCACCCTCTCGGGACCACGAGGGTTTCGTGCCCGCTGCTGGTTATTATTGGGGGCCTGGTTGTTTCCCTTGATCCATCTGGTTAGTTCCCCATCATTGATTCTCTGCTGAATTATTCTCTTTAGCTGGAAGCAGTCTTCAGTTCCGTGCCCGTGATCATTATGGTACTCGCAGAACTTTGTCCTACTCCTCTCATTTGGTTTTCTGAGCATGGGGGGAGGAGGAGGAAAGTCTGATGCCCTCATGATCACTGCTCTTGGCTCGGTGAGCTCAGTGTAGACTGTTTCCGCAACTTTTTTCCGGAGCTTGTCCGACCCACGGCCTCTGTTCTTGCCCTGGTTGTTAACGTGGGCAGCCTCTGGGGTGGTCTCCTGAACTTGGCTTATTCTTTCCTTGGCTGAAGCTCGGGGAGCGGGCATACTGCTCTCTTCGGCAGAGGCAATGGCAGAAGCCCTTTCATACATCTCCTCCACTGTTTTTGGTTGGCTGGAGGCGAAATTCAATTTCAGGAAGGAGGAGGTGAGGCCTCCCTCAAAGCAAAGTCTAATATCCCCCTCTTCCAGATCCACTATCTCCTCGCTCACCTTTCTGAAGCGAGCAATGTAATCTTTTGTGGATTCAGTGGGGGCCTGCTTGACACGGACAAGATCTGTCTTTGGTCTAGCGGGCACCCCGGCTCCAGCAAAGGCATTAAGGAAAATGTTCCTGAAGTGGCTGAAAGAGTTGATGGAGCGGGGTTTGAGAGCCAGCATCCAGGATAGGGTCTTGCCCGTGAAAGTGGCAGCTAGAGCTTTGCACATTACGGATTCGTCCGCGGAGAATAATGCCATTTGGCCCTCAAATCGACCCATGTGGCTCCTCGCGTTCTTGGAACCATCATATGTATCCATCTGGGGGGGCTTCCCCTTCTGGATAGGTGCCCGCGCGATCTTGTCGCTGAAGGCATCCATTGTGCGACCACATTTTTGGGCTGCCTTCTGATGGGTCTCCCACATTTTCTGCATGAAATCAACGAACTCAGGGTTCTGGCTATCAACCTTCTGTTTTTTATTACGTGGAGCCACGGCCTTCCCCTTGGCCGGAGCCAAGGGTAGTGCTTGGGGCCTCGCACGTTGGTTTGACTGCGCCTCTTCCCCAATCTCCTCGCTATCATCTACGTGCACCACACTGCGCTTGGCCAGCTGTCCGCGCTCAAGGGTTGGTTCAACCCGGTTTGCCCCCGCAGCTTGACTAGCAAGCGATTTAGCGGGAGCTCGTTGGGAGAACCTTTGGGACCCTTGTGGGAACTGTAGCCCTCCATTGGCCTCTATCTCGAACATTTCCAATTGTTGGTCGGCAATTGCCATGGCCTCAGCGACCAGCTTGGATTTTGAGTCCAGAATTTCTTGTCTCCTCAGGATTTGCTCCGGGGAGAGAGGAGTGTTCATGGTGGTGTTTCTGGGGGGAGCTTGGGGAGTTTTGGGACTTTTGTTTAGGAGGGCTTGTGCTTTTTCAGCACGTATTTGGTCTGTCAGCTTGTGCATGGCTTTCTGGCCGGGGGAAAGGGTGTGAGCAGACTGGGAACGGGCCCCCATTCTGTTGAAGACAGAGTTAGTTTGCTTACCCTTGTTGATAGTGGAGGGTGAGGCTTGGTTCTCATCCTCCAAGGTCAAATGACCAGCGTTTTCCAATATCTTAGACATATTCTGTAAAAAGATGATGGAAAAAGAAGAGCCTTTCGGCACTTGTTTTGTTTAGGACACGAGAGGTGCCTTGAAAACAAAATACACGGGAAGTAAATAAAGAAAAGCTCTTGATTCCCGGCAATGGAACCACTGATGACGCCAAGCTTTACAGGGTCAGGAGCGGTTCAAGGATATCTGGCTAGGATATTTAGTGGATGGATGGTACCTAGATCACAACACAAACAAGCACCGTTAGGGTCAAAGTTGGACGTTACTCCAACTCAGGCCCTCGGGTGTGAGAGTAAGAATACTGAGATAATAAGGCTTTGAATACCTTGGAGTGTGTGTGTGTGTTTAGGGTTTAGAGTAATATGGCTTACTCACTTGTCTCTGGAACTTACCTTGCCCAAGGGGGTAAAGGCCTTCTATTTATAGGCAATGCAATGGTGCTTGTTGAGGTAAGCAATGAGATCAGCCCTAGGGGGCACTTTGGTATTTGACCAGCTACACGTGTCCGCATCTAATTGGTCCTGTCAGGAAGGGAACATTGACTGTCCAGGGGACATGGCTGAAAGGGACATGAGCTGTGTAGATGGATTGGCGCATTAAATGGAATAGTAGGCGCCTGACTGAGCCGCATTAAATGCGTGAAGGGGGAGCCGGCAAGTGGCCTGTCAGAGCCAGTAAGCTAACTTGCTCAGTAAGGCTTGACATTAATCGGGAAGCAGACATGTGCCCGCGGTCAACGTTGTGGCCGCAGTCAAAGGTATATGACGCGAGCACGGTTGATGCGGTCATGCCTACTGCGGGCATGGGTCCCTGCGGACATACAATCTGCGGGCACGGACCCAACGGTCACAGGTCGTGCGGGCACGAACATAGCGGTCAGGATCCTTCTGGTCTCTGATAGGATTAATGCGGGGAGGGACGCGGTCTTGACCTCAAGGGTCTATCTGTCCGCGGTCTTCCCCCGGGCCGGTCTAGAACCGCCACGCCACCGGTTTCTTGGACTGAGACTGAGCGCGAGCCCTGGCCCAGAGATCCGGGCTCATCACTCCCCCAGCCTCTTTTTACATTCTCTCTCAAGCATTTCATGGGACGGATGGAATATAATAGTAGTGACCAATGGTCTCTTGGCCTAATGGTATCTTGGATAACTTTCCGTAGGGGAGGTCATCAGTTCGATTTCCCCCAAGAGGAATCCTGTGATTTAATTATTTTCTTGGGTTTCAGGAGCCTTGAAGTTTTCCGGGGCACATCCGTGCAATTAAGGAAGCAGCATTGCTGGGCTTGTATCCTCAGTGTGGGGAGTTCAAATCTTGACAGTTTCTTGGTGATGTGGAGCAGCCAATCTATTGGTGTTGTGGAGCAGCCGTTTGGTGATGTGGAGCAGCCAATTCATTGGTGTTGTGAAACAGCCAAGTAATTGTCTTGTAGGAGGGCTTCCTTGGGGCTCTGGAGTATAAGGGGTGCTGCCACCCTGACTGCATAGGGCACATCCCGCGATTTACCTTCGCCAGCATACTGAAAGACCGATACCTGGTGGTCCAGAATTAACCGGCGAAGCTGGAACAATGGATAATCAAAAAAAAAAAAAAAAAAGAACATACTCCCTCCGTCCCAGCGAAAGAGTCACTAAATTAGCCGGGCACGCAAAATAAGAAATGTGATGTAGGAAAGAGAAAAAGTTTAAATGTTGTGAGTATGAAAAATTAAATAGGAGAGAGAATAAGTGGGAGGTGATGTAAGAAAGAGAATGTTGTGAGTATAAAAGTAAAGTAGGAGAGAGAATGAGTGGAGAGAATAGTGATTTAAGGTTTCCTTTTTGGAAAAGTAACTTTTTAAATGGGACGCCCAAAAAGGAAATAAATGACTCTTTCGCTGGGACGGAGGGAGTATTATAGTAGTGAACAAAATTGATACGGTTAATCTTGTCGCCTGACAGCCCTTACTCCCCCAGCCTCTTTTTACATTCTCTCTCTCAAGCATTTCATCGAACACCTGCCAATCTCTCTCTAACTCCACCTCATCATCGACAGCGGAACCACGTGTAGACAATCCACCAACCACACGTGGCAACAATCCATCTCACCCTCCAACTTCCCCCGCCATAGCCAAACACCCTCAAAATCTCACCTTCAAGCGCGCGCGCGCACACACACACACACAAACAATGTACCGTCTCAAGAACAAACCCATGCTCCAACTCCTCAAACCAATCAAGCGATTCTTCTCTACCCACCTCGAAAATGTGGGCCCCATCGCGTCCCGCCTCGAGTCTCGAGCTGTGGTCCGGTTTCGTGGACCGGACACGATCAAGTTCCTGCAGGGACTGGTGACGAACGATGTGCGGAGTTTCGGCGAGGAGAAGTCGAGCTTGGGTACCCCGAACATGGCGTTTGTGACGCCGAAGCCTATGTACGCGGCGATGTTGACGGCTCAGGGGAGGTTTTTGTACGACATGTTTCTTTACAAGCCGCCGCCTGGGGATGAGAAGATTGATGAATCCGGGTCGGGACCAGGACCCACTCCGGATGAGATGGTGTTGCTGGCTGATGTCGATAGTTCTGTGCTGGATGAGTTCTTGGATACTTTGAAGAAGTAAGCCCTCAATTTGTTGTTAACTACTCTTCTTTATGTGTGTGTATTTTGTTAATCAAGTGCACATTCAATTGGTAATTGTTGCTACTTCTGGGAATGCTTTGTCTTAATTTACTTGTAATGTCATGACTGCTTATGCTGAAATGCTACAAATTAATGTGTTTTTATCTGTGTGTGTGAAATATGATCAACTTTGATCTTGCATAGTTCATCGGATGATGAGAATTGAAGTTTACTCCCTCCATTCCAAAACTAATGTCCATTTTTTTTCCTTGATCAAGGAAAGAAAATGGACATTCATTTTGGGACGGAGGTCGCAGCATTTTGCATATTTCACTCACTAAAGAGTAGACTATGGATTATTGATTGTTGCTCTTTGTTGGTTTATTTTGATATACTTTGTTTTGGGGTTGTTAATATTGATGATATTACTTACTTGGTCCCAATTAAAAAAAAAGTATTTTTTTTTTTTTAACGAAAAGGGCAATGCCCCCTAGAATTTTATTTAAAAAAATGTATTTTCTTTCTGATTTGTAGGGAAAAGATAAAAGGTGTATTATGAAACGTAAGCTTCGAATTGCAGTATTTTTACAATCTTCTACTTCTTTTATGAAGACATGTGCCATGGAATCACATCCTCCCTCTATCCCGAAATGAATGTCAAATATTTCTCTCATGGCCGAAAATGGACAATTATTTTGAATTGAGCAAGTATTACTATAGATCAATTTGTTGGATTTATGGAGAAGCCAAACTGTGGTATAAAGAGTTCAACTTTTTAAATGTGATTCTTTTATGGGACGGAGGGAGTACATCTGCTGCAACTGGCCAGTTAACCTCTTACAGTTTCCTTTTATTATCTTTACTAAAAAAGATAATACATACAGGGAGGTTTAGGTCTTAGGTCTTAGCTCTTACCGTCTAAAGATTAATTGATTCCATGGGAAAATCTAGGGATGGGTAGTGGTGAGAATTTACAGTCATTCCATTATGATTCTAATTGTGATATACTCCGTATTGAAAGTCATCACAATCTTATTCATTTTCATTTTCTTATCAAAGGGTCAATTTCTTGAACTTCCACAATAAGTGACACTTTTTCTGTGAAGGAAACAGTAATACACAGAAAATTTTGGGCATAAAGTCACTTCCTTTTTGCTCTATCATGTGTCAGAGAACCTACACTTATTAATGCTTGTCATTTTTTTTCATGTATTGTTTTCTTCCCACCTAATTTTTCTTTTAAATTCTTTTTAGTTTTTTTTTTTGACAATTGACGATTTCATATGGCGATTCAGCCGACTCCAAATCATTTTGGGATTAAGGCTTTGTTGTTATTGTTGTTGTTCTAGCATGTTAGCTATTGCATAGTCGTGGATGTTCGAATAAAAGACGGAAATTAAACTACAAATATTACAATGTCCTACTTATCCTGTTTTTCCTTGATTATGCCACTCAGAAGGGGGCATACGTTTTATTTTGAGCGAGAACGGTAGCATTCTGCTGATTATTTGGGGCCCAAATGGATATTGTGCATGAAGTACGATGATCTTGCTTTGACATAATGTAAATACAGTCTACTTCATGAGTCCAACAGCTAAAGACAACGTCCTACTCTGTTAGATGTAAATATATTTCGCTAGTTAAGTCTTGATTTTCTATTCGTCTTTGTATGCAGATATAGATTGAGGTCTAAGGTTGATATCGAGAATGTTGCGAAAGACTTCTCTTGTTGGCAAAGGTACGGTGGGAACCTTACTGACAAGTCTTCTGAGCAGGAACCAGAGGCTGCTTCTGTAGGCTGGGGTGGTGGCACTGATCGTACTGGCATGTCAGCTTCAACAGGAAATAATGTTGGATGGCAGTGGTATAGTGACCCGAGATTGCAATGTCTTGGATTTAGGGGGATTTTCCCATCTGATGCAATACGTGAGTTTTAATAAATCTTACTACCTCTGTCCCAAAATGAATGTCCAAAAAAAATTCAAATCTGCTCTTGATCAAGAGAAAATTTGAATTTTTTTGGACATTCATTTTGGGGCTAAGGGAGTGTAACTTTTTTCCTTTTCTTTTATCTCCTCTTCTCCCCTCCCCTCCCCTCCTCTCCCAAGAGAATCCAGCCTGCTGTTTAACTGAACCAAATCTTGATGAACAGAATCAAGATGTGGTAGTGGCACATCTCAACGATTCGGTCATGGAAATAAATTGGATGGAGTCAAGGTTATAGAGTAAATAAAGTATTTAAAGGCGTCTACAATAAGTTGCATTCAGAATAAAATTTCAATGCTTGAGAAAATATTACATTGGTCTATTATTTAGTACGAAGCATTCAAATATACAGCATTCTTTTACCAAAAAAGAGTGAATAGTGTATTTACTTGCTATTATTCAACTCGGAAGATGAAATCTAACAAAGCTCTACCCTGTAATTATTAGATTGTGGAATGAGAGAAAGAAACTATGATAGACCTGCACTACATGTTGGTTCCGAATGTCATGTAGACCATTTGTAATTCTTACAGTTTTTTCTTCTTATATTTGAATAAAGTTAATTTTAAATGAAAATGAGATATCTGATATGGTGTGCTTACACATGTTTTAACTTAAAACAGCTTCCTTGCACAATATATGTATTACATTTTGAACATAAAATCTTTCATAAGCGAAGAACGCCTTATGTTGACTTGGTTAAGAAAAAACATGTAAACTGACTGTTGCAGCACCAATGGTTGAGGCTGACACGGAAACGGATGAAGCAAACTACCTTCTCTGGAGATTAGAGAAAGGAGTTGCTGAAGGTTCAACTGAAATGCCTAAAGGTACGTTTTCTCTGGTAATGAACTTCATATCCTACCTTCTTACGTTTAAGGGCTTGATCCATATACAGTAGCGGAGCCCAGGATTTTCTCAAAGTGGGCACACAAATTACACTACAAAATTTCAAAAGGCCTTACACTACAAAGTTACAAAAAAAGCCAAAAATAATACCCACTTTGGGGCTTGAAAATAGGAGCACATGACATGATACTTGAATATGGGTACACTATGTGGATATAATAGTTACAGAACAATTCATTTTTATTAAATATGGAAAAGTATTCGGTGCACGTGCACCCTACGTAGATCGGTCCATGCCCATATAGTAGGAATCCCTCCATCCCAAAATGATATTCTCACTTTTTTCGTTGTTAACATGAAGGTAATTTGAGCAATAATATAGGTTAATTTAGTTATTCAAATGAACATCTAAAAATTGTTATTGATACTCCTTCCATCCCCAAATGTTCTTTCCACTTATTTTGGTCATTAATATGAAGGTACTTTGAGCATTAATTTAAGATTAATTTAACTATTCCAATGAAAATTTAAAACTTGTTATTGATACTCCATTATAAATACTACCAATCACAAGTTTTAGATTTTTATTAGGATGATTAAATGGACCTAAATTTAGTGCTCCAAGTATCTTTGTATTAACGACAAAAAAAAAAAAGTAGGAACGACAAAAAAAGGTAGGAAGATAATTTTGGGACCGAGGGAGTAGGATTTATAATGGTGTATAACAGTTTTTAAATTTTTATTAGAATAATTAAATTAACCTAAAATATTGCTCAAAGTACCTTCGTAATGACAACAAAATAAGTGGGAAGTTCATTTCGGGGACGGAGGGAGTAATTGTCTGGTCAAGTATTGGAGATTTGTGGTATAAATTTACAATGTTTTTCATCTTTAGGTGAGGCAATTCCACTAGAGTACAATCTGGCTGGCCTAAACGCCATAAGCTTCGACAAAGGTTGCTACGTGGGACAAGAACTAATTGCTCGTTCACATCACCGGGGAGTCATCCGAAAGCGTTTGCTACCACTGAAGTTTATTAACGATAGCGGAAAGGGTGAGATTGCCATTTTACCCTTATTTACTTTTTCATAATTCTAGTTTTTTTAGTAACATATCCTTTTTTGTGTTTTCAGAGGTGGAACAGAAAGTTGCCCCCAAGTCGGAAATAATAATAACCTCATCTGGCAAGAAGGGTGGGACAGTTACCACTGCACTTGGATCCCGTGGTCTTGGACTTCTCCGCCTAGAGGAAGCATTCAAAGGTTCAGGAACTTTAGCCATACAAGGTCAGGAAGACGTGAAGGTTCAACCAGTTCGACCCGAATGGTGGCCTCGAGATTGGTTTCTAGAGCATGAGCAAACCAGTGCTGCTGCTTAGTCTTAATTTCAGTTATTGTCATGCAATTATGACAACTTTTTAGCCTGTGTTTGGTTGAAATTTGCAGTGACTTCATGTAAAGTAAATAAAGGTATATTTTTGCCTGTTTTCAAGCTCTTAAATTGAGCCTCAAAAAGAAATGATAATTAATATTGAATTTTAAAGTGCTAATAGCGATTTTGCAAATATATTACATCATAATTATCTTATAAATTAACAAGACTACAAGTGATATAAATAAAACAATAAATTCTCCCACAAAACAAAAGGCATGAACAATCCCTTTGTACCATCTCCACCATTGTATCCCAGAAGGCCAACTAATGCATTGTCAGACCAAGCCTAAGTCATGAAGTTGCAGCAGTTTCGAGATCAAATCTTCTGTACCATTTTTGTGTATCACATTTGCTACTAGTGATTGAACAGGTATGTTAAATCACTTCTGGCACATATTGCAATACACAAAAATGGTACTAAAAATTTAATTTTAGCAGTTTTTTCATCTCAAATGGAAAGATAAATCAAGAACCCTCACTAGGCTTGCCCAATTCTTGAACCACTGTTTCCATAGTTGGCCTGTCTTCAGGAAGCTCCCCTGTACAAGCTAGTGCAAGTTCTGTCAGTTTAGCTGCTTCCATTTCAGAGAACTTACCCTCAAGATTTTCATCGATAAAGTCGGCGAATTTGCCAGATTCAGCTGCAAGTTTAATCTTGTGGGTGAGATTGCTTTTTCCCGATAGGATCTGAAGAATGATGACTCCAAATGCGTAGACATCGCTCTTCTCTGTGAAACGCCCCGTGGTAATGTACTCTGGGGCCATATATCCCAGGGCAGCGCTGACTTTGAGGGCCGAGAAGAAAATGTCATCTGCTAGAAGCTTTAGGAGGCCGGAATCTATGATCAATGGGTTAAATTGGTGGTTAATGAGGACTTTTTCGATTGATATGTTTCTATGAACTATGGCTGGCTTGTCCGTATCGCTGCTGTGTAGATATCCAACACCTGAAATAGAAGAACGAGGGTTGTACACTACAACTATCAGATTTCTGACACCTTGAATATCTCTGAGAGCTAATGAAATAACAACAACAACAACAACAAAGCCTTAACCCCAAAATGGTTTGGGGTCGGCTAACATGAATCACCATACAAAATCATCAATGAAGAAGTGAGAAAACAGTGAAAAAGTGAGTTATTTTTTTTTTATATGAAAAAAATAGATAAAAATAAAAAATAATAAAAAAATCATATGAATACTTTTGAAAGCTAGGAATGCAAATGACCAGTGCTGATGAAGTAATGAGATAAATTTTATAGAAAGACCGACCTTTTGCGATTCCATGAATGATGGTCACCCGTGTTGACCAATCAAGAACATGACTGCTTCCATCGACAACATCAAGATAATGTGACAAACTTCCTCTCCAAGCAAACTCATAGACAAGAAAGCATTCACCTCTGCCCATTGAACAACAAAATCCTCGAAGTCGAGCAAGATTCACATGTCTCAAAGAGGTAAGCAAGCTCAGCCCTTTCATGAACTCCGTTTCATCCGACTTACAACTCGTTATGCTAATACTCTTTATAGCCACAACTGACCCATCTTTCAGAATCCCTTTATACACAGCAGAAAATTTTCCCTTCCCAAGCAAGTTCATTTCCGAGAAGTACTGAGTAGCTGACTCAATTTCTTCCAAATTGAACCGAAAACTCTGTAAACCCTCTTGAGATACCCCATCGACACTTGGACTATCGAATGGGTCCCACCCAGACGAGTATTCAATAGTTGCAAGTGAAGAAGGGCTTCTTTGTAGAATTCCTTGCCATGTTCAATGCTCACTCTGTCATCAAAACCATCAGATTTGCACCAAATTTTCTGCTTTCGCCTTCTGTAACAGATAATAGTTGAGAATGCCACGATCATGAACATGAGAGTTGATGTGATTACTATTACAACAATGACGATTTGTGGGATCTTTGATGAATGGGAGCAATGGGTATGGTTGCAGTGTGGATGAATATTAGCTGACTGAGGGATGTTCGGGGTTTTAATAGGTGGTAAAGGTGAAAAGGGTTCGATTTGCTTCACATTTCCAGTATCAAAAGCATTGCAAGATCTCATTAAAGAAAACCCAACGCCGCATAAACCAGGGTTGTTTTGATAGAGAAATCCTTCATTCAATCTCTTCAGAGCTTCATTCAAACGCGAAGAAAAATAAATTAGTAGGCCGATACAGAGAAATTAAAAAGAACAATCCAAAGGCACCCAATAATTTGAATCCATAATTTCAGAGTATATACAAAGTTGAAGAAAAACCAACTCACCAGGAGGGACAACTCCAGAGAGAGTATTGTTCAGAACATCAACAATCTTCAACCTTGGCAGATTAGCTAATCTTGAAGGAATCGGACCGGATAGCTGATTAAATTTCAGATCAAGCCTTTCTAGCATCCCTAAGTTCCCTATGCTTGAAGGAATCTGCCCCGTTAATCCATTATATTGTACCTCTAGAGCATTTAGCTTCTGCAAGAACCCTATTTCTGTCGGTATGCTACCATTTAACTGGTTACAACATAGATCCAGAACTGAAAAAGAACCAAATTTATATTGATATGAGCTGGATTTTGGTATAGATCATAACCCCAAATACTCTTTTCCCAGATTGAACATCATCGAATTGCTTCACTGAGTTTGAGCTAATTCAATCAATTCATGAACACAAACATTCAATTTGAATCTCAGTTACAAGCTACAAATGCTATTAGATCAAGAAAATCACACTTATATTCAAAACAGACAAGAACAAGTTCTTTTTTCTCCATTTTGTTGAGATCTTGACCAGAAATCTTCAAGAAAAATGACATCTTTTCTCCAGTTTGAATGAATAAATACAGGTGAGTGACCACACAAAAAAACATTTACACTTGTACACAAAAACCCCTCTGCACACACACACACACATAAACATAGAAACCCATCTCTATGCTCACACAAACAAACATTTATATACATATTAATACACTTCTATGTACACAGGCACACACAGAGACGCACATAGAGACCCATATCTAGAAATACATACACAGACAGTACATATTCATTAACAAAAATACCAAGAAGCTCATTTCTACAATAACTGAATAAGAAGTTTCACTAACCTTGGAGACTTGCCATGTTCCCAACCTCAGGAGGAATTGAACCAGACAGATTATTATTATTCAGATACAGATCAGTCAACTCAGTCAAATTTGAAATCTCTTTAGGTATCTCTCCAGACAGAAAATTGTAATGCAAGTACAGACCAGATAAACACTTCAATCCAGCCACCGCTGCCGGGACACTGCCTGTGAGTCCCTTGCCTTGTAGTGAAATGTTACCCACTTTAAGGTGCTCATTACAAGCCACGCCCAGGAATGAGCCGCTACACGGGTCGCCCTCGCTAGTCCAAGAACTCAAGTACTTGTTTTCTGGATCCAAGGCGGCCTTTACCTCCATAAGAACTTTCACCTCAGCATTTCCACAAACAGTTTGTAAAATTGAAAGTGCAAAAACAAGGAAGGTTATGGAGACTGAATTAGAATGACCCATTTCGTGTTCTTGAACAAAACATCAATACATCTCTCTCTCTCTCTCTCTCTCTCTCTCTCTCTCTCTCTCTCTCTCTCTCTCTCTCTCTCTCTCTCTCTCTCTCTCTCTCTCTCTCTCTCTCTCAGACACAGATCTCAGCTTGGCATTTCAGAAAACAGTTTTACAAACTAGGAATTGTGATGACACAAAAGAAGGGTGAGAGAATTAGAAGCAGCCATTAGTGAGTTTTGAGCAAAACATCAGTAAAAACTCGTTTTTCTTTGCCAAACTTAATGATTTTCCCACTAAAAATGCCAACTTTCAGCTTAGCATTTCCACAAACAAGTAGGTGGCGGTTGAATTTTCTTGGATTATCCTGCAAGAATGATGAACAGCTACTCTGTTTGTTGTTGTTGTGTGTGTGTGAAAAGTCTCTCTCTCTCTCTCTCTCTCTCTCTCTCTCTCTCTCTCTCTCTCTCTCTCTCTCTGTATTGGGTGATGAATTGTCTCTAAAAACTACCAACTTTCAGCTTGGCATTTTCTCAAACAGGTTGATGGGTGAGGAATTTCTTGAGTTGGGGTGAGGATGAGTTGTTGTTTTCTTTGGTGTGTGTGTGTGTGTGTGAAGAGGGAGGGAAGAGTTTTGAGTGTGAAAAGGAGACTTTTTTGATTTAGAGGGAGGAAAGGAATGACAACACATGCATGAATTGAATGCACATTCTATGCATTAGTCAATCATTAACCTTTAGCTCCGTCAGATTTTTTGTTTTTCTCTCTTTTATTACGTCAGCATGACATACTAATTTCTAGGGTTTATAGAATTCAACTAACTTTGTTATTAGGTTAATAGGTTGTAATAAATTCACCCAACTTTAAATTAAGGGTTATAGAAATTTGGAACTATTGCAAAAAATATACTCCCTTCATTTCATAAAATCTTACCCATTTTACTATTTTGAATGTTCACTTTGAAGTTCTATTTTCCTAAAAATGAAACTTTTTAATGCTTCTTTATTCATGGGATCCACTTGTCATACTAACAACAAATATCCACTTACTATTCTCTACCTCACTTTCTCTCTCCTACCCACTCACAACACCTACTTTAATAACATTATATATATTCACTCCTTATTTTTCGTTCTCAAGAGTAAACAGATAACTTAACGTGAGACGGAGAGAGTACTCATTTCGTTTCAGTTTAAAATTTTTATTTCCTTTTTAATACTCCCTCCGTCCCACCAAGAGTGTCCCCCTTTCAGGGGTGGCACGCAAATTAAGGAAAAAAGGGGGAAGAAAAAATGTTGTGAGTGTAATTTGAAAATAGGAGAGAGAATTAGTGGAGGAAATAGTGAATTTAAAAAGTGTTGTGAGTGTAGAGGAGAGAGAATTAGTGGATGGGATAATAGAATATTAATAAAACATTTCCTTTTTAGGAAAGATGACGCTTCAAACGGGACACCATTTTGAGTAAAAAGTGACACTTGGAGTGGGACGGAAGGAGTATGTTATAATATAAGATTTTTATTTATTTTATTATTTAAAATTAATAATTGATACCTACTTGTTATTCTCAAAATATATACTCCCTCCGTCCCACTTCAATGGATACCAAAAAAAAGGGCACACATATTAAGGAAAGGTAAGAGAGAGAAAAAGTGGAGAGAGAATGTTGTGAGTGTAAAAGTAAAATAGGAGAGAGAATGAGTGGGAGGAATAGTTAGAAAAGAGAATGTTGTGAGTGAAAAAGTAAAATAGGAGAGAGAATGAGTGGGGTAAATAGTGAAGATTCCTTTCCATTTTGGGTAAGTATCAATTGATGTGAGACGGACCAAAAAGTTGATGTGGGACAAACCAAAAAGGAAATAAGTATCAATTGAAGTGAAACTGAGGGAGTATATATACAGTATATACTCATAATATTAAATCGAGACGGGGTTAGTATTATTTGATGTAATTTTACCTTTCTCCTTTTAACTTTTGCCTTTAAAAAATACTCCCTCCGCTCCAGACCAAGAGTCCTACTTTCCCTTTTGGTCCGTCCCAGACCAAGAGTCCCTTTCCTTAAATGGAAAGTTTTCCAAATATTTATACCCTTATCATCTCCATATACTCCCTCCGTCCCATTAAGCTTAAGAAGATTCCATTTTGCACGGAAATTAAGGAATATTATTATAGTATTAGGAGAGAGAATGAGTGGAAGAAGTGTTGTGAGTGTGAAAAATTAAATATGAGAGAGAATGAGTGGAGGGAATAGTAAATTATAATGTGTTGTGAGTATTAAAATAATGTAGGAGAGAGAATGAGTGGAGAGAATAGTGATTTAAGGTTTCCTTTTTGGGATTTCTTAAGACTTATGGGACGCCCAAAATGGAAAGTTTTCTTAAGACTTATGGGACAGAGGGAGTATTTACAAAAAAACCATTCATTATACCCTTATATTTCCTACTATTTCTCCCACTCATTCTCTCTCCTATTAAATATTTTTAACTTTTACATTCTCTCTCCTATTTCCTACCACACATTTAACTTTTACATTCTCTCTCCTAAAATTTTCTACCCACTTTAAAAAAAAAATTCTTAAGAAGCGTGAAATTCCCCCCAAGAACCCTTGGTCTGGGACGGAGGGAGTAATTGGGATGATCCTTTAACTTTTGCATTTTGAAAAGGTCCATAGTAAAATTGGGATGTGAGCTGTAAAGTTTGAGGAAGGGTATTTAGGGTATTATCAATCAATACACAAGTTTGTCTTTAAAAAGCCAAGTTTGAATATATTCTCATACTAGAATAAGTTCGTGTTCGAGGACACATTTTTCTTTTTTTAAATTAAGCCCGTTTTTGAGGACACATTTTTTTTTTAATTTAAAAAAATAATAATTTTAAGGGCAAAATGAGAAAGAAACAAAATAGTGAGGACAAAATGAAAAATTTGGCCATTAAAACTATTCATAGTACTGTAGCACACCACTATCATTTATACTATGAATTACTTAATTTATTCAACTTTATTATATGAATTTAGGCATGTCAAGAATGCTTTTTATTATTGTAAGCCGTGGCAGATTCAAGAGTTTTTTTTTTTTTTAGTGTACAAATTAAATTAAAACTTTATACAATAAATAAATAAATATATTTTATACTCCATTTTGAAATAGCATTTATTATGGAACGTTTTAAAACAAAAAAAAAACAAATTATTATGAAACGGATGAAGATAAAATATAAGATTAAACTAAAAAGTATTTAAGAGAAAAATTTTGTCACATTATCATGACATGAATCAAAATATGAATATCGTTGGGGCGTTTCCTCAGCAGCGACGCGCTACACTTCAAAGACCTGGGTGTAGTGATAAGTATGCAAAGGTTGCTAGGTCGTCGCCCGGAAGCGACGCGCCATCTCTTCGCCCGGGGGTGGTGTCAAATATGTGGGTTCTGCATTGCGGACGAGTATGGGTAAAGAAGCTAGTCCATGGTAGGTGTAAGGGTAGTGGGATGCGCTTTGGAACTTGAAACATTGGATCCTTGACAGGGAGATCAGCAGAGGTGGTGAAAGTTATGAGGAGGAGAAAAATTCACATAATGTGTCTACAGGAAACTAAGTGGGTTGGAGAGAAAGCAAATAAAATATCGCCTTGAGATTTTAAGCTTTGGTACTCAAGAAAGGATAAGGGTAGAAATGGAGTGGGTATCATTATTGATAAGGAGTATATTAATGATGTGGTGGAAGTGTACAGGAAGAGTGATCGAATTATGGGCATTAAACTGGTGATACGTGATGAGATTATAACTATTATTTCCGCATGAAATTACCCGATCCTCGCGCGGAGCGAGAGGCGGTTGTCTTTCGCGGAGGATTGGTGTCTGAGACCTCGCTTCATGGGAAGGAAAATGAGGAGTCGCCACGCGGTTTTGTATTTTGAGCCCAAACGTTGAGAAACGGCTATTGTGAAAAGGTGTCATTTTTATTGGTAGCAAAAACTTAGGAAAAGGCTTTGAAAATAGGGGATCATTTTTATTGGTAGCAAAAACGAGTAAAAAGCTTTTTAGTACCAGAGATTGTTAGATTCGGAGGTCACGTTACGTTTCGGGTAGAGTATTACGAGATCGCCCGAAACGCCTCGCATGACGAGTCTTTCTACCTTTCTCGAAAATGTGTGTGTGTGTGTGTGTTTTTAAATGGGGGCTTGAATGACAAGCTTAATCTTGGTTTGAATGTCAAACGTTGATTAGGTGACTTTTGAAAAGATGAGCGTTTGAATGACAAACGTCGGTTTGAGACAGAAATGAGCGTTTGCGTGGCAAACGTCGATTTTGAGTTTGAAAGGAGCGTTTGCGTGGCAAACGTCGACTTTGAGTTGAAATGAGCGTTTGCGTGGCAAACGTCGACTTTGAGTTTGAAATGAGCGTTTGCGTGGCAAACGTCGACTTTGAGTTTGAAAAGAGCGTTTGCGTGGCAAACGTCGACTTTGAGTTTGAAAAGACCGTTTGCGTGGCAAACGTTGATTTTGAGTTTGAAATGAGCGTTTGCGTGGCAAACGTCGATTTTGAGTTTGAAAAGGAGTTCGAAGGTCGAACTCCGGTTTTTTGAACCGGGAATGTCATTGTTAACGATTTTTACGGGAAAAATGCGTATTAAATGATTTTAAGTGTCAAATGGCGGCTTTTAGTTTGAAGATGAGCGTTTGGAGGCCAAACGTCATTTCGCGCGTTTTGAAAGAGAGTTCGACGGACGAACTCCGGTTTTGAACCGGGCATTACATTGTTAACGATTTTTACGGGAAAAATGCGTATTAAATGATATGCGATCAACGAATCGGGTTGCGACTCGGACTTTGAAAAGTAAATACTATCACGATCCAAACGGGTCGGACTTGTAAATGACAGTATTTAAATTGCGGTATCAACGGAATCAAACGATCCGGAATCGTAAATGACGATCGACGAGTCAAACGACTCGAAATTGTAAATGACGATCGACGAGGCCAATCGGCTCGGAATTGTAAAGTTGCATGAAAGTAAAGGACGTTCGACAGATCAAACAATCCGGAATTGTAAATGACAGGAATTTAAATGACGATCGACGGATCAAACGGTCCGGAATTGGTAAATGACATAAAAGTAACAGGCAGGGTCGGAACGCCGTTTTAACCCGAGATTATTTCTCTTACGGGAAGAGAAGAGGATCGAGGGGCTAAAACGTATCGGACCCCGTTAGACAGAGGCGTCTACATTTTGAGAGTGAGAGAGGGAGCTACCTATGGCTAGGGTCGGCTCCTTTGGCTCGGTGGGCGTATACGGGATACGGAAAGGTGTTTGAAAGGTGTTTCGGAAGTGTTTGGGCAGAGTTTCCCCTTTTATTTGGTGTTTAGAAACCTAGGGATTTGGGCAGCGTTTCGACTTGTGTCGGTTTAGCCTACGATCAGAATCTACCGACGAGTAGCACGAGGGCCCCCAAAGAGTAGAGAATTCCGCCGACGAGTAGCACGAGGGCCCCCGAAGAGCGGAAGAAAGACAAGCTTTGAAGCTTGGGGTGGAGAGAGGAGGAAAATGTGTAGGATTTATGAAGGGGAGGGGGAGTATTTATAGGATGAAAAAACTTGGAGGAGGGAGGAAAGACTTGGGGAGTAAGTTTGCTTAATGAGTAAGGAAGATTGCTTAACCTGATGGTTTTACGCCTCGAGAAAGAGTCCGGCCGGACTGTTCCTGAATTTGGCTATATTTCCTGATTGAACAAGCCATATGCGTAGATCTCTCTCTCGCGTTCGATTTGATATGTCGTGGGCTCAAAACGGAGTTCGTATGAGGGAGTTATGACCTCCGGAAGGTCGAGACGCTCGAAAACGGGAAATCGAATCCCGGAAGACCCCGAAAAGAACGTTTTTCGGGGAAAGCGGTACTTTTACGTGTGATAACGTGTGTTGAGTACGCTTTGATGTCGGGATGCACGGGGCAGTCCGGGATGTCTCGTTGACTTCGAACGGGGAACTTAACGGGTTAGGTTAACTTTTAGCGGTTTTGACGATCCGGATTTGGGTACTTCTGATTAGCCCCTCGCGACGTCACTTTCGAAGGAAGTGGGGTCGTCGAAAAGATAAGGATCCAAATCGGGGATGTCTTATGGAGACACAGGCGGTCGAAATGGGCTGGACCATAGCAAAAGGATTCCTACGTATCGGCGGGAATCAAGCCGTCGTAGTTCACGGGTGTGAGGAAATTGGTAGGGGCCTCGACACGTGGGGAATGATTAGGAGGAGTTCGTCTGAGAGAGACTATTTTGGAGGCGTCTAAACCCGAGGGAGACTATTTGAAGGCGTACGAACCTAAATGGGACCATTGCGAGGCATCGAACCTAAGTGAGACCATTGCGAGGCATCCAGGACACTGAATGGAGACTATTGTGAGGCGTACGAACCTAAGTGAGACCATTGCGAGGCATCCGAACTGAATGGAGACTATTGTGAGGCGTACGAACCTAAGTGAGACCATTGCGAGGCATCCGAACCTGAATGGAGACTATTGTGAGGCGTACGAACCTAAGTGAGACCATTGCGAGGCATCCGAACCTGAATGGAGACTATTGTGAGGCGTACGAACCTAAGTGAGACCATTGCGCGAGGCATCCGAACACGAATGGAGACTATTGTGAGGCGTCTAAGTACTAATGGAGACTATTGTGAGCGTACGAACCTAAGTGAGACCATTGCGAGGCATCCGAACTGAATGGAGACTATTGTGAGGCGTCCCGAACCTAAGATTTACGAAACTTACGAGGGCGTGGTTGAACTTCATGAGGGAGATGAGTGAATCTCACGAGGGAGATGGGTGAATCTCATGAGGGAGATGGTTTGATTCTCGCGAGGAGATGGGGCTGAATCTCACGAGGGAGATGGGTGAATCTCGCGAGGAGACGGCTGCGAGATCTCACGAGGAGATGGGGAGAATCTCACGAGGGAGATGGGAGAATCTCACGAGGGAGATGGGTGAATCTCACGAGGGAGATGGTGAATCTCACGAGGGAGATGGGAGAATCTCACGCGAGGGAGATGACTGAATCACGAGGAGATGGGAGAATCTCACGAGGAGATGGCGAAAATCTCACGAGGGAGATGGGAGAATCTCACGAGGGAGATGGCTGAATCTCACGAGGGAGATGGGTGAATCTCACGAGAGATGACCGAATCTCGCGAGGGAGATGGGAGAATCTCACGAGGAGATGACGATCTCGCGAGGGAGATGGGAGAATCTCACGAGGGAGATGACCGAATCTCACGAGGGAGATGGGAGAATCTCGCGAGGAGATGGGAATCTCACGAGGGAGATGGGAGAATCTCACGAGGGAGATGTTTGAATCTCACGAGGGAGATGGGTGAATCTCACGAGGAGATGGTCGATTCTCACGAGGAGAATAATAGAAAAGAATCTCACGAGGAGATGGCGAGATGCAAAATCTCGGGAAGGATCTCGCGAGGAGATGGGTGAATCTCACGAGAGATGGTTTTGAAAGTCAGGGTTCGACGAAATGGTTTTGAAGGTTCCGAGTTCGACGGAAATGGTTTTGAAGGTTCCGAGTTCGACGGAAATGGTGTTTGGGCTTACGATGATGGCCGAAGAGGGATTGTTGTGCGGGCTTACCTTGATGGCGGCGAAGTGGATTGTTGTGCGGAGCTTACCTTGATGGCGGCGAGTGGGACGATCGGACTTACGGCGGCGGCGGGGAGAGTATTGCAAGGCGTTCGTGCCTTGGGGTTCGAGCTTATTGCGGGGCGAAGGAGAATTGTTGCAAGGCGTTCGTGCCTTGGGGTTCGGGCTATGCGGCTGCTTAGGAAGGAGAATTGTTGCAAGGCGTTCGTGCCTTAGGGGTTCGGGCTTATTGCAGGCTGCCAGAAGGAGAATTGTTGCAAGGCGTTCGTGCCTTGGGGCTCGGAGCTTATTGCGGGGCTGCGAAGGAGAAATGTTGCAAGGCGTTCGTGCCTTGGGGTTCGGGCTTGTTGCGGCTGCTTAGAAGGAGAAATGTTGCGGCGTTCGTGCCTTGGGGTTCGGGCTTATTGCGGTTGTCGAGGAAGTGAACGTTGGTGAAAACCCGGGAATTTTGACAGCGTCGAGACGGAATTGTGATTTGATGTCCGAAGATCAGTGGCGTTTGAATGTCAAACGTCAGCGGGAATATCTTGTCTGGAGACGGAATTATGCTGGAATGTCGGAGACATGATTGAGCGTTTGAATGTCGCTTGTTAGGGAAGTGCTGACGTTATATGGAATGTTCGCATGATTGAGCGTTGAGTGTCAAACGTCAGTGAAATTACGTCGAAGCGGAATTATAGCCAGAAGAGATTCGAGACATGATTAGCGTTTGAATGTCAAACGTCAGCGAATATAACGTGCAGAGACGGAATTGTAGCTGGAATGTCAGGGGACATGATTGAGCGTTTGAATGTCAAACGTCAGGCCCAGAATTTAATGTCCGGAGAAGAAATTGTACTTGGAATGTTCGTAGACATGATTGAGCGTTTGAATGTCAAACGTCGGCCGTCAGAGACGGAATTTAATGATTCGGAGACATGATTGGCGTTTGAGATGTCAACGTCTGGCCAGGAATTCTAACGTCTGGAAGCAGAATTGTATACAATCAGAATGTCCGGGGACATGATTGAGCATTTAAATGTCAAACGTCAACTGGGAATTTAATGTCTGGAGAAGAAATTGTAACTGGAATGTTCGTAGACATGATTGAGCGTTTGAATGTCAAACGTCGGAGAATTTAATGTCTGGAGACGAAATTGTAAACTGGAATGTTCGTAGACATGATTGAGCGTTTGAATGTCAAACGTCGGTTTGGGGTGGAAATGAGCGTTTGAATGTCAAACGTCAACTTGGGATGTAAATGAGCGTTTGAATGTCAAACTTCGACTTGAGAAGGAAGTGAGCGTTTGAATGTCAAACGTCGGCAGGATTGAGAATTTAACGTCTGAGGCAGCGTTAGTGAGACTAGCGAGAATTTACTTGTCGTCTGAGACGAACGTTAGTGAGACTAGCGAGAATTTAACGTGCTGGAGATGAGCGTTAGTGAAAACTAGCCAGGACTTGACCTCGGGAGAGGGTCGGTTGGCGTGTCCTACGAAGTAGGGAGATGACGAGAGGTGAAATCTCGGGAGAGGATCTCACAAGGGAGAATAATAGGAAAGGGTCTCACGAGGAGATGGCGAGATGCGAAATCTCGGGAAGGAATCTCACGGGGAGAGAGCGAGATGTAGGATCTCGAAAAGGAATCTCACGAGGAGATGACAAGATGCGGAATCTCGGGAAAGAATCTCACGGGGAGATAGCGAAATGCAGAATCTCGGAAAGGAATCTCACGGGGAGATGGCGAGATGCGGAATCTCGGGAAAGGAATCTCACGAGGAGATGGCGAGATGCGGAATCTCGGAAAGGAATCTCACGGGGAGATGGCGAGATGCGGAATCTCGAAAAGAAATCTCACGGGGAGATGGCGAGATGCGAAATCTCGAAAAGGAATCTCACGGGGAGATGGCGAGATGCCGAATCTCGGAAAGGAATCTCACGGGGAGATGGTGAGATGCGAAATCTCGGAAAGGAATCTCACGGGGAGATGGCGAGATGCCGAATCACGGAAAGGAATCTCACGAGGAGATGGCGAGATGCGGAATCTCGGAAAGGAATCTCACGGGAAGATGGCGAGATGCGGAATCTCGAAAAGAAATCTCACGGGGAGATGGCGAGATGCGAAATTTCGGAAAGGAATCTCACTGGGAGATGGCGAGATGCGAAATCTCCCAAAGGAATCTCACGGGGAGATGGCGAGATGCGGAATCTCGGGAAGGAATCTCATGAGAAAATGGCGAGATGCGGAATCTCGGAAAGGAATCTCACGGGGAGATAGCGAGATGCGGAATCTCACGAATGAATCTCACGGGGAGATAGCGAGATGCGGAATCTCACGAAGGAATCTCACGGGGAGATAGCGAGATGCGGAATCTCAGGAAGGAATCTCACGGGGAGATAGCGAGATGCGGAATCTCGGGAAGGAATCTCACGGGGAGATAGCGAGATGTAGAATCTCGAAAAGGAATCTCACGGGGAGATAGCGAGATGCAGTCGAAAAGGAAATCTCACGGGGAGATAGCGAGAAAGGATCTCACGAGGAGATAACGAGATGCAAGATCTCGGGGAAGGATCTCGCAGGGAGATGACGGAAAGATGTCACGAGGGAGAATAATGAGAAAGGATCTCACGAGGAGATAACGAGATGCAAGATCTCGGGGAAGGATCTCGCAGGGAGATGACGAAAAGATCTCACGAGGGAGAATAATGAGAAAGGATCTCACGAGGAGATAACGGGAGAGGATCTTATGAAAAGATGGGTAATCTCTCTAAGAGATGGGTAATCTCACGAAAAGATGGGTAATCTCACGAAAAGATGGGTAATCTCTCTAAGAGATGGGTAATCTCACGAAAAGATGGGTAATCTCACGAAAAGATGGGTAATCTCACGAAGGGATGGGTAATCTCTCTAAGAGATGGGTAATCTCATGAAAAGATGGATAATCTCACGAAAAGATGGGTAATCTCACGGAAAGATCGATAATCTCTCTAGAAGATGGGTAATCTCACGAAAAGATGGGTAATCTCTCTAAGAGATGGGTAATCTCACGAAAAGATGGGTAATCTTTCTAGCAGATGGGTAATCGCTTTCTCGTCTTCATCGGCTCCTCAGCCAGGTTCCCTCGGATTACATTTGTCGGTTCCTTTGACGAAGTAGTGGGTGAGGTCGAAAGCGTAAGGTCGGAGGTTGGGTATGCCTTTGTAGGTTCCCCTTTTGCGGGCTCTTGCCTTGGTCTTGCGAGCCTCTTGTTTTTACTGATGTCGGTGGTGGTGGCATATAGCGAGCCTACGGGCTGTAGTGTGGTCCTTGACTTTGATGACTTGGTGTTAGCCTTGTAACCTTTTGCCAAGCCCCAGTCCTGGGATGAAGTTCATGAGTTTCATCATCTTCATGGCGGGAGGGATTTTGTCCCAGAATAGTGGAAGGTCCACGTTGCCTATTTGGATTTTGGAAGTCTCCAAGGTGAATCCTGTTAATGCCATATCGTCGTCATGCTTGATCTCCAACACTGGAATGTCGTTGGTGTAGGTCCCCTCGGTGGTGACAGCCATCGCCGTAGGCGTGGTTAGCTCGTTGCCTTGTATGAACTTGAGGCATTGGTGAAGGGTGGATACCACACCATTCATTTGATGCAGCCAGGGTCGCCCCAGGATGGCTGTGAAAGTGATAGGAATGTCCAACACCTGGAATTCGATGGGAATCATCCGCTTGCCGAACCAGATATTAAGAGTAGCAACCCCGAGAACTGTGCGGGAAATAGAATCGTAGGCCTTGACAGTGTGGACTGAAGGCTTCAAATCTGTGGGCTTGATGTCAAGCAGGTTCATCATCTTGGCGGGCAAGACATTCATTCTGGAACCTTCGTCTGCAACACGCAGGGGAAAGGCGACGCTCGTCAGTGGGCGGGTGATGTAGAGCGGCTCATTGTGATCAGCCCCAAATTTTGGCAGGTCCAAATATGTGAGGGTGACGATGATGTTGTCGATCAATAGGATTACTTCTTCTGGAGTTGCGTCCATGGGGACCATGGTGCGGGCCAAACTTTCCTCTAGCTTGAGCTTGTGAGGGTATGAAGAGGTGAGCAGAGACTAAAGGGAAATGTTCGTCTGAGTCTGCTTGAGCTGAGTGAGGATCGGGTCCTCCAACATTTGAGAGGTGGAGGTTTTGGTGGTGCCTCAGAATTGCTTTGAGGTTTGATGAGTTGAACTTTGGCTTATCCTTGGGGATTATGCTTCTTGTTGGCGATAAGGTTGCCAGATTGGAGACTTTCTTATGTCACGATGCTGAAGCTTGTGGTGTCGGCGAGATATTTTCGCTTTTCCACCTGTAGGTTACATTTGTCTTGTTTGAAGGAAGGGAAGACTTCTTTGGAAAGCGCCCTTGATGCTACTTGTTGCCTAGAGGTGTCATGAGGATTCAGATTCTGGACCGTCGAGGCTGTATCCGAGAAGCCCCTATTCTCGATTAAGACCATAATGCCGAAGGATGCTTCGACAAGCCCCGATGTCGAAACTCAAGGTAGACCCTTGGGATGAAAAAGTTCTCTTCGTGTGTGGCGAAGCCCCGGTCTGAAGAAATGACTTGGTGAAGCCCGGTTTGAAGGAATCGCCGGTCATCTGTAGGGGATTCTAGAGTGGATCGATGCGGCCCCAATCTGAGTTGAACCCATGTGGCATGACGAGGCAACCGTCCTTGATTTTTTTCGATTGGTCAGCAAGGTGTATAATAGGAATGGCTTGTAATGTATACGCGCAGGGCGTATTTTAGAGAAGTGGGAATGAATCCCGATTTTATGTGGATGCCTAGTTTAATGCGAGCACCAAAACTCGCTTTAGGTTTGACTCTTTTGGGAGAAGTATGAGTGTAGAGAGGTTTAGAGCGGTGTATGGAAGCTCTTCTTGACGGAAAGACAGTGTTTAGCTCTAATTTTCCTATTATCGTAGAAAAAGAAGACTTGTCGAGACATCGAAAACATGTTTTATCCATAATGATCACAAGATTGCTTTAAACCCTTTGTTAATGTTCGGGTTGTTCAACCATTAATCCCGATATGAACAAATGTCTTGATTAGTGAGAAGAAAGTCAAGCGATGTCGCGGATCAAAGTTGGCTGTATGTGAAAGAAAGGTCTGTGTATGGGGAAGGTCATTGATGAGACCGGGTTCATGGGATTTGTATGTGTTTAGCTATGGACCGTTCCTGTTTGCCTAGGTTCTCCTCAGTGTAAGGAGCTCAGGTCGCCGTAGTTCTGGCGGAACGGTGCTTGGCTCTGGGAAAAGGGTATGAACATTTGTGGTCCCTTTGGTGAAAAGGCTCGGATGGGATGTTTGGATGATGAGGTACGGGCCTCGAGGTGATTCCTTGACAAGTCGTTGTTGACGGCTTCTTCGTTGATTCCATTGCTTCTTGATCAGCGTCTTTCACCGGGGGAGAAAGAATTCGAATGTAGCGTAAGGGCTTATGATGTGTTTTTGCCTTTGCTTTGACCGCTCCATTGTTATCGACAACCTCCATTCTTCGAGCTTTAACTTTGTTTTGCCCATCTGTCAAGCTTGTGATTGGCGGTGCTGGGTCCTTCGCCTCACTCTTTTTTTTTTTGAAGTTCTTGCTTTGAACTTTTCTCTCCTTTTTTTTTTGGATGTTCTTGTTTGAACTTTTCTCTCTCTTTTTTTTTGAAGTTCTTGTTTGAACTTTTCTCTCTCTCTTTTATTTTTTGAAGTTCTTGTTTGAACTTTTCTCTCTCTTTTTTTTTTTGGAGTTCTTGAGGACGAAGGCAGGCTCCTGCTTGAACTTTCTCGATGCGCACGAGGACGAAGGCGAGCTTCGAGGTTGTTGTCGACATGGGGTCAATCTTTCGATGCTGAGTGACCTTTTGTTGTTCCTTGACGTTTCCGCCGTCGTTGACTTGGTCAAGGTGATGGTGGGAACATGTTTTTGGGAAGTGTGTGGCTTGATGGAGGCCTTTGTGGGGTAAGGAAAGTGTATGGGGAGGGCACCAGTTGACTTTCTCACACCGATTAATCAGAACATTAGTTATTTCCAGAGATTATGTGTTGAGCAATGCAAGTGATCATTTAGGATATAACCATTTCATTAGTTGTAATGTAGGTGTGCAAATAATGTCTCAAGTCTAGCAAGAAAAGAAAAAAGACACTTATTTATAGCAAATTTAAGATTAACTACAATGTTCGAGGCGGACTTGATTGAACGAGGAAAGTACTAGAACCTACGAAGGTTGACCAAAAGACAATTGACAGATCTCGAGGATAGGTAGCCCCTACTCTAGCTGCTCTTTTGTTCTTGCGAATTGTCGGGACGCTCAATCTTTTCCATCTTACGTTAACTTCGAGTTCCATACCGCGACAGAGACGTGATCGGTTTGTGCCCGTAATCTTGGTGGAAGTGGAGGGATTTGAGGCCGTGGAGCGAGGTGGAGCGGTCTGAAGTTGTCCAGAAGAAATGGGTCGGAAAAAGTCACGGGGACGAAACTTGATGGCCCGAGCATATTGAGAGAAGGAAGTGAACACGAGGATTTTGAGGATATTGGGATACATTTGAGAAGGATCAGCGCTTCTGGCCCAGTTGCATTGAAGTGAAAGGGTAATGCGCTTGGCCGTATATGATAGGGATTGCTTTGAGAGGTGGCGGTATGAAGCCCTGGTCACATTTCCTTGATTTGAAGGATTCCCGTAGCTGGACGGTGGAGGAACCTGGTCGAAGGTTTGAGGAGTTGATCGGGAGGGCTCATCGTCCTCGATCAGAACAAAAGTACCGTCTGGCTGGGGGATAGCTGCTATACCTTGCCCATTCAGAAGCTGTACCACGAAGTGGTGATCTTCTTTACGCCTTTTGTGAACCTCACGAGCCGAAATGGCTTCTTCCGGTGTCATATACATTATCGGTGGCGGGGTTCCGTTCCGTCATGATTTCTCGGTGAGTCGACATGTCGGAAAGTACATTGAGGAATTGACGAAGCGAGGAACGATCGATGCTTCCGTAACTGTAATTACGGCGGCGGCCGGGTCGAACCACTCTACATTCTCTGCGGGGAAACGAAAGGTATGGCTTAGTTTTCGGAAGGGGTATGTGGCTCAAGGCTTTAAGGCTCGAAAATTGGACCGTGAAAGGTCGAGAATAAAGATTTGACCGTGAAAGGTCGGGATTAAATATTTAAGATCGGACCGCGAAGGTCTCGATTGAAGATCGGAGATCGGACCGCGAAGGTCTCGATTGGAGATCGGAGATCGGACCGCGAAGGTCGGGATCGACTACTTGAGATCGGACCGCGAAGGTCTCGATTGGAGATCGGAGATCGGACCGCGAAGGTCGGGATCGACTATTTGAGATCGGACCGCGAAGGTCTTGATTGGAGATCGGAGATCGGACCGCGAAGGTCGGGATCGACTATTTGAGATCGGACCGCGAAGGTCTCGATTGGAGATCGGAGATCGGACCGCGAAGGTCGGGATTGACTATTTGAGATCGGACCGCGAAGGTCTCGATTGGAGATCGAAGAATGGACCGCGAAGGTCGAGATCGACTATTTAAGATCGGACCGCGAAGGTCTCGATTGGAGATTGAAGATTGGACCACGAAGGTCGGGATCTAGGATTGGACCGCGAAGGTCTCGATTGGAGATATCGGAGATCGGACCACGAAGGTCGCGATTTGACTGTTTGAGATCGGACCGCGAAGGTCTCGGTGGAGATCCCGGAGATGTCGGACCGCGAAGGTCGGGATCGAGGATTGGACCGCGAAGGTCTCGATTGGAGATCGGAGATCGGACCACGAGGGTCGGGATCGACTATTTGGGATTGGACCGCGAAGGTCTCGATTGGAGATCGGAGATTGGACCGCGAAGGTCGGGATCGACTACTTGAGATCGGACCGCGAAGGTCTCGATTGGAGATCGGAGATCGGACCGCGAAGGTCGGGATCGACTATTTGAGATCGGACCGCGAAGGTCGGGATTGGAGATCGAAGATCGGACCGCGAAGGTCGGGATTGACCATTTGAGGTCGGACCGCGAAGGTCGGGATTGACCATTTGAGGTCGGACCGCGAAGGTCGGGATCGGCCATTTGAGGTCGGACCGCGAAGGTCGGGATTGCAGATCGATGATCGGACCGCGAAGGTTGGGATCAACTATTTGAGATCGAACCGCGAAGGTCTCGATTGGAGATCGAAGATTGGACCACGAAGGTCGGGATCGACCATTTGAGATCGGACCACGAAGGTCTCGATTGGAGATTGGAGATCGGACCGCGAAGGTCTCGATTGGAGATCAGAGATCGGACCGCGAAGGTCTCGATTGGAGATCAGAGATCGGACCGCGAAGGTCGGGATTGGCTATTTGAGATCGGACCGCGAAGGTCGGGATTGCAGATCGAAGATCGGACCGCGAAGGTCGGGATCGACTATTTGAGATCGGACCGCGAAGGTCGGGATCGACTACTTGAGATCGGACCGCGAAGGTCGGGATTAACTTCTGAGATCGGACCACGAAGGTCTCGATAGGAGATCAGAGATCAGACCGCGAAGGTCAGGATCGACTATTTGAGATCGGACCGCGAAGGTCCCGATTGGAGATCGGAGATCGGACCGCGAAGGTCGGGATCGAATACTTGAGATCGGACCGCGAAGGTCTCGATTTGAGATTTGAAATCGGACCGTGAGGGTCGCGATTGAGGGTTGGACCGCGAAGGTCGAGATTTGAGATTTGAAATCGGACCGTGAGGGTCGCGATTGAGGGTTGGACCGCGAAGGTCGAGATTTGAGATTTGAAATCGGACCGTGAGGGTCGCGATTGAGGGTTGGACCGCGAAGGTCGAGATTTGAGATTTGAAATTGGACCGTGAGGGTCGCGATTGAGGATTGGACCGCGAAGGTCACGATTTGAGAATTGGACCGAGAAAGGTCGCGAATAAGGATTGGACCGCGAAGGTCGAGATTTGCGATATCGGACCGATAGGGTCGCGATTGAGAGTTAGACCGCGAGGGGTCGAGATATGAGATATCGGACCACGGAAGGTCGCGATTGAGGATTGGACCGCGAAGGTCGAGATTTGCGATATCGGACCGATAGGGTCGCGATTGAGAGTTGGACCACGGAAGGTCGCGATTGAGAGTTGGACCGCGAGGGGTCAAGATATGAGACATCGGACCACGGAAGGTCGCGATTGAGAGTTGGACCACGGAAGGTCGCGATTGAGATATCGGACCACAGAAGGTCGCGATTGAGAGTTGGACCACGAGGGTCACTATTGAGAGTTGGACCACGAGGGTCACTATTTTAAAGATTCCCGAGATGGGACCATGCAATTGTTATTTAAGTTTACTGAAAACACATTTTTCTCAGAGTCCTAAATGGTTGGAAAAGAGTGTGTCTTCTTTTTCGCAACTAATCCTAGAGTTCTAATCAGTGGATCTCGTCACTACGCTTATAAGCCCCTCGTTTCCATTGTAGATCATCTTTCTCAGGACGGACTATCCCGAGCGAGGTCTGATAAGGCAAGCGAGTTCCACCGACAAAGGAAAAAGTGAACTTAAGGCTAGCTGATCACGCAAACTTTCAACGTATATGACGTACGGGCCACGGTCGAAGTCAACGTCCTTAAGTTAAGGCGGGGATCGTGCCAAAATTTGGGCATGACCTCTCCTGACTCGCTTGTGCGAGAGACCTTAGCTTTTTAGCGTTGGCCAAGTTGTGGCCGGTACTCTGCTCATACGGCGAGGTTTGGTGACACGGCGTCACATTGAACCTTCTGCGGGTATATTTTGCGAGCTCGCATCAAAGTCAAGGCCGAAAAAGCTCAAGACTTCGGGTCGGGAACGACCTTCGGTCTAAAACTCTCGAGCTTGACTCGGAGCGGGAGCCCGGCGTGAAAAACATACACTTAGGCTTTATGACACGAGCTAAGCCAAAACCAACCGGAGTCTTGGACAAAGTGTGACACAAAGAGTGCATGGCTTACACGGGCTAGGATGGGTACATTTGGGACGACCCCGTGCGCCCGAAAGGTGTCGCAACCAATCGGAGTGCAACCGATAAGGCCATCCCGGGTTAGGGGTTGTAGTGTCTGATGTACCGAGTGCACGTGAAGTGCGGTGTTCCGCGGCTCAAGTGCGCGTAGTGTGCGGTCACTAAAATTCTTTTTCTGAGTAAAACAGAGATTTTTCAGAATGTGTCTTAAAGAATTTATGATGCACAGTTCAAAAGACAGCATGAAAATCAAACATGAATGGGGATGCACAAACATGGTAAGATTTTGAAAAGTTGTCAATGTAATGCCTTTGAAACAAAAACTGTTCGAGGTTTAAAGGAACACACACACGAAAACGAGCAAGGGTAAACGAAAGTTTGACCCACGGAAGGCTTTTTTGAAAACATCGGCAGTTTTGAAAAAAGTATCTCATCCCCAGCAGAGTCGCCAACTGAAATTACCCGATCCTCGCGCGGAGCGAGAGGCGGTTGTCTTTCGCGGAGGATTGGTGTCTGAGACCTCGCTTCATGGGAAGGAAAATGAGGAGTCGCCACGCGGTTTTGTATTTTGAGCCCAAACGTTGAGAAACGGCTATTGTGAAAAGGTGTCATTTTTATTGGTAGCAAAAACTTAGGAAAAGGCTTTGAAAATAGGGGATCATTTTTATTGGTAGCAAAAACGAGTAAAAAGCTTTTTAGTACCAGAGATTGTTAGATTCGGAGGTCACATTACGTTTCGGGTAGAGTATTACGAGATCGCCCGAAACGCCTCGCATGACGAGTCTTTCTACCTTTCTCGAAAATGTGTGTGTGTGTGTGTGTGTGTTTTGAAATGGGGGCTTGAATGACAAGCTTAATCTTGGTTTGAATGTCAAACGTTGATTAGGTGACTTTTGAAAAGATGAGCGTTTGAATGACAAACGTCGGTTTGAGACAGAAATGAGCGTTTGCGTGGCAAACGTCGATTTTGAGTTTGAAAGGAGCGTTTGCGTGGCAAACGTCGACTTTGAGTTGAAATGAGCGTTTGCGTGGCAAACGTCGACTTTGAGTTTGAAAAGAGCGTTTGCGTGGCAAACGTCGACTTTGAGTTTGAAAAGAGCGTTTGCGTGGCAAACGTCGACTTTGAGTTTGAAAAGAGCGTTTGCGTGGCAAACGTTGATTTTGAGTTTGAAATGAGCGTTTGCGTGGCAAACGTCGATTTTGAGTTTGAAAAGGAGTTCGAAGGTCGAACTCCGGTTTTTTGAACCGGGAATGTCATTGTTAACGATTTTTACGGGAAAAATGCGTATTAAATGATTTTAAGTGTCAAATGGCGGCTTTTAGTTTAAAGATGAGCGTTTGGAGGCCAAACGTCATTTCGCGCGTTTTGAAAGAGAGTTCGACGGACGAACTCCGGTTTTGAACCGGGCATTACATTGTTAACGATTTTTACGGGAAAAATGCGTATTAAATGATATGCGATCAACGAATCGGGTTGCGACTCGGACTTTGAAAAGTAAATACTATCACGATCCAAACGGGTCGGACTTGTAAATGACAGTATTTAAATTGCGGTATCAACGGAATCAAACGATCCGGAATCGTAAATGACGATCGACGAGTCAAACGACTCGGAATTGTAAATGACGATCGACGAGGCCAATCGGCTCGGAATTGTAAAGTTGCATGAAAGTAAAGGACGTTCGACAGATCAAACAATCAGGAATTGTAAATGACAGGAATTTAAATGACGATCGACGGATCAAACGATCCGGAATTGGTAAATGACATAAAAGTAAACGGAACGGGGTCGGAACGCCGTTTTAACCCGAGATTATTTCTCTTACGGGAAGAGAAGAGGATCGAGGGGCTAAAACGTATCGGACCCCGTTAGACAGAGGCGTCTACATTTTGAGAGTGAGAGAGGGAGCTACCTATGGCTAGGGTCGGCTCCTTTGGCTCGGTGGGCGTATACGGGATACGGAAAGGTGTTTGAAAGGTGTTTCGGAAGTGTTTGGGCAGAGTTTCCCCTTTTATTTGGTGTTTAGAAACCTAGGGATTTGGGCAACGTTTCGACTTGTGTCGGTTTAGCCTACGATCAGAATCTACCGACGAGTAGCACGAGGGCCCCCAAAGAGTAGAGAATTCCGCCGACGAGTAGCACGAGGGCCCCCGAAGAGCGGAAGAAAGACAAGCTTTGAAGCTTGGGGTGGAGAGAGGAGGAAAATGTGTAGGATTTATGAAGGGGAGGGGAGTATTTATAGGATGAAAAAACTTGGAGGAAGGAGGAAAGACTTGGGGAGTAAGTTTGCTTAATGAGTAAGGAAGATTGCTTAACCTGATGGTTTTCTGCCCTGCAGAAAGAGTCCGGCTGGACTGTTCCTGAATTTGGCTATATTTCCTGATTGAACAAGCCATATGCGTAGATCTCTCTCTCGCGTTCGATTTGATATGTCGTGGGCTCAAAACGGAGTTCGTATGAGGGAGTTATGACCTCCGGAAGGTCGAGACGCTCGAAAACGGGAAATCGAATCCCGGAAGACCCCGAAAAGAACGTTTTTCGGGGAAAGCGGTACTTTTACGTGTGATAACGTGTGTTGAGTATGCTTTGATGTCGGGATGCACGGGGCAGTCCCGGGATGTCTCGTTGACTCGAGAACGGGGAACTTAACGGGTTCCGGTTAACTTTTAACGGATTTTGACGATCCGGATTTGGGTACTTACACCGCATATGCACCACAAGTAGGGTTGGATGCATCTATTAAACAAGTGTTCTGGGAAGATTTGGAGGAGGTGGTGCAACGAGTACCTAGTGGTGAGAAATTAGTGATTGGTGGTGATCTGAACGGGCATGTGGGGTCTGGTCGACATGACTTTGAGAGCATATATGGAGGTTTTGGTTTTGGGGAGAGGAATGAAGCAGGAAATAGTATCCTGGAATTTGCGTTGGCATATGACTTGAGTATAATGAACACTTGGTTCAAGAAGAGAGAATCTCACTTGGTGTCTTATAGGAGTGGAGGTAATGCGAGTCAGATTGACTTCTTCTTAGTAAGAAATGCTTGTAGAAAGAGTTATATAGATAGCAAGGTTATTTCGGGTGAGAGCACAACAACTCAACATAGACTGGTGGTACTTGATTTTTGAAGTAAGAGAATTTCGAGGAAGAGAAAATCACAGGTAGACCCTAGAATCAAGTGGTGGAGACTTCAAGGGGAGAATCAACAGAAATTTGTAGCTAAGATGGTCGATACCGGTATTTGGTCGGATAATATGGAGGATATGGATATAGATTCGACTTGGACTAAGATGGAACATACCATAAAGGAGGTGGCGAAAGAAGTCCTTGGAGAATCTAGAGGAAACGGGCCACCAGGTAAGGACACATCATGGTGGAACGAGAAAGTAAAACAAGCAATAAAGGGCAAGCGAGAATTCTACAAATTATTGGGGAAATGTAGGAGCGACGAGAACTATGAGAAGTATAAAGAAGCTAGAAGAGATGCTAAGAAAGCAGTAAGAGACGCAAGAGCAAATGTGAATCAAAAACTTTATGATAAGTTGGATACAATAGAAGGGGAAAAGGACATCTACAGAATCGCTCGTATGAGGGATAAGAGGACACGAGATATTGGGACGGTTAAATATGTGAAAGATGTAGATCAAAGAGTTCTAGTCGGGGATAAAGAGATAAAAGATAGATGGAGTTTGTACTTTGATACCCTGTTCAATGGCGGTCAAGAGCAGGATATTGGAGATTTAAATATCTCTTCGAGTATGGTTAATCGAGATTTTATGCGGAGAATTCAAAAGAGTGAAGTGGAAATGGCAATGAAAAAGATGAGATTGAAGAAAGCTGTAGGACCGGATGGTATACCAATTGAGGTTTGGAGATGTTTCGGGGAAAGGGGAATAGATTGGTTAACAACGCTATTTAACAAGATATGGAGAATTAACACAATGCCATTGGAGTGGCGGAAGAGTACTCTGATCCCTTTGTATAAGAACAAAGGTGATGTCCAAGATTGTGCCAACTATCGGGGATCAAACTAATGAGCCATACTTTGAAACTTTGGGAAAGAGTGATTGCACAAAGGCTGAGAAAAATTGTGGAAATTTCGGATAACCAATTTGGGTTTATGCCGGGAAGATCGACTATGGAGGCAATATATCTTATGAGACAAACCATGGAGAAATATCGGGATCAAAAGAAAGATTTGCATATGGTTTTTATTGATTTGGAGAAGGCGTATGATAAAGTGCCAAGAGAGGTACTTTGGTGGGCATTAACAAAGAAGGGTGTTTCAAAGAAATATATTGATATTATCAAGGACATGTATAATGAAATTAGTACTTGTGTACAGACTAGTGTTGGGAAAGGCGAAGAGATCCCTATAAAGATTGGAGTGCATCAAGGTTCCGCACTTAGCCCCTTTCTTTTTGCTTTGATAATGGACGAATTGACGAGGTCAGTCCAAGATGATATACCAAGGTGTATGTTGTTCGCAGATGATATTGTGTTGATTGATGAGACAAGAGAGGGTGTTGAAAGTAAATTGGAGTTGTGGAGACACACTTTGAAATCTCGAGGTTTTCGACTAAGCAGAAGCAAGACTGAATATTTGGAATGTAAGTTTAGCAGAGTTGGAAGTAGGGAGACAGGGGCGGTCACATTTGATGGAAAGATTGTCCAAGCTTCTGAGTTTTTTCGCTATCTTGGATCCATTATCCAAAAGGATGGAGAATTAGATGGTGATGTGGCTCATAGGATTAAAGCAGGTTGGTTGAAGTGGAAGAATGCCACAGGGTTTCTATGTGATCGCGGCATGCCCAATAGACTAAAGGGAAAATTCTACCGCACGACAATTAGGCCGGCATTGCTTTACGGCACCAAATGTTGGGCCGTGAAACAGTGTCACGTGCATAAGATGAATGTGGCGGAGATGCGTATGGTTCGATGGATGTGCGATCATACAAGAAAGGATCGATTGGGGAATGAGGTGATCAGAGGTAAAGTAGGAGTTGTGCCCATTGAGAATAAAATGAGGAAAAATCGTCTGAGGTGATTTGGACATGTGAGAAGGAGACCGAGTGATGCACCGGTTAGGAGGCCGGAACAGTGGAGAAATGATAAAATGGCGAGGGGTAGGGGTAGGGGAAGACCCAAACAAACTTGGATTAGAGTGATTGAAAATGATATGAGTTTACTTGGAGTGGATGAAAGTATGGTGTTGAAGAGGCCGGAGTGGAGGGCAAAAATCCATGTGGGGCCGATTATTTTTATTTATTTATTTTTATTTTTATTTTATTTTATTTTATTTTTTTTTTATTATTTATTATTATTATTTTTTTTTATCATTTTATTATTATTATTATTATTATTTTATTTTTTATTTTTTATTTTTTATTTTTTATTTTTTATTTTTTATTTTTTATTTTTTATTTTTTATTTTTTATTTTTTATTTTTTATTTTTTATTTTTTATTTTTTATTTTTTATTTTTTAATTTTATTTATTTATTTATTTATTTTTTCAACAACCTTTCACACGATGACATATGATGATTCATGTAAGCCGATCTCAAATTAGTTTGGGACTAATGCTTTGTTGTTGTTGTTGTTGTATACCTTTTATATGTACTCCCTCCGTCCCGGAACAATCTTCACACTTTCCCTTATGGGCGTCCCAAAACTTACTTCACACATTTAAAACTTACCTAAAATGGAAAGGAATCTTTACTATTCCCTCCACTCATTCTCTCTCCTATATTATTTTAATACTCACAACACCATTATAATTTACTATTCTCTCCACTCATTCTCTCTCCTATTTTATTTTCACACTCACAACACTTTCAATATAATACTCCCTCCTTAAAACCAGTGCAAACAGTGTTTGTGAATTATGTTTCGGGACGGAGGGAGTATATATCTAGGGTCAAAACATTCATTCTTTAATTAATTCTCCTTTATTTATTTCATTCTTCTGTTTAAAATTGAAATACTGCACTCCCTCCATATTATCCGAAAAGTTACAAAAAAGTGATTGATGATGCCAAAATCGTCAAACCAGCCCAAATCCAAGCGTTGAATGCTCCGGCGATTGCAGGGCCTGAAAATAAGAGAAAACACGTAAACTAATCCGGGGCGGATCCAAAGTGCCCTCCCGCGTGAGAGAGTAAGTTCACGGTTGATATTAGAGAAATCAAATTGACAGAGTTTCTCCAATGTAAAAAGTAACGTACCCAATAATGAGCCATGGGGCTTGTATTTATAGGAATGGTTAGACAGAATCCATGTTGGAATGAACTTGTAAAGAGATAAGATATAATTCTAATAGAATTATATCTGTTAAGGAGTCATTGTTTGACTTGAATTGATGTTGATAAGTATAATCCTGATTGGATCATGGCTGTATAATCCTTGTTGAATAAGGATTGTAAGCGCTAATGAACGCCGAGGAAGGCAAATGTTTTCTCGGCCTTTGGCAAATAGGCCGAGGAAAATGATTCTGCTTCCTCGTCATTTGGTAAATGGCCGACACGGAGATATGCCGGGGAGAATGATTTTCTTTCCTCGTCACTTGGAAATATGCCGAGCAAATAACTTTTCTCTCCTTGGTAATTGCGACATGACGGCCCAAGAATGATGATATAAGGCCGAGATAAATGTTCCTCGGCATACGAGGAAGATCTTACTCGGCCCTAATACTTCATAATTAGACAATATCCACTGCCCAATATAGTTGGGCCCTAGTTCGGGCAAGCCCATGTTCGTAGCTCGGTTTATATCGTTCAGTGGCCCCCAACTTTCTAGCTCGGCTTAGGACGAGTAGAAAGTTAGCTCGTCCTCGGCATATGGGATACGAATAGGTTTTACACGCGTCATTGGTGGGTAGCTGATGGTTACTATTCTGATGATTATATGGGGCCCCCCAGTCTTGTCACGCCTCGGTATCTGTAACTTGCATTTAATGTTGGGGGCGTATTACCCGTTTTATTCCTTTACCCATGGGTTAACCCGATTTGGGGAGATATAAAAACTAAAACCCTCTTCATTTTACTCTTTACAAATCCCAAGTATTTGAAATCAGTTGGCAAGGATTCACCGGCGAATACTACAGCCGATCTTCGAACCCGCATTCCGGCGAACTCAATTTGTCCCTTGGCGACGCCGCGTTCTCCTTTGATTCAGAGCATCTTCACGAACTCAGGTATGAACTTTTCCCTTTCTTTCAACTCCCGCTCATGCTCCAGCGCTTTCTAGGGTTTAGGAGTGATTTTGTCCATGCCAAGAACCGCCATTGTCAAAGAATGGAGCTTTTCTTCATGAATTTTTGTTTTAAACTTTCAAACTTCAAGTCTTTGATTTTCTTTGCATTTTGTATGAATTTTCTTGGATATTGAATGAACTCCCCTTTAATCTTTGATTCCCCTTAGAAATGGCTCGTTCTTGGGACCATTCCCTCGATTCCGTTATGGATACCACCGGTAATCCGAGGGTTTATCGGCGAGAGAGAGGTCCATGGTTGATGCTGCACTTGGATGACATAAGCAAGCAGTTGAGGGGTTATGGTCGCTCTCGTTTATTCATCCAATACCCGGATTCCACAAGAATAGATAGGATTGATTCCGGGTCACCAAACATTATAGTGTTTGAGGATAGGGCTGAAATGGTGGAGCACATTGAAGCTGTTTCTACCCGGCCTCCGACCGCGAAATGCGTGAGCTGTCGAGAGGTACGGCCTCCTCCTCGGCCTTATGAAATGACGAGGAGGAAATCTTCCTTCCTCGGCCTTATGAAATGACGAGGAGGGAATCTTCCTTCCCCGTCATTTAATCAGCCATTGACGAGGTAAATAATTTTGTCTCCTCGTCTTTATGCAGATATGACGGGAAGAGAAGGAGAACCCTCCTCGTCTACTCAGATAGTTAACGCCTTCGTTGAAGGTGCGCAAGCTGATGCCCGCCTAGTCCGAAGAAGAGGGCGCCGAGCGAGTAGCCGAGGAAAGCAAATTGAGAAGGCACCAAAGCCTGGGGATCCCATGATTGAGAAATTGCACACCAAGTACAAAGTGAACCGCGCTGAGTATAAATTAACTTATATGGGCAAGATTGAGCCGAAGACGGAAAAAGAGGAGAATGACTTCTACTACAACCAAGATTATGTCCACTTCTATTATAAACAGCTTCCAACGGGGGCTTCACTTCCTTTGGATCCCTTCATTTGTGAATTTCTAGATGATGTGAAGGCGTGCAGGCCATGCTAGAGCAATGGCACCGGGTTCTTGTCGGCTTCATTATCCTTTGCCGTAGTCTAGGTTATGAGCCAACCATGGGAGCCTTCCGTCATTTCTACATTATCCAAGTTATCAAAGAACAGTGGCTTGTAGTAATTAGGAGTGCAAATAAGAGACCTAAGCTGCTTCTTCCCATGTCTAGCAAAGTTCAGTAGGATCATCACGTTATCAGAGTTGAGAGCCGCCAAGGTTGGGAAGTTCCAGTCTCCTTGTGATGATCCCACATCTTCCTTTGCTGTCCAACAATACGAGTGGACCAAAGATTTGATCAAGCGTCTAGAAGAGTTTGCCAGGGTAGGAGTCCTGGATTGGAAGCAAGTTGAATCCTCGGATCATTTCTATATCCAGGCAGGATTGATGCCGGGAACGAGGATGGGGTGGCTCCCTCGTCAATGTTAAAAGAGGACGTCGCTTCAATGATTGGACGATACATCCAGGCTTCGTATTCCACGAGGATTGTATTAGGTGCCATGAAGAAGCGTCCCCGTGATCAATATGCAGGAGAACCTAACATTGTTGGACGTAAACATTTATCTTGGACACTTGTAATTTTTGCGTGTCAGATTATTTTGCTCGTACTTGACCTTGAATTCTCTTGCTCGTACTTGACCATTTCTTCCTTGTCTTTACAGATTTAACCGCCGAGGAAGAAACGGCCCTTGAAATGGAGAGACTAAGTCCCCGGGGAGGCGATCAAGCGAAAGAAAGCCGAGCAAGAAATGCGCCTGCTACGACGGAAAGGAAGGATGAGGCCAATGCTCGTAATTTGGTCTTGGGCGTTCGGGGTGATAAACCCCTTCCTCAAACTTCACCGGGATGTAAATTCCGAGGACGCAAAGATCCGAGGAACGGGCTGAACCCATGGCCGGGTGATATGCCTAACCCTCCTACCGAGGCCGAGGAAGCGTGGCCGAGGAAACCAGCCTTATTCAAAGGAAATCCGCTCCAAAAGGCCTCAAGTTTCCGGTCTTGGGAGCCGGTAGCTAAGCGGGCAAGCGTCGGTGCGGCCCCAACGTTGATGCTCCCCTCCGCTTCAATCTATCAAGATCGGCTGAGGAGGCCGACGAGCCGCCAAAAGTATGTCCCTCAATGTTCCTCGTCTTAAGGGACTTCCTTGGCAAGCGGAGGGTCCTCGTAAGATTGGGCCGTGCTCCCATTCGAGAGGGCCATGGACGAGGAAGCTTATGAGACCTTTTGTAAGGAGGCTCCTAACGAGGACACCTTGCTCTTGCCATAAGGGACTCTTGATCGCCGAGGTAAATGTTGATCCCTTTTCTTGGTTATTGTCCTTGATATTGTTTTGCCTTTCTAATAATGATTTATCTTTCGCTTAGCTTCCACGTCACGGCGTACGAGAATGTTCTAGCCAAGAAGAAGACAAGGCGTACGAATGAGGCCAAGGCCGCCCAAGCAAAGAGTGAAAATGATAAGGCTTCCTTGGCTAAGCTTTGAAGGCCAAGGACGCCGAACTTGTGGCGGTAAGGCCAAGGTGGAGGCCGAGGTAAAAGAGCCGAGGAGGAAGAGAAGGCCAAGGCCGAGGAACATCTCGGCTAAAAGGAGAGGAGCTGGCCAAAGGCATTAACGGGATAAGGCCGAGCTTCGGGCAAGGCCGAGGAAGGCGAGGCCAAATACCGAGGATTGGAGGCCGCTTCCCGCCAAGGAGAATGAGGCCGTGGCGCGCTTCAAGGAGAGCCCGGCGTTCAAGGATGCCGTGGTGTCTAGCTCGGCCTTCCAGGAGATGGCCGTGGACGAGCAGACGGCCACCATGTTTGAAGATGGATACCTCCCATCTTGCTAGAGTATATTGCCGATCCCTCCACCTATTTGGACATCAACAAGGTAGCCATGCTAATATGCCGGGATCAATACAACGAGGAAGTTAGGGCTCTCCATTCCTTGGTCCCCTTTTCTGCAAGCAACTTGGAATTGATAGCGGCCAAGGATGCTCAAGCATGCAGGGAAGTGTGGAGGCCAGCCCCTGTCGTCCCCGACAACATCAAAGACTTGGTGGAGGCGATCCAAGACGAGGAAGAGCGTGAGGGGCGGGAGGCCGAGGTAGAGGAAGGCCGAGAAAACTAATGCCCATGCTCATCAAACGACCCTTCCTCCTCCGCTCCATTACTGGGCCACCGGCTTGAAGAGCCTTTTGATGATGCTGGCGATCTTAGGATAGTTTTTCCTTTTCTGCTTTTTGTAATAGACAATAGGATCTGTAATTCCATTTGAATATCAATGAAAAATCCTTTGTCATGATTCCTGTCACTTCACTAACTTGGTTATATTTTGATATGTTATGCAAGCATTAGCCTTAGGAAGGTGGGATCCTGAGGAAGGGTCTCTTGTTCCTTATGGAGCAAGTGGTTAGGCCAGAGGAAAGATTCCTCGGCTTTGACTTCCGTGACTTGTAATCTGAAGAAGGTGGACCCTTCGTAGGATGTATGGTAAGCCATCGAGCAAGGGAGGACCCTTGGTCTTGGCCGGTGTTAAGCCATCGTGCCAAGGAAGATCCTTGGTCTTGGCGGTTGTGTAAGCCATCGGAGCGGGTCCACCTTGTTTCAGGATTACAAGTCGAGGTTACAGCCGAGGAATCTTTCTCGGCCTAACCACTTGCTCCATAAGGAACAAGAGACCCTCTCGGGATCCCACCTTCCTAAGGCTAATGCTTGCATAACATATCAAAATATAACCAAGTTAGTGAAGTGATCATGACAAAGGGATTTTTCATTGATATTCAAATTATGGATGCATCCTATTGTCTAGCCGAAAAGGAAAACTATCCTAAGGCTGGCGAAAGCATCATCAACTCTTGCCAGCTCATTGTGTAATGGAGCCAGGAGGGAGGAAGTTGGATTTGATGAGCATGGGCATTAGTTTCCTCTTCCACCTCGGGCCTCCCGACCTCGGCTCTTCCTCATCTTGATCGCTCCACTAAGTCTTGATGTTGCCGAGGACGCAGGGCCGGCCTCCACACTTCCTGCATGCTTGAGCATCCTTGGCCGCTATCAATTCCAAGTTGCTTGCGTAAAAGGGACCAAGGAATGGAGAGCCCTAACTTCACCTATATTGATCCCGCATATTGCACGGCTACCTTGCTGATGTCAAGCCGCGAGGGATCTGGCCAATATACTCCTAGCAAGATGGAGGTATCCATCTTCAAACATGGTGGCCGTCCGCTCGTCCACGCGGCATCCCGGGAAGGCCGAGCTAGACACCACGGCATCTCAACGCCGGCTCTCAAGCGCGCCACGACCTCATTCTCCTTGGCGGAAGTGGCGCCTCAATCTCCAGATTGGCCTCGCCTTCCTCGTCTTTAATCGTGACTTGTAATCCCGAACCAAGGTGGACCCTTGGTAGGATGTATGGTAAGCAGTCGAGGGAGGACCCTTGGTCTTGGCCGGTGTTAAGCCATCAGGCCAAGGAAGATCCTTGGTCTTGGCAGTTGTGTAAGCCATCAGGCCAAGGGGGATCCTTGGTCTTGGCAGTTGTGTAAGCCATCAGGCCAAGGGGGATCCTTGGTCTTGGCAGTTGTGTAAGCCATCAGGCCAAGGGGGACCCTTGGTCTTGCAGGCTGATGTGCTCATCATCGAGCCAAGAGAGGCCCTTGTCTGGCATTGTAAGCCATCGTGCCAAGGAAGATCCTTGGTCTTGGGCATTGTGTATCGGAGAGTCGGAGGTAATGTCCTCATCTTCGGTCTTTGGGGTGAAGAGTTGATAGTTGCTTTGCCTGTTGGAAGAAACTGCTTTCGTAGAACTGAAATGCGATTACATAGAACTGCAATCCTATCAACTAAAAAAAACAAAAAAGGCAGAAAACAAAAGACCGAAAATAAATGACAGAAAATAAAGAGCTAATTTATTGCATAATAAACTAAACTAGTGATAATATTTTCTAAGGTTGTCGGAATGCCACGGATGCTTGAGATCTTTCCCCTCCTTGGTCCTCAATCTGTAGGTCCCTTCTCGGATGACTTGAGTGATGATATAGGGACCTTCCCAATTTGGGGAGAGCTTGTTACGTTCGCCTTCCGACCAGTGGCTTCGATCTTTCTAAGTACCCAATCGCCAACTTGGAATACTCTTTTGATGACCCTCTTGTCGTGATATGCCTTGGTCCTTTGCTTGTAATTCACCATCCTCATCTGCGCAGCTAGTCGTTTTTCATCTATCAGGTCCAGGTCTAGGAGCCTATTGACCTTATTGACTTGCTCGTCATAATGGGAGTTCCTTACTGTAGGGATGGCCATCTCTGGCCGGTGCAGCCTCGAGTAACCGAAGGTTAGTGCGAATGGGGTTTCCCCGGTTGGCCCCGGGTGGTTGTGCGAATGTACCCATAAAGCTAGGGAAGTTCGTCCAACCATCTACCCTCGCGACCTTCAAGATTCTTGGTGAGGCGGTTAGGACCGGTTTGTTGGCGGCTTACGCTTGACCGTTGCCTTGGGGTGCACGCTGGCGAAGATTTTGCAGAGGCGTGCTGACTCTCCCCACCCCCGTTGTAAATGCCGTGGAGAATTGGAGTCCATGGTCGAGAAACAATTGTATGTGGAAGGCCAAATCTGCACCGAGATGTTGTCACGACAAAGTTGATCGCGTTCTCTTCCGTTATCTTGGCCAATGCCTTGGCTTCTATCCACTTAGAGAAGTAATCAACAGCTTACTATCACGTACTTGCAATTACCACGGGCGGGTGGGAAGGGTCCAATGAGGTCGATCCCCCACATATCAAATGGCCACGTAGGTATTACGAGTGTTTGCTCGATCACGAGGTAGTCTTGGAATGTCGAGAGAACCTTTGGCATTTGTCACATTTTTGAACATAGGCGTGCGCGTCTTCCCTTAGGCTCGCGGTAGTAACCTAGCGATATGATTTTGTCGGCTAAGGTTACGCCCGGGTGTCCGCCGCAAACACCTTCATGTACTTACGCCAAGAGGTTCTCGGTTTCCTTGGGATAGACACACCTTAGCAGGGGCTTCGTGAAAGATCTTAGGTAGAGGACTCCGTTCATCACCACGAATCTTGGAGACCTCTTCTTGATAAGCTTGGCTCGAGCATCATCTTCCTCGGGAGTTTCTCCTTCTCAATGTATTCGATGTAGTCATCGATCCAAAGCATCTCTCTTCCTCGTCCCGGAAGCATGACTTGTAATCTTTCATACGCAGGGTTCCTCAAGCATAAACTACATATGGGTTGGTCTCAGGAAGACACGTCCATGGTGGCTAGTTTGGAGAGAACGTCTGCGACTTGGTTATCTTCCCCTTCCTACGCCCCGAGGCTCGAAAAATTCCATTTTCTTCGTCATATCTAGGACCAGTCTCTATACTTGGCAAGGGTGATATCTTGAGTGTTATATTCTCCCTTTACTTGTTTGACAACAAGTCCGGGGAGTCGCGTAGTCAGCTAGCCACCTTAGTTGCTCCATAGAAGGAGGCCAACTCAATGCCAAATATGAGAGCCTCGTATTCGGCTTGGTTGTTAGAGGCGGAAACTTGAAGCGGATGGCATCTTGTATAGTATATTCTCTTATGGGCTTGCTAGTACAACTCCAGCTCCGCTTCTTTCCTTGGTAGCTGATCCGTCAGGTATACGGTGATCCAACAGTTGGATGGGAGTTCAATGGGAGAGTCTTTTTCCTCCGGCGCGTTTTGCTTCCGGGAGGTGGGGAGATGCTCACCCATAAAGGCAGTCTCGACCATGAAGTCAACCAAGAGCATGTGCTAAGAGGGTCTTCCTTGGTTGGTAAGTGATATCAAACTCCGTTAGAGCGATTGACCAATTAAGGAGACGTCCCGAGCCATCCAACTTGTGAAGGATTTTCTTGAATAGTTCGTTGGTGTAGACGGTGATAGGATGTGCGTAAAAATATGCACGCAGCCTTCCTTGAAGCAATGACTAGTGCGTATGCTATCTTCTCCACATTGAAATATCGCTTTCTACATCGGACAAGTGCCTTAGAGACATAGTAGACTGCTTACGAATTCCTTCATCCTTTCGACTAAGACAACCAAGGAAGATGATCAAAGGCAGCTAGGAAGACGTATAGCATCTCACCGTAGTGGGAGGCCGCTAAGCAAGGGAGGGGAACCCAAGTACTCCTTCAACCGGAGGAATGCTTCCGAGCATTCAGGAGTCCAGAGAAGCTCTGGTACCCTTCGCACTCTTCAAGAAAGGCAAGCTGATTTTCGGCGGATTTGGCGATGAATCTTCCAAGGGCCGCAATTCTTCCATTAAGTCTTTGGACCTCCTTGATGGTGGTAGGTTCCTTCATGTCAACGAGCGCCTTGATTTTCTCTGGGTTTGCTTCAATCCCCCTTTGGGAAACCATGAAGCCTAGGAATTTCCTCGCGGTAACTCCGAACACGCACTTGCTTGGATTCGGCTTCATGTTGTTTGCTCGGAGGTTGTGAATGGTCTCTTCTAGGTCGAGGAACGTGGCGCCTTCCTTGGTCTTTATGACCATGTCATCAATATAAGCTTCCATGTTTCTACCTATCTCGACTTGCGAAAACTTGATTTACCATCCGTTGGTAAGCTGGCACCGGCATTCTTGAGCCCAAAAGGCATCATGATATAGCGAGAAATTCCCACACGTGTTTGGAAGGCGATCTTCTCGATGTCCTCTTTCGCCATTTTTATCCGATGATAGCCCGAGTAGGCATCTAAGAAGCCGAGAGTTTGGTGTCCAGAAATGGAGTCAACCAACTTGTCGATTACAGGGAGAGGATAGCCGTCCTTAGGGCGGGCTTTGTTTAGATCATTAAAGTCTATGTACATACGCCATTTCCCATTTTGCTTCTTCACCATAACGACATTAGCCAACCAAACGGGGTATTTGACTTCGCGAATTATTCCGGCGTGAGTAGCTTCGCACCTCTTCTTTTATAGCTTCCTCCTTGTCCCTTGCAAAATTTCTCCTCGTCCGGGAGATGGTCTTCGCTAAAGGATCAACTTCTAAGCGGTGGAGGGCTACTTCTTCATTGATCCCCCTCATGTCTTCGACTCTCCAAGCAAAGACGTCGAGACTGTTTTTCAAGAGGGATATGATTCTTTCTTTCTCTTCCTGTGATATCTGGCCTCCTAGCTTGATTTTTTGTTCAGGATAGTCGATTAATGACTACCTCTTCTAGCTCATCTACGAGTGCTTCATTTCTGGTCCGTCTCGAAATTCCAGGGATTCGATGATGATCTCTGATTCTCCTCCCTTCATTGTCGTTTACATTGAGGCCTTCTTCCTCCATAAGTTTATCAATGTCTGGAAGATCGTTCTTCCCCGATCTGATTCTCCTCCCTTCATTGTCGTTTACATTGAGGCCTTCTTCCTCCATAAGTTTATCAATGTCTGGAAGATCGTTCTTCCCCGAGTCATGGTTGGCCCCCGAGTTCTGGTCATTGACGAGAATGGGGTCTTCCTCGGAGATGGGTAGAACTATGCCTTGGTCATCCACAGTTTCTAGGACCATAGGTGCCTCTTCAGACATAGGTACAGGTGGATCTACGCCTTGGTCATCCGCAGTTTCTAGGACCATAGGCTCTTCTTCCAGTGTGGGTAGAGTTACGCCTTGGTCATCCACAATTTCTAGGACCATAGGTTCCTCTTCCTCACTTTCCCACATTTCACGGATATAGCTCATTCTAGAGCTAGTTTCGGTGGTCTTCTGTGATTTGGAGATCTTGATGTTCTCCTCGGGCGTATCTATCTCCACGCTTTTTGACTTTTTCCGGCTCTTGACAACATGTTCCAAGAAATCTTTGGGGGTTGCCCTCACGCATCCAATGCCTGCACGCAGTGGGAAATTTAACTCGTTGGTGAGGAAGGGAGGCCACCATCCCAAGTTTGGCTTGACTTGGAATGCCTATAATCGCATGATAGTCACTAGTCAAGTCCATGACTATAAAAGTGACAGTAGCTTTGGCTCGGAAGGGATGATCGCCGACTTTGAGTTCTAGTTCTACGGTTCCCTTTGCTCCAACCTTATGGTTGGTGAATCCTTCAAGCCTTCCATGATATGGCTCTAGCACAGTGTCTTTCAACCCCATTTGTTGGAAGGCTGAATAGTATAGGATGTCACGGGAGGCCCCCGTGTCAACAAGAAGTCTTTCGGATTCAACATTGTCAATTCGACCCTTGATGACCAAGGGCTGCTCACGAGCTGCTCGACTTCCCGCCAACTCATTTGGAGAAAAACTAATGACTTCTTCCGCTTTATGGATCCAAGCAGGGACATGGTATACTTTGCTTAGCTCGTGGATCTGGTCCCTTAGCTTTCTGGTGGAGGTCACCTCTTCACGGATCACATGTAGTTTAGCCCTAGGAGGCCTTCGATCTTCATCCTCACTCTTGGAGTCATCTTCACTCTCCTCTTGCTTCCGCTTTCGCTTGCCATCTTTCTTCATGACATAACGGTCTAACTTTCCCTCGTCAACCCATTGTTGGATTATCTTCTTAAGGGCCCAGCAACCATCAGTGGTGTGCCCGTTGTCCTTGTGAAAATCACAGTATTTGTTCTTGTTGCGGGGATATTTTGGGTGATCGAGTCGGCGGACGAGGTGGAGGAAGGTTTACTAGCTGCATGATTTCAGATAGGGGCTTTGTAAGAGGGGTGAACTCCAGCTTCTCAGTGCTTCTCGTTCTATTCTTTCCTTTGGAACCTTTGCCGTTCCCGTTGTCATTCTGTCGGGGGTTAGTTGCTTCAGGTTCCGTCTTGTCAGCTCCCCTTTTCTTTGTCTTGTCTTCAGCCATGGAAATGGCATAAGCCACCTTGTACAATTCGGCCTTGGAATTAGGTTCCCTGGCTGAGAGTTCATAAATGAGGGGGCCCGATTTTAACCCAGAGTTGAAGCAAACTATGACCTCCCTATCAGTAAGGCTTTCTTCAACTTGGTCTGCCATTTTTCGGAACCTATTGTAGTAGCTGAGGGTGGTCTCTCCCTTCCCTTGCTCAATGTTGGCCAAGTCGGTTAATCTCATCTTCCTTTTCCCAGCCGTGTGTGATGATGTGTATCCGAAAATTTTCCCATTTTTTGTTTGAAAGAAAAATCAACGAAACGGAGTCGCCACGCCATTTTAATTTTGAGGGCCAAAACTTTGAAAAAAGCCCGAGATCAGAGATTTAGGTTCGGAGGTCATGTTACGCGTCGGGAAGGACGTTAGTGTGCACCCGACGCGCCTCGTAAAACGAGTCTTCCAAGCTGAAAATCATTTGTGTGTGTGTGTGTGTGTGTTTTGGCCAAAATAAGTTGAAATTCAGAAAAGTAAAAATTGGGATATCTTTTTAAGACTTTAAACTGATCCCATGATTTTTTGGAAGATTTTTGGATTGAGATTTGGTACTCAAAAGACCTTTTGAAGTTGAGAGCCATTTCTGCCAGAATGAAAAAGGCAGTGGACCTTTGATTTTGAAATGGATTCAAGGGTCTTAAAACTTCATAATCTGGATAAACTCAGAGAATGAAAGTTGTTCTAGACACCTTAAATAAGGTTTGTGCGAAGGAATTTTCCATTTTGGAGAAGATTTGAGGGGTCAAAACCTTCTGGAAACCTCAGATATGAGATCTGGATTCCCAGAAGCTGATGAACTAGCCTCTGAAATAAAATTTGAAAAGAGGAGTTTTACTCACCCAAAAAATAAGGTAAAAATATGTCTGGAAATCTCTGGATGTTGGATACAAAAGGTATTTTGTAGTCAATACCAAATTCCAAGTTCATCTGTGTCCAAAAATTAAGACCATGGACTGAGGTCTGAGAAAATTGCTACTGGACAGCAACTTCTCAAGAAAGAAAATATGATTTTAAGGGGGTTTTTGCATCCATGCTTGTCCCCATTTCCCTAGGTTTTGGTTAGTGATCACTAGACATTTTAGTGGTGAATCAACTATACCAAACCATCCTTGGGGTACATTAGGACTAAGCACTTCATTTGCTTGGGAAGGGGAATTTTATCCTTTGAAATCTAGATTTTATGCTTGAAAATGGTTTTTAGGGTTTTGAAAATGAGTTTTCTTTGCAAGAAAGTAAGAAAGCTTAAAAATAATTTTGATCTTTGTAGAAGATCATCCATGGAGATGGTCTTCCATGGTGATCTTCTTAGATCTAGAGCAAGAAGATGAAAGAACTACATTTTGTAGTTTGAAGATGCATGCATGGTTGAGATTTAGGGTTAGGAGGAGGAGGGTTTACCAATCTTCCTTGTGTTCTTGAGTGTTTGGCTTGAGTGTATGAGTGTTTAGGGCTTTAATATGAGAGTGAGTGGATGAGTATGAGTTGGGAAAGATTGAGAGAAAAAGGTGACAATTCTTGAAGAATTCTCACCGTTTTCTCTCTATATTTCGCGGAGGTTCGGTGCAAAATGTGTTTTTCCTCCTTATTTTTGTGATCCGGAGGGCTCAATTTATAGCCCTCCCGAAAATGCAAACTCATCCGCGCGGACAAGTCCCCTCGGCGTGTAATCGTTCATTAAATGCGGCTCCGGCTTTGGACAAGGGGAATATTTCTTTTCAAAATTCAAATTGACAAGCCAGATTATGTTTCCAGCATTTCTATTTGTGGTTTTATTCTTTTGTTTTTCTTTTTTTAAGATTCTTTTTAAGGTTTAACCTTAAATAATAATGCCCATTTTACCCTCACTTTGTTAGAAAAGTTAGGATTGTTAAGAATTGTTAGAAATGTTATAACTTTCGTTAATTTTCTAACGAAAATTCTAACAAGCTCAAATTGGAGCACTTACAAGAGCCCTCGGCGACGGCGCTTTCAAGGAAGCGGGGTCGTCGATAAGAGTAAGGCTCCATATTTGGCGGGATGATCGAGTGATCGGGTGGCTGAACCTAGCGATAGGCTACCTACGTATCCCGAATGGGAATCAAGTCGGCCGTAGTTCGGGTCTTTGACCCTGGAGATGATGGCATTTTAGGTGCCTCGAACACGATGAGCGAGTTCTACGCCGCTTGCCGGAAAGAAACTCTGCTTTGGGATAAGAGATGACCATTTTCGGTCCTGATGGGTATCCGCTCTGGCTGGGATAGGGATGACCATTTTCGGTCTCTGGGCTGGGATGATTGCGATTTATCGCTTTCCTAGTGATAGCGTCTTAGGTGCCTCGAACCTTGGAGATGGCGTTTTAGGTGCCTCGAACCTTGGAGATGGCGTTTTAGGTGCCTCGAACCTTGATGATGATGGCTTTTTAGGCGCCTCGAACCTTGATGATGATGGCTTTTCAGGTGCCTCGGACCTTAATTTGAAATGGCCTTTCGGTGGACTTTGTCTGCTGCCGAAGGATAGGGTGACCGTTACCGAGGGGTTTGGACCTAATGATAGGCTACCTACGTATCCATAGTGGGAATCAAGCCCTTTCATAGTTCGAGATCTACTCGAGATTCCGTTGGCTTTTGGGATTCCGTTAACTTTGCTGGGGATTTCGTTAGCCTTTGCTGGGGAAAATCAGACGTATTTGTCTGGGAAATCGGTCTTACGTTTGACTGCCGTTGGATGATTTTGATGAAAGATACGGGATCTCGGACTTACGTTTGACTGTCGTTGGATGATTTTGATGAAAGATACGGGATCTCGTTATCTTTCTCGGGGCACTCGGTCTTACGTTTGATCATGGAAGATTTTGATGAAAGATACGGGATCTCGTTATCTTTCTCGAGGAAATCGGTCTTACGTTTGACTGCCGGGGGTAATATCGATGAAAGATACGGGATCTCGTTATCTTTCTCAGGGAGATCGGACTTACGTTTGGCTATAGGGAAGATTTTGATGAAAGATACGGGATCTCGTTATCTTTCTCGGGGCACTCGGTCCTTACGCTTCACTGCCGGTAATATCGATGAAAGATACGGGATCTCGTTATCTTTCTCAGGGAGATCGGACTTACGTTTGACTGCCGGGGAATGATTTTGATGAAAGATACGGGATCTCGTTATCTTTCTCAGGGCACTCGGTCTTACGTTTGACTGCCGGGGATTGATTTTTGATGAAAGATACGGGATCTCGTTATCTTTCTCAGGGCACTCGGTCTTACGTTTGACTGTCGGGGAAGATTTTGATGAAAGATACGGGATCTCGTTATCTTTCTCAGGCACTTTGCCTTACGTTTCGATCGCCGTGGAAGATTTTGATGAAAGATACGGGATCTCGTTATCTTTCTCGGGGCACTCGGTCTTACGTTTGACTGCCGGGGATTGATTTTGATGAAAGATACGGGATCTCGTTATCTTTCTGGGGGCACTCGGTCTTACGTTTGACTGCCGGGGAAGATTTTGATGAAAGATACGGGATCTCGTTATCTTTCTCGGGGCACTCGGTCTTACGTTTGACTGCCGGGGATTGATTTGATTTTTACCTTTCGCAGGCATGGGCGTTGGAGTTTTTTCACGTCACGGTGTGGCGACAGCCGGCGGAGTACGTCGGGGCGTATCCGGCCATGCAGTCTTGGTCCAAGCATGCCCGGGAGAAGATAAGCTCCAGGGGGCGTACGACTCGGTGTACGCGGATTGCCTTCCTTCGACGGAGGCCGAGACAGACAGGGATGATATTCTTCCCCGGGATCGCTGAGGTGGCGCAGCCCGAAGGGCGCCGAGATCCGGACTGTGCCGGAGGATTTTGAGGGGTCTCGACTGCAATGCCTATTATCCGGGAGAGAGGGTGACGCGCCAAAGATGGCGTGAACTCGCCTTTGAGGACACCGGTGGAGCCTCCCGCCGATATGATGCACTCCGAGTGATCGGTCCGTGACTCCGGGATGATTACCGAGCTGTGCAAGACTTCTCGGACTTCGTGGCGATTGAGCCGTATGCGACATTCGTCTTGAGGAGGCCGAGGATGCCTCAGGTTTTGGATAGGAGGGGCTTGGGATCCCGCGGTACCCTCGACGGATTTTTCCTATATCCAGGATGGGGTCCGATTGAGGGTGCGAGATCCCTCGGCCGAGCGGCTTCCACTTGAGCTTTCGGCCTCGTCCGGGTATGAAGGTATGGCTCCACCTTTTCCCCTTCTTTTCTTTCTTTTGTTTCATCATCACTTTCTTTTGACGCTTTTGCTTTTGTGCGGTTTTTCGGAGGTGGTCGTCGAGAAGCCGACGAAGCAAGTGATCGGGGCCAAGAGATTCATCGTGAGGATGGTCACTTGCGGGGCTCCTCGTGCTAGAGCGAGGCGACCACGGCCGGCGCCCGTCGCGGGAGGCTTCCCTATTCGCTCGTAGACTTCTTCGTAGACTCCTCCGTCTCCTCTCCTTGATCATCGCGCATCGCGCCTTCGGATCACGTCATTCTGGGATCCACACGGCAGTGGACACGTTTGGCAAAGCATGGCGGGTCGTCTTCGTACGTGCAGGAGTCCGACGCCTTCACCTTCGGATACGACTTTTCAAGATCTCGCTTGCCCTATCGTAGCGTGCCGGTTGGTCCCGATGAGCCTCTTTCTCGGAGACGAGGACGATTCTCGAGCCCGAGATTTTCGTGGCTCCTGAGGAGGCGGGCCCGAGTCGCAAGAGGGGCCGGGGGGAGACATCGGGCGCTGGAGACTCCGATTGATTTTTTTTTTTGAGATTTAGATTTGTACAGATTATGCACATTTTTTTTTTTGGAATGTAATAGTTTAGGATTTTATTTTATGAATGCAATGCAGTATGAATGCAGTGTTGCATGAGCCTTGGTTTTTTTTTTTTTTTTGCAAGGGTGTTTGGTATATGAACCGGTTTGGGGAGGTTTTTGCACATGTGTTTCGAGCAACCGGGACGGAATATTCCTCTTTTGGTGTAGCAAACTGACTGTTGCGAGATTTTTTTTTTTTTTTTTTTTTTTTTTGGGAAAGCAATCCCATCCGCGCGGATGGGGACTCGCATCTCGACATTGTCCTTTAATTTTGGTTCAGACTGGGTCTTGCTTTATTTCAAATTCAAATATCCTCTTCAACCTCCAGTCCAAACAGCCATTTTCGGGGAGAAAGAGAGAAAAACCATGGAAATAGCCAAAAATTCTCCAAAATTGTCCAAAGAAAGGCAAATGTTGTTCTTTGAAAAGTTCAAGGAGTGGTGTAGGGAGATCATGCATGAGAGAAGATCATTCTTCGAAGAAAGGTACAAGATACGATGCTTGTGGTCTCTCAAAGAATTGGTTCCGGATTATGACCTCTTAAGAGCTTCTTCTTCGTTTTGGGATACTAGAAGGCATGTCTTTTGCCTTTCCTTCAACGAGATTGTTCCGACTGTCGAAGAATTTCGGGCCTTGCTTGGAGGTCCGGAGGTGGAAGAGATAGCGGTTCCTTTGCCCGGAGGGGCTTCTGTTGCGGACAGATTGGGCGTCCTCCTGCATCTTTCCCTGAGGAAGCGCAAGGTATGATTCGCGGTCCCGATCATTTCGATATATCCGGTCTTCCCGAAGCATTTAGGGGCCTAGGTTTGGTGGATGATGCCTATTGGGATGCCTTTGCACTTTGTATGTTTGGCACCCTGTTCATGGTCTATTCCTTTGGGATCCGCCATCGGTCTTTGCTGGATGTCGTCGTTCTCACCGTCGCCCGGCGTAGATGTCGTTCCTTTGATTCTGGGGGAGACTTTTCATGCTCTCGACAGATTAGCTACCGGAAGGCGGTATATGCACGGGGGCAGCCCGTTTCTCTTGACCCTGTGGCTGATGGAGCGTTTGGGGGTTCTTCGGGAAACCTCTCGATATGATCGTGCCTTGGACTTTTGCCGGGAGGGTGTTGATGTAGATTTTGATGATCGTGGCTCGTGGGAGCGTTGGATGGCGGGTCGCCGACCGAAGATATCGATGGTCGGTGCCTCATTGGCGGGTGGAGACTCAAGAGTGCTTCAGGATGGGTCTCCCGTGGTCATGCTTCCCGGGCTTTCTCACCTAGCTTCTATATTCGGCTTTAGTTCCGAGACGGTTTGGCTGGAGCAGGTTCCTTTGGAGGGTTTTGATGATATAGCCACCGTGGTGGTGGCTCCTGTTTCTATGGATGATCCCTCGGTGTTTCCATTTCTTTCCCGAGCATGGAGGTATGATGCCTTTCCTCCTCGGGTCATTCTCGAGCGTCCGAGACCGGTGTTCCCGACCACTTGGTACTGGATTGGTATGAGAGGCATCCGGGAGAGACTCGTGTGGCTATTTTCGGACGGCGTGAGGCCATTGTGGGTGCGGAGGTCCTGACTCGCTTTCGAGAGGAGGAGGGCCGAGGCGAGGGCCAACCCTCATGACAGAGCGGAGACGCCGTGACCGACTATGAGGCTTACGTCAAGAGACAGGAGAGGAGGGCTCCTATGCTACCGCCTAGGCTACAGGAGATGAGGGATGACGCTAGTGGCTACTAAGGCCCCGACAGGCCGGTTTGATAGACCCCCGTCCCTATACCAGAGCTTGGTAGGAGGAACACCGACATTTTTCCCCGTTCGAGAAAAAAGAAGACTCGGAGGGGGAAGAAAAGGGAGAGGCCAAGCACGAGTGGCTTGGAGTGACTACGAGATTTTCGAGTATCCCTTTCTTGCCATGGCATACACATTAGTTTGATTATGTACCTTAGTTTTCCTTTAGCAGTTGTCGCTTGTAGGAATGAATCGGGCTTAGACTCATCAAAGAGCTTTTAACTTGTAATGAATATTTGAATTGCTTTAGAGTTTTTCGAGACGCTTTCATGGTCTCGATCAATTGTATTGATGCCAAAGTATGACTTTTTATTTGTGTTTTAGACCGAACCGTTTCCTGCCGCCTACGTTCCCTCATTTTGAGGAGCTCAGTCTTCGTAGTTCAACCCGGTGAACTCTTTTTTTTTTTTGTTTGTTGTTTTTTTTTTAGTGCAACCCTGTCTTTTACCTAAGTCGCCCTTTTCGGGTTTTTCAACCTAGTTGGGTATTACTCTTTTTAGCACTTTTCTTTGTTTTTGTTTTTTTTTTGTTTGTTTTTTTGTTTGGTGCAACCCTGTTTTTTACCTAGGCCGCCCTTTTCGGGTTTCTAACCTAGTTGGGTATTACTCTTTTAGCACTCCTTTTTTTTGTTTTTTTTTTGTTTGAGTGCAACCCCGTTTTTTACCTAGGCCGCCCTTTTCGGGTTTCTAACCTAGTTGGGTATTACTCTTTTAGCACTCTTTTTTTTTGTTTTTCTTCTCTTTTTTTTTTTTACGCGTAGTATACGCGCAGCCTTGTCACCATTCACCGGGTGTACAAAGGGATTCCCGTCGAGGTCCGCAAGTTGCATGGCTCCTCCGTGAGAAGATCTTCTCGGACGACATATGGCCCGACCTGCATGTGCTCCCATTTTCCGAGGGGTTGATACGGACCGGGGCTTTTCTTTTAAAACGAGATCCCCTTCTCGGATTTCCCGATGCTTTACTTTCTTGTCGAAGGCTCTGGCCATTCTTCCCTGGTAGGCTCGGATGTGCTCCATGGCCTTCAATCGGCGTTCGTCTAGTAGGGCCAATTCGTCATGGCGACTCTGGAGCCATTCGACCTCGTTGATCTGGCTTTCCACAAAGATACCTGAGCGAAGGGATCTCTAGCTCGATTGGGAGTACGGCTTCCATTCCGTATGTGAGGGCAAACGGTGTTTCCCTGGTTGTCGTTCTGACCGATGTTCTCAGAGCCACAGAGTGCCAAGTGTAACTTCTCGGGCCAATCTCTCGCCTTGGACGCCCATTTTCCGGATGATATTTTCCAGAGTCTTGTTTGCCGCTTCGACGGCTCCGTTGGTTTGGGGCCCGTAGGAGATGACTTGTGACGGGTTATTCGGAATTCCGCCAAGAAGCTTTTCACATTCCCTTCGAAGTGGGATCCATTATCTCGAGATGATTTCTACTGGCAACCCGTATCTCGCACATGATGTTTTCTTTGATGAAGAGGGCAACTTTCCTTGAATTGAGGATTTTGTAGGACTTTGCAGAAAGCATCCTTTCCGATTCCTTCGAAGAAATCGCCAATCTGCGTCTTTTAGGCTCTTCCGCAGCTCCCAAATTCATACTTGTCAAAATCTCTTCGGCACTTGGGCTCGATTTTCCTCTTTTCCTGACAACTCCGCTTAAAGATTTTTTTTGTTGTTTGATTTTCTTTTCGTTTAATGTGTCTGCTTTTTATCTAATGAATTATTATTAAATTTTTTTTTAATTCATCATTAGTTAAAGTGGCAATCAAGGGATACTCGTAAAGGTTCGTCATTTCATTGAAAAACGAAAGTGGAATACAACGTTCGCTACGTACCTCGTAGTCTTCGTGCGTAAGGCCATCTGACGACCCTAGAGACTCGATCTTAACAAAGAGAGACCGGGAGGACTTGTCCTAGATTGACACAAAGTGGCACTGGGGACCAATCCAAGCTTGGTGATCATTTCTTCCTTGGTTGCGGACGGCCCGAGAGAGGTTTTCCCAATTTTTTAGCGGCTTTGCTATTGGTGGCCTCATGACTCGGAACCGTGCCGCTTTTTGTTTTCCTTTCTCAATTGCCGCTATCATCTCTTGGACCGAGCCGAGATCAATCGTGTCCGGCACTGGACTTCTTCTTCGAACAATGCTGCATAACTGCACTCATCCCAACCATCTCGAGGGAAGTTCCGTGGCCTTAGCTTTTGGCACCGTCGCCCGAATTCAGTGTTTCGGATCTTCCCGGGCGTAGGAATAGTGGTTGTGAGCTTCTCGAACCTGTTCCACTGTGTCGCACGCCCGAAGGTATACTCACTCTTCATGGTAGCGGTAGCCCTGTGTATCTGGGTAGGTCCAGAACATTCTACGGACCGGGTTAGCCTTGGTTCCTCCGAACTTGTTGAGGTTATCTTGTAGCTTTAGCCATCCCGCCGTAGGAGTGGGCTCTGTGATGTTTCCCGGTTGTGTGGGACCCTTTACAAAGTAGTCACCCAAATTAGGACTCAAGGGGAGAGATTTAGGGTTGTCGGCCGGGACCTTTCCCGTGGCAGCCTTCAAATCTTTTTCCTTTGCAGTGTCCACCTGGGAGGCCTTATATCCTGTGCCATGGCGCAGTATTCTATCCTTTCCCTTCGATGAGTTTGTGAGTTCCTTGTTGGTGCTTTCCCTGCACCGAGGCCAGTAGATAGCTCATTTTTCTCATCATTTTCAAGACCGGTGGGATTTTATCCCGAGTGATCGTCGATCTACGTTGCACACTTGGGCTTGGGAGGCTCGACCGTGAAGCCCGTTAGCATGAGACCTTCCTCATCATGTTTGATTTCTAGAATAGGTATTCCGCCTCGTATCCGTGCCCTCTAAAGTGACTAAATCCCCATAAATGGTTGTCAGTCCCCATTTGAGATGAATTTCACACACCGGTGGAGGCTTGAGGCGACCCTCGACCGGTGCAGCCAAGGTCTTCCCAATAAGGCATTGAAAGTAATCGGGATGTCGATAACCCGGAATTCCACAGTATCAATTTATGTCCGAACCAGAGGTCTAAAGTGGCGACTCCAAGGACTCGCTCGAGATGTTGAGTCGTAAGCTTTGATCGTGAGGGAAGAAGGCTTCAAGTCTCGTAGTCTTGATATCAAGCAAGCTCATGATCTTTGCCGAAAGAATGTTCATTCCGGACTCCATTATCAACCAGACCCGAGGGAGGCGTCGTTCATCCAATCGGACTGTGATGAAGAGAGGCTCGTTATGATCGCCCCAAATCGAGGGAGGTCGAGATCTCGTGAAAGTGATTATATTCCCATAATGGATGTTTCCAATCACCGTACCACATCATCGGGAGTAGCATCAATAGGCACGAGAGTGCGAGCTGTGCTTTCTTCCAGCCTTCGGTTTATGGGGATAGGACGAGGTGAGTAGAGACCAGAGGGAAATGTTGGCCTCGTGTTTGCTTCAACCGCGTGAGCACGGGATCCTCTTTTTCGTGGTCCGGAGTTTCACTGCCTTAGCATAGGGGCGGCGATCTTCTTGGTGCTTGATCTCGTGGCCTTCTTATCTCGTCTTGGGATTTCCTTGGAAGATCCGCCTGCAGCTGGTCAACAGATTAACTTCCTCATCGGGCCGTCTCTTGACCGGATTTCTTCAATGCCGCTAAGGTCAACGGGGAGCTCTTTTGGCTATTGGCCACCGGGTTCGACGGAGTCTAGTGACAGTGAGGGGCCGAGCCAGACCGGCTCCTTTCGGGCGGCCCTTATAACCGCTTCCCAAGTCATGTGCTTTGGGTTTGGGGTTGTGTTGTTGCCCTCGATGGTCCACGAGCTAGGGCGTCCTCCGATTCACTCTCACGGCCGGCCTTGCTTATAGTTATCACGCAACAAGAGTCGCTATTGTCTGGACTCGGCGGCTTTTCGATTTCATCCCTTGGATGGCCTTCGTAGTTGTGGCTATCGCCTCCATCTCATCGTATATCCTTTTTCTTTCGGTCTTGCAAGGTAGGGCAGCCAAGTGAAGGATAGGCAACGTTCCCTCTTCGGAGTTAGAGGTAGCGGCTCGATAGATCTCGTGTCCAAATAAGGAGCACCCGGTCCATTGTCGGGCACCGGAGCAATTAGAAAGGCGTCCCGTGGATTCACGTGGGTAATGAAGGCCATCGGGGAGACGTTCGTATCGAGAACCCTTTTCGGTGATTGCGTGCATTACGCGCGCTCGAGCGGCCTGGCCGTGACCCTTACGGTTGTTATGCCATCTCGTTCTTGGGAAAGAAGAAAAAGATCCAATAACGTTTACGAATTCTTCATCTTCCGGTGGCCGAAACCCTCCATTTTCGACCGACTGCTTCAATAAACCCTTTCCATTCACCAAAGTTCTTATAAGGAACGTTGTGTTCTAGGATTTCGGATATGTACGGATCCGGGCACGGGCTTTCTTGTCCCTCATCCTCTGGAGTATCCAGGCATTGGCCACAAATGCATCTTACAAGTGACACCTCGTAGGGTCGTCTCCATTGGTATCCGATCCGCATTTCGGCGGTCCTTCGCTGCCGTTGCCGACAACCAACCATTGTGCCTCGGCTCCCATGGGCTCATTTCTCGGCATGATTGTTCCGTATAGTTTCCGGATCGGGGGCCTCGCTGACTCTTCACTCTCGCCATCATCATCATCATCGCCATATCGAATCCTCTTCCCATACTACCGGGATTTCGCCGAGAGGAACGCGATCAAACCCGCTGGGGGAATATGGGCGCGTGCAACCGCAAAATTGTCATATGTTCCCATTCCGGAAGTGGCAATTGTGACTCGCCTTCTCCTCCCGTAAATTGCGGGGGAAGAGTGAGAGGGGGTGGCACGTATTTGACACTGGTGTAGGATATAGAAGGAATCCTCCTCTTCCGATTCTTCACCGTTTCTGGATCATATTCGGGCTCTCCCAAAGCCAATTTGCAGAAGTGTACTAGCTCCGGATGCTCTTCGGCCTCTTTGCCGATAAGCCCCAAGACAGCGCCCGCCGGAAGCTTTCTTGTTCGATTCTTCTCGATTGTTCTAACCATCTTGTGTAAATGGTCCTCTCATATTTTGAACGGAACAACCCAGCTTCTTCGGTATCGGCCTTCCCTTCATCCGAGAAATAGCGGACTTCGTATTCTTGCAAGGAGTCTCCGACATGAGACCAAGATGGGTTGATTCTGCTCAATATCCTCAAGGCCGAGGGGAATCCGAATTCAGGATCTCGACGAGGTTGGCCACGGTATTTGGGGACCTTCATCGCATCTTCATGGTCATGCGAAGATTCTCCGCATTCAATCATATTCACCGATTATGGTTCCTCGGCAGGATTCTTGATCGTGTTAGGCCCTTCGGGGCCTTCCAACTTTCCTTGCTCTATTAGCCCACGGATTGCCTTTTTAAGAGTGAAGCAAATCGCCGATGTCCGCGTGAGCTTGATGAAAGGCACAATACTTTGTAGTATCCACGGGAGCATTCGGATTTCGGGTTGGAAATTTTCCAAAGGCCGCAAAGAAGCCTTCTTTCACCAAATTCCCTAAAGATGTCATTCAGGGGCATCCCAAAGTTTTCGAGATTTATGACCCGCGGTTTGGGCTCTACTGCTTTTCCCGGGAGCAAAAAGGAGTCGTGTTATTACATTCCTGTCCCGCATAGTTAATCATCTCTTTGCCTTTAGCAGAGTGTGGGCGGTGTTTGCAGTGAGGAGCCCGATATCCGTAGGCGGAGTGCAAAGCAGCTCCAGGTTGGCGATTGCTGACAGGCCTTTTCAAACTTAGCCGCAGAGTTAACCATGGCCCGTAAGTCTCGAGTATGGGAAGTGAGTGAGGGAGGCTCTCAGATGTGGTTTCAAGCATGACCGGAAGATGTCCAGCTTGTTCCTCTTCGGAAGGAGGGATGGCCATTTCACCGAGTTTCGCATTCCACCGCTTGTAGAAGTCCCCAACATTCTCATCAGATCGCCGCACTGTTGTTTGTAGGTCAACCCTATTTGTTTCCCATTCCAAGTTGGCCTTATATTTTTCTCGTGAAGGCATTGGTAATCTGGTCCCATGTAGCCCCGGCTTCGTGTTTCAAACGGAAGAACCACTTTAAGGCACCGGACTTCAAGGATAGATCGAAATAGTCGCCCAACCGCCGATTGGTACATCCTTCGGCTTTCATTGCCAAGGTATATGTGTCCAAATGGGTTTTTGGGCATGCGGTCCCATCAAAGAGATCCAGATTAGGGCATCACGAATTTGTGGGGCAGAGAGGAACAATGGAGTCCGGTGCGTAGGCCTGGAAGGCAGATTTCTTGGCGCCGGGCCAGCCGATTGATCCGTGCTTTCATTTCCTTGTGTTGTTCCACGAACTGTGCCAGGGATGAGGGTCTTGTGGTGGAACCATGGTATTCAAGCTAGTGGGTGAGCTAGAGAGAGGAGCTACCACCGGAGGCAGACCGGTGGAGGGAACGGCCGATCCGGGACGTAGGTGAAAACCTCGTCCCGGGCCGAGTTACCCCGGGAGTATGAGTAGGAGCCCGAGCAAAAGTGGTAGAACTCGCGGCTTGCCGTTGATTTTCAACCGGCAAAGTAGGTGGAGGCAGCCCCGATGTAGCCGGATAACTTGGATTTCCAGAGTGGGGCCCGTAAGTAGGCTTGAGTGCGGGCCGCCGTCCCGGATTGTTGAATTGCATGGCCGCTTGTGGTGAAGGTGTGTAACCCGGGTACTGCGGTCCCGGTGATTCGGATGACACCGGGATGGGAGGCTTGGTAACCCATAGAAGTCTGAGTGAGGAATGGATTTGTGTGAGGAGCAAACTAGCACGTTCGGTGAGGGGCTCTGACCGTGGCCCGTAACCAAGCCGTGGCGGCATTCCGAATCATGGCCGTTGGGCTGTGAGGGTCCTGATTGATCGATTCCGAACCGAGGAGGGATCCCCGATTACTGTGGCATTCCGAGATAGCCCCAACCATGAGAAGACATTCCGGTGGCCGATTTTGCCCCGGCTGATTTGTGTCGCTTCTGGGGCCGCGTGGATCCGGTGGTCTCGTGGTCGGGAGCCTGGGCCGACCCGAAAATCAGGAGCATGGGTTCTCGTAGTGGCACCATAGTGAGGTGGGTGGCGGCATCTGGCCGGTGTAGTCGTGGCGACCGAGAGTGGGGTTGGCATCCTCGTCTTCTTCCACGGTGAAGGTGCCATCTCGGATTGAGGCCGGCGGCCGCACCGTGACTCTTAATAGCCTCCATAAGGTCATTTAGCCGTGCTTCCCGTCGTAACCTCATCTCGTTCGCTAACGATTCCACCGTTGCTCTGTCCGCAGGGGTCCCGGGAGGCGGAGTGATGTTATCCCCATCATTACCGGGCCGATGACATCTCAAACCCGAGTCGGAACAAATGGTGAGGCCGACAATGCGCTTGACTCTTCCCAACCGATCAAACGGTGACCCGGTGCCCGAAACCAAGCTTTGTGCGGAGTCATGGAAAGGACATGAAGGTTCAGATGTCTGGGAATGGAAGGAGGGTAGGTGTTTGGGCTTTTGGCTCATGCAACATGCGCTATTTGTTCACGTTTACTTAAAACATGTTTTATTAACCTAATCGGTTGGAAAAGATTGCTCTTCTTTTTCGCAAGCTACTGATTCTCGGATCGTGGGCCCCGTCACTACGTCTATAAGCCCCTCGTATTCCACCGTATTTCGACCTCCCAGGTGGATGCCCCGGCGAGGGTCCTATGGGGCAAGCGGGTCCCACCGACCGAAAGAAAAACGATCCTAACAGTCTGGAGGGTAATCGAGTCTTAACGAGCATTCGATGTAAATTACGGACAAAGCCGACGTCAAAAGTCAAGATCATGTCCGAGGGCTCGACGAAAGTCGGCATGATTCGACCGATAAGCGTCCACAATTGATCTTGACTTGTCGTCGCTAAGCCGTAATTAGGCATGGAATATTCATTAATCCTTGATGACTCGTGTCAATGCCGGGAGTCATGTATAATTTGTGCCGCCGTATCCGAAGTCAAGGCGCCTGGTCAATATCTTGGTCAAAGTCCGCGTAGCGGAAAACCGGCGAGAACTTCGACCGATAAGGGTCCCCGAAAAGATGTATTGAGTCGGTATGCCGACAAAGCTGCTTGAAAGGAAAGGTTCATATCACGACAGGCATGACAAGACTATTAAAATTCTCGGACAAGTACGCATGGTCGACACGACACGAGTCTCGGAATCGAGAGGCGTAATAAACCAAACGCACGGATTTCCTGCGTTAGGATTTTTAAGGTTAACACGTGCCGTGGAGTGCCTATCTCTTTGAAAAATAGAAATTTTTCATGTGAGAATGATGCATGATTTTTTTTTTTTGAAAATTTCTTTTTTTTGAAAATTTTTTCTTTTTTTTTGAATTTTTTTTTGAATGATTTAAAAGACACAAAATTCACAATTAGTAAATAAATTGAGGAAAACACACTACAACACACAACAAATGATTCATTCACGGAGTGACTCAGCTTTTTTGAAAATTTCAGTGGGATAAACCTTTTTCCCCGACTCTTAAGAATTTCACCAATATAAAATCATTTTTTTTAAAGCAATTTTTGCATGAGATTTGTAATCATTTTTTTGCAGGAGCCGATTTTGTTAATGCCCGAGTCATAAACGTTATCATTCCTCGCAAAAACAGTCTTCCAGCAAAGTGTTTTAAAAGTTGAAATGAAAAGTAAAAATTGGGAATCTTAAGAGAAAAAAGATTTTTGGTGTGATTTGCCATTTTACAGATGAGTACAATCAAAATATTATTTAACTACCATACCAAATGAAGTTGAAAACACCTAAATATTTCGAAAATCTTTCTCATTTGGGATTTTATAAAATTTAAACCAACTGAAATCACAAAAACACAAGATCACTTAAATAGTGGTGAAACTGATCTCAACACAGTTAATTTCCCAATCCTCCCATTTCCTTCAAAACTCCCAATTTCAAATCAAATCCATAATTCATTCAGAGTTTAGAAACACATAGAAGAAACACTCAAGTTATCATGTTTTTCTCTTTTTCCAACAAAAACACAAATTTAAAAACTTCAAAACACATTCAAAAAAAAAAGAAAATCTCTCCTCTTTACTAAATCAATTTCTTTTCTTCTTTAAAGCAAAAATTATCCTTCAAGGAGGATAGATGACTTCTTGAGCTTCTTCTTCACCTTCTTGACCTACTGCCAAATGTTCAGACTTCTTCACGATATGAGTATTCAGGTGATTTGTCATGCTTAAAATGGGCAGAGGAGGGCTCTATTTATAGGCAAATGAAATCTCCAACGGCTGCCATGCCAGGACCTTAGCTAATGCAAACGTGCCACATTATCCCTACGACTCAACATTTCTAGAACCATGCATGTGGCACATCTAGAAGCTTCCTCCCACTAAGAAAAACGTGTTTGACTGAAGGCTCCTTTCACTTTATTCACTTGGAAATGTTCTAATACGGAACACTAGGAAGGTCCGGAATTACCGGAAACTTACCAAATTGCCGGAAATTTAACCGGAAGGCATGAGCCAGATTTGGGTACTTACAATAGTTGATTCACCACTAAAATGTCTAGTGATCACTAATCACTAACTGGGTACTAGTTCTCGGTCTCTGGAAATCCAGATTTCACATCTGAGACTTTCCAGTAAGGCTTTTGGGTCCACCAAATCACCTCCAAAATGGGAAAGTTATTTTACAGAAACCTTATTTAAGGTGTTTTGAACAACTTTTATGTCCCGGACTTTCTGCATTAAGAGATTTTTTAAGCCCTTAAACCCATTTTAAAATAAAGTGTCCACTTTGCTCCTTTTCATCTCCGGCAGAATTGGTTTTCAACTTCAAAAAATCTTTTGAGTCCCCAAAACTCAGCCCAAAAATCATCACCAAAAATCATGAGATTTGTTCAAAGTCTAATAAAGAGTTCCCAATTTTTACTTTTCAGTTTCAACTTATTTTTGGCCAAAACACACACACACACACACATACACAAATGGTTTTTAATGCTTGGAAGCACTCGTTTACGAGGAGGGCATTCCGGTGAACACTAACGTTCTTCTCGGCGTGTGTAACGTAGGACCTCCGAACCTTAAATCTCTAATCTCGGGCATTTTTCAAAGTTTTGGCCCTTAAAACAAAAATACAGTGGCGACTGGATTTGATTTTTTAAAAAAAATCGGGTACATCATGCCAGTGGCGTACTCAGTAGGGAAGTATAAGCTTTTAAAAAAAAAAAATATGATATTTGGTATATTGGTGGAAACCATTAAACTTTCCCGTTATCGCCCTCCTAACACAGAGTCTGTGGATAAATTGTGGTTTAACAATCCCACATACAGAGTATCGTTGTTTTCAAAAAAAAAAAAAAAAGAGAAAAAGCTTTTTGAGGGTCAAGCTTCCGTCCCTAAGCATTTGAAATCATTTGTGGTGTGTGTTGATTTTTCACATTTTCGTGTTGTGTTTGGCCGCCTCGGAAAAGTCAAAATTTTGACTATCGAGATTCGATTGCCTCACAGTTTTGAATTATGTGCTTATGTGTGCATTTACTTTAAAAAAAAAATTCAAAAAAAAAAAAAGAAAAAAAAGAAAAGATTTTCAAAAAAAGATTTATCAAAAAAAAAGAAAATTTTCAAAAAAAAAATCATGCATCATTCTTTTTAAGACACATGAAAAATTTCTATTTTACTCGGAAAAAGAAGATAGGACTACTTGCACTACGCGCACGTGACCTTACATCGCACACCTACGTCCCTAACCCGGAAATCCTCGTAGCGGCCCGTTTGATCTTATTACGCCTCTCGGTGCAATGCTTACCTGAGCTACCCAAACATCCCATGGAGCCTCGTGTCGAGCCCATGCACCTTGTCCGTGACACACTTCGTCTCGAGACCCGTTTGGTTTTTAGTCGTCGATCCGTGTCATGCCCCCGTATGCGTGTATAGACCTTTCCCTTTCAAGCCTTAGTCCTGGCATACCAAGTCAATATCTTTCAGGACCCTAATGTTCGAAGTCCCGCCTAAGCCCGTCAGGCACAATTGACCGGATATTGACCGCATCATCGACTTCTGACTCGACCGCAGCACAAATTATACACCGACTCAGGATGACACATTTGGGAAGTCATCAAGGATTAACGATTATTCCATGCCCACTTACGGCCTAATTGATGACAAGTCAAGATCAATTGTGTGACATTTATCGGTCCGAAGATCATGCCGGCTTTTTGCTTTCGAGCTCCTCAGGCGTGATCTTGGTGACTTTCGACGTCGCCTTTGTCTCGTAATTTACATCGAATGCTCAAGTTAAAACCCGAGATTACCCGCCGTAATTCTTAGGATCGTTTCCATTTGGTCGGCTGGGACCCGCTTGCCCTATAGGACTCCCCGCCTCTGGGCCGGTCCACCCCGGGAAGTCGAAATCCCAGGTGGGAATACGAGGGGCTTATAAGACGTAGTGAGTACGGGCCCACTGATCCACAGGTGATCCAGAAAATGATTTGCGAAAGAAAAAAGAAAGAGCAATCTTTTCAGCAACCGATTAGGTTTAATAAAACATGTTTTAAGTAAATTTAAACGAATAATCGCATTTTAAGTGAGCTCCTGAAGCCCAAACACCAACCTCGTTTCGCTTTCCCGAGTCTCGAACCACTTTTACTTTTTGTGCCTTCCACAAGTAAGCAAAATTTGGATCAAGCCCCGGGTCATCAAGTTTGTTCAGCCTCAGTCATTCCGAGTCGGATACTTCATTGGTTTCCTCGCTTCGCTTCACCAAAGTTTAGAATGGCCAACTCGTGAGTGAGAAGGCGGTGGGGAGCGTACAACTCCGCACTCCCGAAAATCCGCAAAATGCCGAGCAGTGGAATCGGATGTTTGGAGCAGATAAGACATCATCAAGCAGGCGGGTCGTGCCGCCGCTATTGGAAGGCTATCGGTGCCCGGGGGCTAGCGATTGTTCGCAACCCTAATGGAACCTTCACTGGTTGATGCGGAGATTGGAACTAATTACCCTCCCGGGCATGCCAACTAGTCAAATGCCTGTTCCCTTTCGTAATGGGGGAACTACTAATGGGCCAAGCATCCCCAACCTATCACTCGCCCGCGCTCTTAGCCTCATTGTATCAATACTTCCTCGAGCGCTCAGTCGAGCATATTGGTCAAGCTTTCCCCGGCGCCTCGGTTTTCACCTTTGAGTTTCACCGATGCAATTTACGCTGCCGCAGACTTGGAATGGAGTCGATTCAAGCTACCCAAAGCCTCGCCCGGCCTCGGCCATGATGCGGGCCCGGAATTGGCCGGCTCAGTACATTCTCAGCCCTTTCACAAATCTCGATACTTCCCAACAGCTCGATCTAGGTCATCCCGCCCTATGCCTCTCGGTGTCTGCCACTACCCGGAGATTGAATGGGGTTGGCTTCTTCCTAGCCCTGACGTGCCTTGGAAAAGGGTCCAGGCTTACTACTTCACAACATCGATCTCCGTTCGGTCATGTCTCGGAATGGGGTCGATTCCGACTTCTCCTCAAAGCCCCGCTGATCCAAATAGCTGACATGGCTCCGAGAGCCATTTGGGACAGCGCTTCGTTTCTCGTGCTCCAGCTGGTTCGAGAGGGGGCATCTTCTGGGCCAGCTCCCTCCTCCAAGTTCTCGAAGCACACCTTCCTCATGATCTTGCAAAAGATCAAATGGGCCACTGTGCTCTTTCCTCCACCACTTCGTCGGGTTCTTACCGTATTCACACTGACATACTCCAAGCTCTACCTCAGTTTCCCCTCTAGTTTTGGGAAGTCCGAGCAAGGTCAAATGCTTCCTCGTCAAATTCTCCACCGGTGCTCAGACGCAAGATGCTCTGCACCTTGCATCCAAAGTGGGCGGTATCTGCAGCCATTACCCTTGTAGTCACGTTCCTCGGTATGGTCAAGCACACGTTCAATCCTACTCATTACGATACACTCAAAGGCCTCATGTTTTTCGAGACAGCTTTTGGACCCGCACTCATCTGCTCCTGTAGTATCCACCCATTGGGCGAGCCATATATCCTCATCTTGACGCGTGACTACCGGGCGCCTTATGAGGAGGGATTCACAGTCACGCTTTTTAATGCCTCGGCCATCATCCACTCCCTTCCGTAGTTACTTCTCTACCGTGGTTTCAATTGCCATGCCAATCTTGTGGGCGGTGTGTCGTGCAGCCTAGTGTTCCTATTGACTCGTCCCAATGGATTATTGGAAGAACCAATTAAGAAGGTACAAGAAAAGCCCTAGCAACGAGAGTATCGACGATCGCTCGACTCGGGCCATCTCACCATACCAATCTTTTGTGTATCCTGACACGCGGGTAATGAGTTTTACTGAAAAGGTCAAATCTCGACGATTACTTCGATGATAGGTACATCAAAAGGGTTCGTGCAAGACGTGGGGGGAAGCTTTTCTGACTGGGTCGGAACATGTCTTCACCGCTTATAAACCTTGAACCCTTCCAACAGGCATTTTGTCAACCATCCGTTAAAGGAAAAAGGCATTGTGTACAATTGACGCATCCTAAAGCAACCAAGAAATGGTGGTCCTCTAAAGCTTGGCAACGAGAACATTTTGCAGTGATTTTTGGGATGCCCACGTAGGATTAATTTTCAAGGGTTTAGTAAAGGAAGGCCTTTTGGAGCCCCTCCAGGGACTACCATCCAAGGAGCTCAAATGCACTCCTCGACATGAGTAAACAACTGCGCCTTCCATGATCATTATGGCCACGACCGACGACCGCACGGTGTGAAGAGCGGTTCGGGGTTAATCGAAGCGGCAAGCGATGGACCAAACCGGTAAACCTGTTCCGGAATGGTGACCAAGTCAATGACCAAATCTCGAATCAAAGAGCACTAAGAGTTTATTCTCCCCGAAAGGAGAAACCCCATCCCGAGGATCTGGGTGTTCCCTTAAGCAAAGTTTTAAATAGCTTGCTAAAGCAGGGTCTCCTCGAACCCATGAGAAACTATCAGCCCAAGGATCCCAAAATTCCTTTGGACACCACTAAGCATTGTGCTTTCCACCAGTATCACGGTCCATATAACCGACAAGCACGGCTTTGAGAAAGGCAATTCAGGGGTTAATTAAGAAGGGCAAACTCAAGCGCCTCGATGATCTCAACCCTGCCAATGATCATTTCCCAAACAACACGAATGTAAACATGATTGAGTTTTATGATTCAAGCTCTGTGAATTCAATAGACTTTGACAAGCCAGATGATTTAGTCGCAACAAATGTTGAGAATGACTGGTTTGACTGCAACAAGCATGTGACCAAGGCAAAGCTGGATTTGGTGAAATGCTTTGAACTCTCGCCCTTCGATAAGTTCACGACTGACGCCAAGGGTAAATGGGATGATAATAATCTGATGGCAGATAAGGCAACCGTCAGGGCCGGTGAGCGGGGAATTCCTGAAAGTTACCAAAGGCGAGCATAGTCTGTCATAGCTTCATGAGGAATTTGCTTCCAATGCTGAAGGGTAGAGACGTGGTCCAACAACAAAGAATAGCTAGACTAGGGGCTACCCATCCTTTAATATTAAAACAGTCTTTTAGTTAACCTTCGTAGGTTCTAGTACTTTCTTCGTTCAATCAAGTCCTCCTTGGACATTGTAGTTAATCTTAAATTTTCTATAAAAGAGTCTTTTTCTTTTCTTGCTAGACTTGAGACATTATTTGTACACCTACATTACATTTAATGAAATGGTTTTATTTTAAATGATCACTCGCATTGCTCAATAAATAATCTCTAGAAATGATTAAGATTTTAATTAATTGGTGCGAGAAAGTCAACTAATGCCCTCCCTATACACTTTCCTTACCTCACAAAGGCCTCCATCAAGCCATACACTTTCCAAAACATGTCCCCATCATCACCTTGACCAAGTCAACGACGGCGGCAGCATCGAACACTACAAGGAATATCAACATTAGGGTCGGTCATAATTCGTCCCAAAAAACCATTTTCCCGTCCTTATTACTTTTAGGGACGGCATATAGGACGGGAATTGGGGGGTCCTAATTAACATGCGTCCTAAATACATTAGGGACCCCGTCACCGTCCATATAAGCTTTTAAAGACGAGAAATGGCCGTCCCTAATAATATTTATTATTAAATAAAAATTTATTATTTATTTTTTGCGGGGAAAATTTGGCGGTAAAAAAAAAATTTGGCGGTACAAAAAAAATTTGGCGGGTCAATTTTGGAGGCAAAACATATTTGGGACGAGTTTTTTGAGACGGCAAAGCCGACCCTAATAATATTTGCCGCCAGAAAAAAATATTGGCGGGTAATAATTAAGGACCTAATCCCCGTCCCAAATGTCATTTTGGATTAATTAAAATGCGTTGGATGCTCCGGTGTTGGGTACGCAAAGAGCAATAAGAAGCTAAGTCCAACCCAAAATGTAGCAACTGTAAAAAATGTGCATTATTAGAACAAAATATTCCACATCCAATTTATAGATTTATTATTGATCTTAATATTAATTTGTGCAATTTCAGATTCAAATTGTTTCCATGTAACAGTTGATTTCCATACACCAAAATTATTCCGAAAATACCAAAATAGCCGGAAACATGGATTAAGCAAAGTCATAACATATTGGTGGCAATATTACGGGAAACCTAATCTCAAGAATACAAATTGAGAGGAAAGATGATCGTACCTGGGTTGGATAGATAATCAACAAAATCGTTGGAGGAATCGTTCTCGTCGCCTGGAAATAAGAAAACCGAATTTAGGTACCAATAATAGCAAATATCTCGATTATGTTTCAAAATTGAAGAAGTGAACTCATAATCTTAAGAATACAAACTGAGAGACGACGCGAACCTGAGAGATTGACCGGCCACGTGCTCCAAGATTATCCCACACTTCCATCGAAGTGCCTGTGGGGAAGGTTTTGGTGTCCAGCCAATATACCAAGTAATACATCACAAATATCCTAGATTAATCACATTAATCATATCAATGAAATTGACATCCCATAATCTAGATTAATCATATTAATCATATATATTACAATTTCATAATCATGGTATATCTATATATACTATTACTTCTCAAGTAAAACTCATACAATTTCATATTCTAGATCATGCACATCATGAAAATTCATATAATCATATTACATAATTATCATGATTATCTAACTAAGCATCATGAACGGGGCTCGATACCACCTTTGTAGGGTTTCGGGGTCCATGCGCAGCGGAATAAGCAATAACTCGAAAAACCCCAAGCCCTAGAATCCGTTCTAGATGAATAATTAAGAGAGATGAAATAGAATTACCAACCTTGAATGCTTTTGCCTTTGATAAACTTGACCCAACTCCAGATTGAATGATCTTGTTAATCCTTGATGAACGAACGGGAATCACGAACCAAAGATCTTGATGAACGAAGATCCTCTATGTTTATCCACGCGCGGAACGAACCCTAGAACTCTTCTAGGAGGATTGCTAGATCCAATTGATTGAAACACCTTTCAATCAATGAAGAACAATGGATTTGGTGGTGTTTGATTCTCAATTCTCAATTGAAATCTCCCACTCTAAGTGTTTCTCTCAAGCCAAAACGTTCTAATGACGGCTAGGGCAACCAGGGGTAAGTATTTATACATTATAAAACTTTTCCCCTCGCGAAAACCCTAGTTTTAAGTCAATTCCGCATCAGTCCAGTGCCCAGAAGACGAGTCGTCCCCCAGGGGATGAGTCGTCCCCTGGCACCCAGCTTCTGAATCTGGCATCCCCCTTAAGGGGAATAGTTGGTTCTGGTCTGGGGACGAGTCGTCCCCTGAGAACAAAAACTCCATATTCTTCATTTTTGACAATTCGTTCGATGCGTGTGACCCCATAGGACCATACTATGTTGGCAATGAGTCCGATCACATCGATCCTCATAAGACATGAGCGGACTCTAGCAAGCCATCATGCCTACCCAAATAGTATAATATCAAGTTCGATTTTCCTACATAGAACATATCACAATCCCATTGTCACACGATGTTATATTGAACATGAGTCATGGTCCACGTCAACTCATATTGTTCAATGCTTTCTCGTTACCAAGTAAATTGATTAATCGAATGACATTAATCACATTAATTCATTCGGGCATGGCCATGCACTACATCAATCTTACTTACGAGTGGCCAAGCAAACATCTCTCTTTACGAGGGACAATTTCCATCTTGACTTATCATTCTTCCCAACAAGAATCATACCATGCCAATGATAGCCCTTATTGTCATCCGGTTAAAGATAACGTTAAACTATATCAAACATGATATTCATCAAGCGGAAGACGATGATAATCTCGGAGTCAAAGGATATCAATGATATGACTATATGAGATTTAATTATGACATATGACCATGACATAAATCTCATAATGGGTCAAGTCCAGTACCTTGTTCTCTAACAAGTACCCATGAATCTAATGTGCATCTCCATGCATATAATCATCATATGATTATCCATTAGACTTCATACTAGTGCTTCATAAGTACTAGGGACACGATTATTATAACTAAACATGCAAACTCATATAATAATCAAAGAAGCAATCTCATATATAAATGAACAATGACATTACATAAAGGTCTATCTCTATAGGCCTAGAGCACTAACACCTACAGACTCCCACTTGCACTAGGCCCAATCATTCATGTATCTTATACCCATGGACCTAACATGACCAGCATGTTTAGCTTGTGGTAAAGGCTTGGTGAGAGGGTCCGAAATGTTGTCATCCGTTGGTACTTTGCATATCTTGACGTCCTCCCTTTCACAGATTTCTCGAATGAGATGGAAGCGTCTCAAAATGTGTTTGGATCGCTGATGTGACCTTGGTTCTTTTGCTTGGGCAATAGCACCATTGTTGTCACAGAACAGCTCTATTGGGTTAGTGATACTCGGAACGACTTCTAAGTCACTAACAAACTTCTTGATCCAAACCGCCTCCTTAGCCGCATACGATCTTTGCTATGTACTCGGCTCGTTGTAGAATCGGCAACGGTGCTGCTTGGAACTCTTCCAACAAATGGCACCTCCATTTAGCATAAACACAAAACCGGACTGCGATCTATAGTCATCTTTATCGGTTTGGAAGCTTGCATCTGTGTAACCCTTTACAACCAGATCATCTTCCATTCCTCCAAATACCAAGAATACATCCTTAGTCCTTCTTAAGTACTTAAGGATATTCTTAATGACTATCCAATGGTTCTCACCGAGGATCGATCGGTATCTACTCGTTGCGCTTAGAGCGTACGAGACATCGGGTCTAGTACATAACATGGCATACATGATAGACCCAATTGCCGAAGCATATGGTATATCACTCATCCTCTTTCGCTCATCATTTGTCTTAGGACAATGAGTCTTGCTAAGAGTAATGCCATGTCCCATTGGCAAGTATCCTCTCTTAGAATTTTCCATCTTGAATCTTCTAAGGACCTTGTCAATATATGTACTCTGACTCAAACCAATCATCCTTCTTGATCTATCTCTATAGATCTTGATACCAAGGATATAAGCCGCCTCACCCATATCTTTCATTGAGAAACATTTTCCTAACCAGGACTTCACAGTCTCAAGTGCAGGAACATTGTTTCCAATGAGCAAGATGTCATCGACATACAACACCCGAAATAGCACTATGCTCCCACTTATCTTCTTGTATACACAAGGTTCATCTTCGTTTTTGATGAAGCCAAACTCTTTGACCGATTCATCAAAACGTAGATTCCAGCTCCGGGAAGCTTGCTTCAATCCATAAATGGATCTCTGCAACTTACACACTTTGTTAGAATCCTTTGGATCGACAAACCCTTCAGGCTGTATCATGTATACATCCTCAAGTAGGTTTCCGTTAAGAAACGCTGTTTTGACGTCCATTTGCCATATCTCATAGTCATAATATGCGGCTATGGCAATTAGGATTCTAATAGACTTAAGCATTGCTACGGGCGAAAAGGTTTCATCATAGTCAACGCCATGAATCTGCCTATACCCCTTAGCAACTAGCCTAGCCTTATAAGTATGTACCTTCCCATCTATGTCGGTTTTCTTTTTGAAAACCCACTTGCACCCTATGGTTTTTACACCTTCGGGTGGATCAATCAAGTTCCAAACTTGATTATCGTACATGGATTTGATTTCGGATTCCATGGCTCCTAGCCACTTGTCCGAATCAGGAGTGGACATCGCCTCTTGATAGGAAGTAGGTTCATCATTCTCAATGATTTCTACTTCATTACTTTCCGTCATGAGAAATCCATATCTCTCAGGTTCGGATCGTATCCTATCCGATCTGCGAAGAACTTGTGTATCTTGAACCGGTTCTACAACAGCTTGTGAACTTGGTTCCGTCTCTACTATTGGTTCCTTGTCATTTTCGGGTTCTTGAATTTCTTCAAGATCAATTTTACTCCCACTAGTTTCTTTAGAGAGAAACTCTTTCTCTAGAAAGACACCATTTCGAGCAACAAACACTTTGTTCTCGAAATTGGTTGTAAAATAGATATCCTTTCGTTTCCTTAGGATAACCGACGAAAATACATTTATCGGATCTAGGTGCAAGTTTATGTTCAGAAACCAATTTCTTTACATAAACCTCACATCCCCAAATCTTCATGAAAGATAAGCTAGGCTTTCTTCCATACCACATCTCATGTGGGGTTTTAGGAGCCGATTTAGTAGGGACCTTGTTAAGTGTGAAAGCGGCTGTTTCCAGTGTATGTCCCCAAAAGGAAATAGGAAGGTTCACTTGACTCATCATCGATCGAACCATATCTAATAGAGTTCGATTTCTCCTCTCGGATACACCATTCCATTGTGGTGTTCGGGTGGAGTAAGTTCTCAAACAATTCCACAACTTTTCAGATGATCGTCAAATTCTTGGCTCAAATATTCACCACCTCGATCGGATCGAAGTGTTTTAATAGTTTTGCCAAGTTGATTTTGTACTTCACTTTGAAATATTCTAAATATCTCAAAAGCTTCACTTTTGTACTTCATCAGATAGACGTAGCCATATCTTGATAAGTCATCAATGAACGTTATGAAGTACCGAAATCCTCCCCTAGCAATGCTATTCATTGGTCCACATACATCAGTATGTACAAGAGCCAACAAATCACTAGCCCTTTCACTACTCTTAGTAAAAGGTGCTTTAGTCATCTTGCCCAATAAACAAGACTCGCAAACATCATATGATTCATAATCACATGAGTCTAAATATCCATCTTTATGGAGTTTAGAGATGCGTTTCTCGTTTATGTGCCCAAGACGGCAATGCCATTTATATGTGTCATTCACATTATTTGGTTTGGATTTCTTACTAACATGATAGACATTGTCAACATTATTCTCAACATCCAAGACATAAAGGCCATTAAAAGAATGAGCAACACAATAAAGCATGTCATTCAAATAAATCGAAAATCTCTTATTCGCAATAAGAAAATTGTAACCCTCATTTTCTAAACATGAAATAGAAATAATGTTTCTGCTCAAATCCGGAACATAATAACAGTTATTTAAAACTAAAATTAATCCGCTTGGTAAAGTGACTTCGTAAGTCCCTACGGCCAATGCAGCAACTCTTGCTCCATTTTCAACCCGTAGATCTACTTCACCCTCTTTGAGCAACCTTCTATTCTTTAGTCCCTGCACATTTAGGCAAATGTGAGATCCACATCCGGTATCTAATACCCAAGAACTAGAGGTAGAAAGTAAAACATCTATCATATAGATACCTGAAGTCATGGCAATCTCATTGCCCTTCTTCTTCAGTCCTTCCTGATAAAGTTTGCAGTTACGCCTCCAATGCCCAGTTTCCTTGCAATGGTAGCACACCGCATCCTTTTGGGATTTGGGTTTAGGCTTCTCAGCAACGGCAACCTTTGCCTCCGGTTTAGCAACTTTTGCTTTACCCTTGTTTTTGAACCCCTTTCCTTTATTCACCATCAACACTTGATTGGTTTTCTTGGTAATATTGTTCTCCGCATTCTTTAGCATCCCATGCAATTCAGACAGAGATTTATTCATCCCATTCATGTTATAATTCAGAACAAACTGATTATAACTCTCAGGGAGTGAATGCAATATCATATCCGTAGCCAGCTCTAACTGGATAGGATACCCAAGCCTCTCAAGGTGTTCGAGGTGACCCTTCATCTTCAACACATGAGGCCCGACAGGTTGTCCTTCAATCATCTTGCATGAATGAAGAGCCTTCATAGTGTCAAACCTTTCCGTACGTGCTTGCAACTGGAACATTTCCTTCAAATGATTTCCAAAATCATAGGCTTCCATGTGTACAAGGTCCTTCTGAAGAGCCTTACACATGGTAGCAAGCATCAGGCAACCAACATCAATAGAATCATCCATATGCTTCTTATGTTGGTCCCTTTCCGCTTTAGTTGCATTAGCAGGCGGCTCGGGTGGATCGGGTCCATCGAGAATGTACAACTTCCTTTCTTGTTTGAGAACAATTCTCAAACTGCGGATCCAATCCACATAGTTATTGCCATTCTCCTCTAACTTGTCCTTCTCAAGGTTGATCGCGATGACATGTTTTGATTATTGTTTACAGCCATTGATCTACAAAGATATGCAACAAGATATGAACACATATAAGTACCAATTCATTTAAGAGATTAATTAACGTATTTCACAAATACTCCCACTAAATTATATAACCTTCTTATACAAATATGTATAATATAATTTAATAGGCTAAGACCCAACTTTAATTTAATTTCAAGTCGGCTATGGCACGACTGCTCAAAATTAAACTAAAAAGGTAGATAACATTTATCAATCATATCTATATATGACTCTTAGATCATTATGAGATTATAGACATCTTATGTCACATGTTTCAATCTCATCTTATGCCTTAGGCCCAAAACCGTTTTGATAGCCTAATTGAGTTCAACCATGTTAAACGTATAGCAACCACTATTTGCTCATCTTGATCATACAAAGATAGAATTAATGCACCTCGCTATGGCGAGCCCACATAAAACTACCCGTGTACTCACAAGTGTTTAAACATGGGTGGCATAAAACAAACTCAAATTACAAAGAAGGTTCAATTTTTCATGCTTATCAATTACATCCCAAGGTTGATTCATGAAAACTATATGAACATAATTATGAACATGGAATGATGCAACACATATTACATTTGATCAGTAATTACTAGTACGCGGCCACGTGCTCCAAGATTATCCCACACTTCCATCGAAGTGCCTGTGGGGAAGGTTTTGGTGTCCAGCCAATATACCAAGTAATACATCACAAATATCCTAGATTAATCACATTAATCATATCAATGAAATTGACATCCCATAATCTAGATTAATCATATTAATCATATTAATCATATATATTACAATTTCATAATCATGGTATATCTATATATACTATTACTTCTCAAGTAAAACTCATACAATTTCATATTCTAGATCATGCACATCATGAAAATTCATATAATCATATTACATAATTATCATGATTATCTAACTAAGCATCATGAACGGGGCTCTGACTCCACTTGTAGGGTTTCGAGGGTCCATGCGCAGCGGAATAAGCAATAACTCGAAAAACCCCAAGCCCTAGAATCCGTTCTAGATGAATAATTAAGAGAGATGAAATAGAATTACCAACCTTGAATGCTTTTGCCTTTGATAAACTTGACCCAACTCCAGATTGAATGATCTTGTTAATCCTTGATGAACGAACGGGAATCACGAACCAAAGATCTTGATGAACGAAGATCCTCTATGTTTATCCACGCGCGGAACGAACCCTAGAACTCTTCTAGGAGGATTGCTAGATCCAATTGATTGAAACACCTTTCAATCAATGAAGAACAATGGATTTGGTGGTGTTTGATTCTCAATTCTCAATTGAAATCTCCCACTCTAAGTGTTTCTCTCAAGCCAAAACGTTCTAATGACGGCTAGGGCAACCAGGGGTAAGTATTTATACATTATAAAACTTTTCCCCTAGCGAAAACCCTAGTTTTAAGTCAATTCCGCATCAGTCCAGTGCCCAGGGGACGAGTCGTCCCCCAGGGGACGAGTCGTCCCCTGGCACCCAGGCCGAATCGGCGTCCCCTTAAGGGGAATAGTTGGTTCGGCACGGGGACGAAGTCGTCCCACGAGAACAAAAACTCCATATTCTTCATTTTTGACAATTCGTTCGATGCGTGTGACCCCATAGGACCATACTATGTTGGCAATGAGTCCGATCACATCGATCCTCATAAGACATGAGCGGACTCTAGCAAGCCATCATGCCTACCCAAATAGTATAATATCAAGTTCGATTTTCCTACATAGAACATATCACAATCCCATTGTCACACGATGTTATATTGAACATGAGTCATGGTCCACGTCAACTCATATTGTTCAATGCTTTCTCGTTACCAAGTAAATTGATTAATCGAATGACATTAATCACATTAATTCATTCGGGCATGGCCATGCACTACATCAATCTTACTTACGAGTGGCCAAGCAAACATCTCTCTTTACGAGGGACAATTTCCATCTTGACTTATCATTCTTCCCAACAAGAATCATACCATGCCAATGATAGCCCTTATTGTCATCCGGTTAAAGATAACGTTAAACTATATCAAACATGATATTCATCAAGCGGAAGACGATGATAATCTCAGGTCAAAGGATATCAATGATATGACTATATGAGATTTAATTATGACATATGACCATGACATAAATCTCATAATGGGTCAAGTCCAGTACCTTGTTCTCTAACAAGTACCCATGAATCTAATGTGCATCTCCATGCATATAATCATCATATGATTATCCATTAGACTTCATACTAGTGCTTCATAAGTACTAGGGACACGATTATTATAACTAAACATGCAAACTCATATAATAATCAAAGAAGCAATCTCATATATAAATGAACAATGACATTACATAAAGGTCTATCTCTATAGGCCTAGAGCACTAACACCTACATACCAAGCCTCCATCCCAGTTTCATCAGAATCACCAGGACCGCAGTACCCCCCTGGTTATGCACCTTCATCCATGCAATTCAACAATCAGGGACAACATAATCGCACTTAAGCCTACTTATGGGCCTCATTCCGGAAACCCGAGCTACTCGGCTACATCAGGCTTGCCTCCACCCTCCTTGCCAATTGAAAATCAACAGCAAGCCGCAAAGCTCTATCCCTTCGCCCAGGCTCCTACTCACACTCCCCCGGGTAATTTGGGCCAACGACAGGTTTTCACTTACGCCCGGACCGCCGTTCCCTTCACCGCCGCCGCGCTTGAATACCATGGCTCCACCACAAGACCCTCATCTGGCCTGGTTCATGGAACAACACAAGAAAATGAAAGCGCAGATTGCCGAATTGACCGCTAAGAAATCTGCCTTCCGGCCTACGGACCCAGACTCCATTGCTCCCCTGCCCCACAAATTCGTGATGCCTAATCTGGACCTCTCTGACGGGACTGCATGCCCGAAGACTCATCTGGACACATATGCCTTGGCAATGGAGGCCAAAGGGTGCACCAATCAGCAGTTGGCTGACTATCTCAGTCTCTCCTTGAAATCCAGTGCTTTAAAATGGTTCTTCCGCTTAAAACCCGAGGCCAGGGCTACATGGGACCAGATCACCAGAGAATCATAAAGCTAATTTGGAGTGGGAAACAAATAGAGTTGACTGCGCACAACGAAGTGCAGCGTTTCGAGGAGAATATCGGTGACTTTTACAAGCATTGAAACCTCAATTTGAGTAAAATGACCAACCCTCCTTCTAATGAGGAACAATTGGACATCTTTCAATCATGCCTGGAAGCCTCATTTGAGAAAGCCCCTCAGTAACTTCCCCTATCCAGATCTGCATGCGACGGTCAGTTCTGGGGCTAAAGTTTGACCAACAGCAAGCCACTGCTCCTACTTATCGGTACCAAGCTTCTGCCCCTAACTCAGCTCCTGACCTACCCCAAAAGGCAAGGAAGCAATTAATTATGCGGGCCAGGATCGCAAAAATGCCACTCCTCTCATGCCAGGGAAAGGTGATGTGCCCAAGCCGCGGAGCCTTAAGCTCGAAGATTTCGAAATGCCTCTGAGCAAAGTCCTTCAAAGACTTGTGAAGGAAGGTTTGACCAGACCTGTGGACAACCATCTGCCCATGGAAAAAGGGCGGTGTGAGAACTGATCGAAAAGGGTGAGTTTGAGATACCCCAAGCACCCCATGCAGTCATGACAACATAATTTGATTCTAGAGCCTGTCAGCATCAGCTTCAAATGTCCGAGACTGAAAAGAAATTTCAATCGAGACCCGGGGTTCAAATCCAACTTCATCCCAAGATCAAAATTAACCTCATCAATGACATGCAATTCAGTCCGCGATCAAAGGATATCACCCCACCAGCTCAAAGCTTGTCCCAAACAAGTCCACAACACATACAAGCCCTCTCACCACATGCATCCCCACAAAAATCTCCCCAGGGCTCATGTAGCATGCAAAACTTGAATTAAAAAAAAAAAAAAAAAAAACCTAAGCGATCGTGAATCATTTTAGTTCCATGCATGCATCCATCATCATGAATGTCATATGTGCATTTGTCCCTCTACTAACGAATGTAGCAATTCAAGCACGAAAGACCAGTTTCCATCACTACCCGAAGCCTCTCCGCAGCGAGGATGGTCTCCACCGAAGCGTAATGACTTCAATGGAACTACCCAAATAACTGATACCTCAAGTCAACACCCTCTCGGTTCAAAACCCCCCAAGCTTGTGCTCGGACACTTAAAGTCGATATCAGCCTGATTCAGACACCTCAATCCTGCACCATTTTGGCCTCAGACACATTAGGACAACACCACCTTGGCTCCAGGTCTACAGTGCATCAAGTCCGTGAAGACATCTTCCGACATCTCCAGTTCGGCAAAGGCGACCTCCAATGTCCACAAATGGATGAAGACAGCCTCCAGCATCTACAGTTTGGCAAAGATAGTCCCCATGTCTATAGCTTGGCAAAGACAAGCTCCGGCGTCTGCAACTTGGTAAAGACAACCCCCAACATCCACAAACATATGAAGACCGCCTCCAGTGTCTACAATTCGGTCAGGGACGCCAAGTTCTCAAAATGCAAATCGGTCAGGGACGCCAAGTTCTCAAAATGCAAATCGGTCAGGGACGCCAAGTTCTCAAAATACAATTCGGTCAGAGACGCCAAGTTCTTAAATGCAAATCGGTCAGGGATGCCAAGTTCTCAAAATACAAATCCGTCAGGGACGCCAAGTTCTCAAAATGCAAGTAGGTCAGGGACGACGCCAAGTTCTCAAAAGCAATTCGATCAGAGACACCAAGTTCTCAAAATGCAATTACGTCAGGGACGCCAAGTTTTCAAATACCAATCGGTCAGAGGTACCTCATGCCCCTAAATGTTTCAACATCTCGATCAGATGCATCAAGACTCTCAACACTATCAACTACCACACAGCCCCCGCAACTTGCTCTCCTGCAGGTAAGCACAGCAAAGGTACGTTAGTCCCTCAACATATCTCAAAAATATGCATACATAGCTTTAGCTATCTCTATCTCCGCAAATAGCGACGTAAGCTTTAGTTCCTTAAGGTGACAGCCTCCGAATTATCAAAAGGCCCAGACCTATTCCTAACTGTCCAGTGGATTTCGAACTACGTCCAGGCTTGATTCCCATTCGGGATACATAGGTAGCCTACCATAGGTCCAGCCGCTTGACCAACACGGTCACCCTTTTCCCCAATAATCATCGTAAGCTCTAATCTTCCCCTGCGAGAATGCCCTCAAATAGTCTCCCTCAACCTCGATTTAGGTTCATACTCCTGAACTAAGTCCTCATTTAGGTTCATACTCCTGAACTAAGTCCTCATTTAGGTTCATACTTCAGAACTAAACCTCAACTTAGGTTCATCCCTGACGAAAGCCAACGGAATTCCGTCTCTTTCACCTCCGGCAGCAAACGTAAGACCGATCCCTTCAAATGAAGTCCACCAAAAGACTGTCTATCCCCTCAGAGTTTGTCCCCAACGAAAGGATACGAACATCGAATGAAATCGTTTCAAAACAAGTTAATACCTCCAGATCACCCTTTGTCAAGGTTCGCAGCACCTAAAACGTCATCATCAGGGTTCGAGGCACCTAAGACGCCATCCTCAAGGTTCGAGGCACCTAAGACGCCACCCTCAAGGTTCGAGGCACCTAAGACGCCATCACCAAGGTTCGAGGCATCTAAGATGCCATCATCAAGGTTCGAGGCACCTACGATGCCATCATCAGGGTTCGAGGCACCTAAGATGCCATCCTCAAGGTTCGAGGCACCTAAGACGCCACCTTCAAGGTTCGAGGCACCTAAGACGCCATCACTAAGGTTAGAGGCACCTAAGACGCCATCATCAAGGTTCGAGGTACCTACGATGCCATCATCAAGGTTCGAGGCACCTAAGATGCCATCACCAAGGTTCGAGGCACCTAAGACGCCATCATCAAGGTTCGAGGCACCTAAGACGCCATCATCAAGGTTCGAGGCACCTAAAATGCCATCATCAAGGTTCAAGGCATCTAAGACGCCATCATTAAGGTCTGAGGCACCTAAAATGCTATCACACGCAACACTAGGAGAGCGATAAATCACAATCATCCCCTAATTCGACAAACCAAAATCATCACCAGGGCGACTTCCCAAAAATAGTCAAGTCTTAGGGCGACTTCCCAAACCATAGGGCGACTTCCCAAAAATAGTCAAACCATAGGGCGACTTCCCAAAAATAGTCAGATCATAGGGTGACTTCCCAAAAATAGTCAGATCTTCGGGTGACTTCCCAAAAATAGTCAGATCTTAGGGTGACATCCCAAAAATAGTCAGATCATAGGGCGACTTCCCAAAAATAGTCAGATCTTAGGGTGACTTCCCAAAAATAGTCAAATCTTAGGTTGACATCCTAAAATAGTCATTCCAGGGTCAAAGACCCGAACTACGACCGGCTTGATTCCTCTTAAGGATACGTAGGTAGCCTATCACTAGGTTCAGCCATCAGACCAAAAATGGTCATTCCTATCCCTAGCAGAGCAGATATACAACTATAGCCATCAAACCAAAATGGTCATCCCCAGCAGAGTTTCTTTCAACAAACGACTGCAGAACTCGCTCGTCAGGTTGACATCCTAAAACAGTCACTCTAGGGTCAACGTCTGAAGATGGTCGGAAGACCCGAACTACGGCCGGCTTGATTCCCATTCAGGAAACGTAGGTAGCCTATCGCTAGGTTCAGCCACTCGACCACTTTGGTCACCCCTTGTCAAATATGGAGCCTTACTCTTATCGACGACCCCACTTCCTTCGAAAGCGCCGTCGCCAAGGGGCTACTGTAAGTGCTCCAATTTGAGTTGTTAGCATTTTCGTTAGAAAATTAACGAAAGTCTTAACATTCCTAACATTTCTAACAATTCCTAACCTTTCTAACAAAGTAAGGGTAGATTAGGGATTGCCATTTAAGGTTAAACCAAGAAAAGAATCTCAAAAAGCAAAAGAAATTGGAAAATTCTGAATTAGGCAAGTTGAAAAATACAAACTGCTGGAATTTTTGAATAATTTTCTTCCTGTCCAAAGCCTGGAGCAGCATTTAATGCGCCAGGCACGTTTACAGAACCCTTCGCGCGGATACTAATGCTCCTCACAGTGGCCTATAAATTGAACCCTCCTCTCTCAGTTTACACAACACAATTCACTCACAGCAACAGCACCTTGGCGAAAAATAGGGAGAAAACAGTGGGAATTCACTTGAATTGCCACCATTTTCTCTTCAATCTTTCCCAAATCCCACTCACTCAAAATACTTTCAAATCATTCTCATACATACACTAACCCAAGCTCAAATCACCCCTTAGGAGGAGGATTAGAGAGAAAACATAGAGGATGATGCAGCAAAAAATGAGCGGTACCGGGGGTACCTGATCAGTCGGGAACGCGGCGTTGGATTCCTGGACGAACGACGAACGGATCTGCAAAACAAACACCGTTAGGGCGCGGGGAGTTACCCCCGCGCAAACCCTCCAGCGTGAGAATAAGCATCTGTACATGAAGATGATATAAACCGGGAGGGAAGGCGTATTATAGTATCGAGAGGGTGTTTGTATGTACCTTTTGTGTCCTTTTGTGTGAGGGAGGTGACCCTTATTTATAGTTTCCAAGTGATGAGTCCTCCAAGAATAGGATTTCCGTAGTTGATTTGAATTAGGAGAGTGAATCTTCATCTGATTTAGGTTCCTTCGCCCGCTAGGAGTCTGCTCCAAATAAGACTTCTTGAGTGAAAATAAATCCCTATTGGATTAGGATAATTGCTTTCCTTATCTTTAGGGATATTTAATCAGGGGGAAATTATATTCCGTTCAGAGGACTTCATTGTTATCTACTTGTTTTCTCTTTGACCAACTCTAATCACCAACCCTAAACACATTCAAACCCTAAAACATTTTCAAGCCTTGAATCCATTCATACACAAACACAAGGAAGATAGGTATAACCTCCCTCTCCTTACCCTAAATCTCTCTCATCCATGCATGCATTTTCAAACTCCAAAATGTAGTTTGTTCATCTTCTTGCCCTAGATCCAAGAAGATCACCATGGAAGTTCACCTCCATGGTTGATCTTCTACAAGGATCAACATTCTCTTAAAAGTGTTCTTACTTACTTGCAAATGCATTTTCAAAATCCTAAAAACCATTTTCATACATCAAATCTTCATTTTCAAAGGAGAAAATTCCCCTTCCCAAGCAAATGAAATGCTTAAGTCCTAATGTACCCCAAGGATGGTTTGATATAGTTGATTCACCACTAAAATGTCTAGTGATCACTAATCAAAATCTAGGGAAATTGGGACAAGCATGGATGCAAAACCCCCCTTAAAATCATGTTTTTCTTCTTAAGAAAGTTGCTGTCCAGTAGCAATTTTCTAAGACCTCTGTCCATGGTCTAATTTTTTGTACACAGATAAACTTGGAATTTGGTATTAACTACAAAACACTTTTTGTAGCCAACATCCAGATATTTCCATAAATATTTTTACTTTATTTTTTGCGTGAGTAAAACTCCCTTTTTCAAATTTTCTTTCAAAGGTCAGTTCCTCAGTCTCTGGAAATCCAGATTTCACATCTGAGATTTCCAGAAGGTTTTGGTCAACCAAATCACCTTCAAATGGGAAAGTTCTTTTCCAGAAAACTTATTTAAGGTGTTTTGAACAACTTTCATTCTCGGACTTTCCCCAGATTCTGAGATTTTTAAGCCCTTAAACCCATTTTAAAATAAAGTGTCCACTGCCCTTTTCATTCTGGCAGAATTGGTTTTCAACTTCAAAAAATCTTTTGAGTCCCAAAACTCAACCCAAAAATCACACAAAAAATCATGGGATTTGTTCAAAGTCTAATAAAGAGTTCCCAATTTTTACTTTTCAGTTTCAACTTATTTTGGCCAAAAAAAACACACACACACACGCATACACAAATGGTTTTTAATGCTTGGAAGACTCGTTTACGAGGCATTCCGGGTGAACACTAACGTTCTTCCCGGCGTGTAACGTGACCTCCGAACCTAAATCTCTAATCTCGGGCATTTTTCAAAGTTTTGGCCCTTAAAACAAAAATGGCGTGGCGACTCCGTTTGATTTTAAAAAAAAATCGGGTACATCACAGTGGCGACTCCGCTGGGGAAGTATAAGCTTTTAAAAAAAATGATATTTGGTATATTGGTGGAAACCATTAAACTTCCCGTTATCGCCTCCTAACACGAGTCGGGGATAAATTGTGGTTTAACAATCCCACGTACCGGTATCGTTGTTTTCAAAAAAAAAAGAAAAGCTTTTGAGGGTCAAGCTTCCGTCCCGGCATTTGAAATCATTTGTTGTGTGTGTTGATTTTTCACATTTTCGTGTTGTTTTGGCCGCCTCGAAAAAGTCAAAATTTTGACTGTCGGACCCGTTGCCTCGGATTTTGAATTATGTGCTTATATGTGCATTTACTTTCAAAAAAAAAAATTCAAAAAAAAACAAGAAAAAAAAAAGAAAAAGATTTTCAAAAAAAAAGATTTATCAAAAAAAAAAAGAAAATTTTCAAAAAAAAAATCATGCATCATTCTTTTTAAGACACATGAAAAATTTCTATTTTACTCAGAAAAAGAAGATAGACTGCTTGCACACTACGCGCACGTGACCTTACACTGCACACTACGTTTCTAACCCGGGGAAATCCCTGTAGCGGCCCGTTTGGTCTTATTACGCCTCTCGGTGCAAGCACGGGACTACCCAAACATCCCATGGAGCCTCGTGTCGACCATGCACTTGTCCGTGACACACTTTGTCCGAGACCCGGTTGGTTTTTAGTCTAGTCTGTGTCATGCCCTGTCTGTGTATAGACCTTTCCTTTCAAGCCTTAGTCGGCATACCAAGTCAATATCTTTCGGGACCCTAATCAGTTGAAGTCCTGCCGGTTTTCCGTCACGGGATTTGACCAGATATTGATTGGCGCCTTGACTTTGACTGGCACAAATTATACACTGACTCCCAGCATGACACTGAGTCATCAAGGATTAACGATTATTCCATGCCCAATTACGACCTAATTGACGACAAGTCAAGATCAATTGTGGACATTTATCAGTCCGAATCATGCCGACTTTTTGTCGAGCCCTCGGGCATGATCTTGACTTTGACGTCAGCTTTGTCCGTAATTTACATCGAATGCTCGTTAAAACTCGATTACCCGCCAGACTTTTAGGATCGTTTTCATTTTCGGTCGGTGGGACCCGCTTGCCCTATAGGACCCTCGCCCGGGGCTGTCCACCCTGGGAAGTCGAAATACAGGTGGAATACGAGGGGCTTATAGACGTAGTGATGGGGCCCACTGATCCAGGATCCAGAGTAGTTTGCGAAAAAGAAGAGCAATCTTTTCCAACCGATTAGGTTTAATAAAACATGTTTTAAGTAAATTTAAACGAATAATCGCATGTTGCATGAGCCCTAAGCCCAAACACCAACCTGTTCCGCTTTCCCGAGTCTGAACCACACCCTTTTGTGCCTTCCACAGTAAGCAAAATTTGGATCAAGCCCCCGGGTCATCGTTTGTTCAGCTCAGTCATTCCGGAGTCAGATACTTCATTGGTTTCCTCCTTCGCTTCAGCTCAAAGTTTCAGAATGGCCAACTCAGAGGAGAACGGTGGGGGACGTACAGCTCCGCACCCCGAAAATCCGCAAAATGCCGAGCAGTGGAATCAGATGTTGGAACAGATAAGACAACATCAAGAGGCTCAGGTCAGTCAGTTATTGGAAAATATCAGAGCCCAGGGGCTAGCGATTGTTCGCAACCCTAATGGAACCTTTACGGTTGATGCGGAGATTGGAACTAATTACCCTCCCGGGGCATGCCAACTACCGTCAAATGCCCTGTTCCCTTTCGTGTGGAACTACTAATGGGCCAAGCATCCCCCAGCCTATCACTCAGCCTGCCTCTTGGCCTCATTGTATCAATACTCCTCGACAGTCCGATATTGGTCAACTTCCCCCCGGTGCCTCTCAGTATTCACCTTTGAGTTTCAATCGCTCCGTTTCGCCGCGGCTTGGAATGGGTCGGTTCGCTACTCCAAAACCTCGGTCCTAGCCCGGGCCATCGATGGAATTGGTCGGCCAGTACATCTCGGCCCTACTGACTCGATACTCCCCAACAGCCCGATCTAGGTCAACCTGCCCCCGGTGCCTCTCAGGTCTCACCACCAGGATTGAATCGGTTGGCTTTCGCCCCACAGCTTGGAAAGGGTCAGTTTACTACTTCACAACATCATTCTGGTTCGGGTCATCATCTCGGAATGGGTCAGTTCACGACTTCTCAAGCCCAGCAGTTTGACATGGCTCCGCAAGCCATTTTGGGACAGTTCGCTTCTCAGGCTCCATGGTTCAGAGGGGGCCATCTTGCTTCCTCCAATTCTCGAAGCACACTTGCCCCTATGATACTGCAAGATCACATGGGCCACCAGGCTCTTATCACCACTTCATCAGGTTTACCGTATTCACAACATCCTCCAAGCTCTACCTCGCCCCTCCGGTTGGGAAGTCCGACAAGGTCAAATGCTCCTCATCAAAATCTCCACCCGGCTGTTACGCAAGTTGCTCCTGCCCATCAAGTACAGTATGCACGTTACCCTTGTAGTCACGTTCCTCAGTATGGTCAAGACACGTTCAATCCTACTGTTACGATACCTCAAACCTCATGTTTTCAGCAGCCTTTTGGACCCGCACTCACTGCTCCCTGGTATCCACCCATTACGAGCCATATATCCTCATCTTCGGCAACTACCAGGCCTTATGAGGAGGGTTACGGTCACGCTTTTAATGCTCAGACTGTCATCCCTCCCATCAGAGTACTTCCTACTGTGGTTTCATTTACTGATGCCAATCTTGTGGCGGTGTCGTGCAGCCCTAGTGTTCCTATTGACTCGTCCAATGGATTATTGGAAGAACCAATTAAGAAGGTACAAGAAAAGCCTAGCAACGAGAGTATCGACGATCGCTCGACTCGGGCCATCTCACCATACCAATCTTGTGTATCTGACATGAATGAGTTTTACAAAAGGTCAAATCTCGACGATTACATCGATGAGTACATCAAAAGGGTTCGTGCACGGGGGAACATGTCTCACCGCTATAAACCTTACCCTTCCAACACGGCTGCAACATCCGTTAAAGGAAAAAAAGCATTGTGTACAATTGACGGCATCCGAAAGCAACCAAGAAATGGTGGTCCTCTAAGGCAACGAGAACATTTTGATGATTTTGGGATGCCCATGGGTTTAATTTTCAAGGATTTAGTAAAGGAAGGCCTTTTCGAGCCCCTCAGGGACTACCATCCAAGGAGCTTAAATGCACTCCTCGACATGAGTAAGCGCTGCGCCTTCCATGATCATTATGGCCACACGACCGACGACTGCACAGTATTGAAGAGAGCGGTTCAGGGGTTAATCGAAGCGGGCAAGATTGAGCGCCCCAATGGACCAAAACCGGTAAACCCTGTTCAGAATGGTGACCAAGTCAATGACCAAATCTCGAATCAAAGAGCACTAAGAGTTTATTCTCCCCGAAAGGAGAAACCCCATCCCGAGGATCTGGGTGTTCCCTTAAGCAAAGTTTTAAATAGCTTGCTAAAGCAGGGTCTCCTCGAACCCATAAGAAACTATCAGCCCAAGGATCCCAAAATTCCTTTGGACACCACTAAGCATTGTGCTTTCCACCAGTATCACGGTCATATAACCGACAACTGCACAGCTTTGAGAAAGGCAATTCAGGGGTTAATTAAGAAGGGCAAACTCAAGCGCCTCGGTGATCTCAACCCTGCCAATGATCATTTCCCAAACAACACGAATGTAAACATGATTGAGTTTTATGATTCAAGCTCTGTGAATTCAATAGACTTTGGCAAGCCAGATGATTTAGTCGCAACAAATGTTGAGAATGGCTGGTTTGACTGCAACAAGCATGTGACCAAGGCAAAGCTGGATTTGGTGAAATGCTTTGAACTCTCGCCCTCCGATAAGTTCACGACTGACGCCAAGGGTAAATGGGATGATAATAATCTGATGGCAGATAAGGCAACCGTCAGGAACGGTGAGCGGGGAATTCCGGAAAGTTACCAAAGGCGAGCATAGTCTGTCATAGCTTCATGAGGAATTTGCTTCCAATGCTGAAGGGTAGAGACGTGGTCCAACAACAAAGAATAGCTAGACTAGGGGCTACCCATCCTTTAATATTAAAACAGTCTTTTAGTTAACCTTCGTAGGTTCTAGTACTTTCTTCGTTCAATCAAGTCCTCCTTGGACATTGTAGTTAATCTTAAATTTTCTATAAAAGAGTCTTTTTCTTTTCTTGCTAGACTTGAGACATTATTTGCACACCTACATTACATTTAATGAAATGGTTTTATTTTAAATGATCACTCGCATTGCTCAACAAATAATCTCTAGAAATGATTAAGATTTTAATTAATTGGTGCGAGAAAGTCAACTAATGCCCTCCCTATACACTTTCCTTACCTCACAAAGGCCTCCATCAAGCCATACACTTTCCAAAACATGTCCCCATCATCACCTTGACCAAGTCAACGACGGCGGCAGCATCGAACACTACAAGGAATATCAACATTAGGGTCGGCCATAATTCGTCCCAAAAACCCATTTTCCCGTCCTTATTACTTTTAGGGACGGCATATAGGACGGGAATTGTGGGTCCTAATTAACATGCGTCCTAAATACATTAGGGACCCCCGTCACCGTCCCTATAAGCTTTTAAAGACGAGAAATGGCCGTCCCTAATAATATTTATTATTAAATAAAAATTTATTATTTATTTTTTGCGGGGAAAATTTGGCGGTAAAAAAAAAATTTGGCGGTACAAAAAAAATTTGGCGGGTCAATTTTGGAAGCAAAACATATTTGGGACGAGTTTTTTGAGACGGCAAAGCCGACCCTAATAATATTTGCCGCCAGAAAAAAATATTGGCGGGTAATAATTAAGGACCTAATCCTCGTCCCAAATGTCATTTTGGATTAATTAAAATGCGTTGGATGCTCCGGTGTCGGGTACGCAAAGAGCAATAAGAAGCTAAGTCCAACCCAAAATGTAGCAACTGTAAAAAATGTGCATTATTAGAACAAAATATTCCACATCCAATTTATAGATTTATTATTGATCTTAATACTAATTTGTGCAATTTCAGATTCAAATTGTTTCCATGTAACAGTTGATTTCCATACACCAAAATTATTCCGAAAATACCAAAATAGCCGGAAACATGGATTAAGCAAAGTCATAACATATTGGCGGCAATATTACGGGAAACCTAATCTCAAGAATACAAATTGAGAGGAAAGATGATCGTACCTGGGTTGGATAGATAATCAACAAAATCGTTGGAGGAATCGTTCTCGTCGCCTGGAAATAAGAAAACCGAATTTAGGTACCAATAATAGCAAATATCCCGATTATGTTTCAAAATTGAAGAAGTGAACTCATAATCTTAAGAATACAAACTGAGAGACGACGCGAACCTGAGAGATTGACCGGCGAACGCGGTTGATTTTAGGGTTTACGCCGGTTGATTTGCTAGAGGGAGAGAAAGAGGTCGCAGCGTATGGAACGGAAGAGAGAATAGGGAGAACAGGAAGAGAGATTGATCGCCGAACTTGTTGATTTTAGGGTTTACGCCGTTGATTTGCTAGAGGGAGAGAGAGGTCGCACGCGTATGGAAGAGAGAATAGGAGAACAGGAAGCGAACGGTTTTTGTTTCTTTTTTTGTTTCTTTTTCCTTTTCTTTTAAGCTTTTTAATTTAATTGGCAGCGTCCTTTTTTGGCCCATTGCTGTCCCAAATTAAAACTTAAAGTTAAATGTCTTATTTAATAGATAATAGGGACTAGTAATTTTTTCCGTCTCAAAAAGTGATGTCCCTAAAAATGACTTGTTTAGTAGTGGAAGAACAACAAAAGGTCACTCAGCATCGGAAGATTGACCCCATGTCGACAAAAAACCGGGGGCTTGCCTCCGCCTCCCGTGCATCAAGAAAGTTTCATCCTCAAAAAAAAAAAAAAAAAAAAACTCAAGCAAAAGCATCCAAAAAAGGAGCTCAAGCAAAAGCTTCAAATAAAAAAAAAAAAGAAAAAAGGCAAAATCTTCAAAAAAAAAAAAAAAAACGAGGCCAAGGACCCAGCACCGCCGATCAGAGGCTTGACATATGGGCAAAATCAAAGCCTGAAGAACGGAAGTTGTCGACAACAAGGGAGCAGTTAAAGCAACGACAAAAACACATCATAAGCCCTTAAGCTGAATTCAAAATCTTTCTTCCCCAATGAAGGATGATGATCAAGAAGCAATGAAATCCCGAAAGAAGCCGTCAAAAAACGACTTGTCAAGGAACATCTCGAGGCCCGTACCTTATCATCCAAATTTCCTATCCGAGCCTTTTCACCAAAAGTATCACAAATATTCATACCCCCTTTCCCAAAGCCAAACACAGTTCAAGCCCGAACTACGGCGACCTGAGCTCCTTATATTAAGGGGAACGTAGGCAACCAGAAATGGTCCGGTCATAAACACATTCAAATCCCAGAAAATTCGGTCTCATCAATGGCCTCTCATGTGCACAATCTTTCTTCGCAATTCGCCAACTTAACCCTTGGTATTGGTCGACTTTCTCCTCATGATTAATCAAAATGTTTGTTCATATCGAGATTAGAGGTGTGAACAACCCGAACATTAATAAAGGGTTTTAAGCAATCTTGTGATCATTTTGAATAAAACACGTTTTAAGATGTCTCGACAAGTCTTCTTTTTCTACATTATAGGAAAAATAGACCTAAACACTAATTTTCTGTCAGCAGGGGCTTCCATACACTTTTACAAACCTTTCTACACTTATGCTCTCTCAAAAGAGTCAAACCCAAAGCGAGTTCTTTTGTGCCTTCACCAAATGAGGCCATCAAATAATACAAATCGGGGATTCGTCCCCACTTTTCGAAAATATGCCCCTGCAGGTATACATTTCTAAATTGTCTTTCTTTTACATTTTCTTCCGGTTGACTAATTGACTAAAGAAAATAATAAAGTAAATATAGAAGGATGAGTTGCCCCTTTTGCTACATGACAATTCAATTTGCATTAGAGCTGCACTGTACTCTTTGAGGGAGGACTTTCGTCAAACCATTTGTTTAGAGTGGGGCTTCTCTGGTCACGCCGGTTCTTCACTTTGCTACAAGATGGGCTGGGTCTTTGTTTAGACTCATCTCAGTATCAGTCTGCAATGCCTACCAGGTTGAAGCCTCTCTAATTGTGTCAGATTCACAATCATGAGACTGAGGCATTACCAAGTCACTTCTTTAAAATCAAGACCTTGCAAACACATCTCTTCAGACCAAGGCTTTGCCAAGCAAAGTGAGATTTGATCCCCATGTTGGTCATGGGCTTTTCAAGTGCAGTTCTTTGATGTCCAAGGATGAGGATGGAATTTTAACCAGAACCAGAGATTCATCATATTTCTATGGAATCCGAGTCCATAAAACTCCTTGTGCCAATCAGAATGAGGTGTTGATGATCAATTTTGGAAGGTGTCAGGAATTTTGGTTTGACGATTGCCCTCAACCCCGATGGGACCTTCGCGATAGAAGAGGAAGAGGATCCCCATCCCTATCTTGGCCAGACAGACTACCGCCAAATGCCACCACCTTCCTCACATGGAACCTCCACCGGGCCACACTCTTCTCAACCTGTGAACCAGTCATCCTTTCAGCCTCGATGCAGTATACATTCACATTCGATGCAGGGACAGATCGTTTGGGGAAACAAATTGACTTCAGTCCGATTTGGGCCAGTGTGGTGTGCCTCAATGCAGTAGGGGTCAACTCGGTATGTCGCAGCAGTTTGGTATGCCTCAGCAGCTCGGTACAGATCAGTCAGGGGCTTCTCAGTTACATCAGCTTGGTATGACTTCTCAGTTGGGTTTGGGACGGCGGTCAACTATGGATCAGTTTGAACTTCTCAGCCCCAGCAGTTTGGAATGCCTCGGCAAGAACCCGAGTTTAAGACGACCGAGTCCGGCACCGCACAAGTCTCACAAGATCCCTTCATGACCGTCTCCACGGGACAGCAGACCCCCAATCCCACTCTCGGTCACCCGGACTACTCCAAATGCCACCACCAGCCTCCTATGGTACTATCTCCTCGATCTTTGGGTCAGCCAGCTCCCCAAATACAGACTACTGGACCCATGCAGTCTGACGTGACCGATCAGTTCACAGTTCCTCGGTGGGGTCAAAATCAGCACGGAATGTCTTCTCATGGTTGGGGATACCTTGGAATGCCACAGCGAATTAGGATCCCGCCTCAGTTTGGAACCGATCAATCCGGACCTTCGCAGCAATAGTTCAAAGTGCCACAGCAACAGTTTGGAATGCCTCCACGATGCGGTCCGGTGGCAATGGTCGGAGCCCTCCTCAGAATGATGCTAGCTCAGCTGCTCCTCACACAGCTTTCACAAATCCATTCCTCAAGCTTCGATGGGTTACCAAGCCTCCATCCCAGTTTCATCAGAATCACCAGGACCGCAGTACCCCCCCTGGTTATGCACCTTCATCCATGCAATTCAACAATCAGGGACAACAGCCCGCACTTAAGCCTACTTATGGGCCTCATTCCGGAAACCCGAGCTACTCGGCTACATCAGGCTTGCCTCCACCCTCCTTGCCAATTGAAAATCAACAGCAAGCCGTAAAGCTCTATCCCTTCGCCCAGGCTCCTACTCACACTCCCCCGGGTAATTTGGGCCAAGGACAGGTTTTCACTTACGCCCCCGGACCGGCCATTCCCTTCACCAGTCTGCCGCCAGTTTGAATACCATGGTTCCACCACAAGACCCTCATCTGGCCTGGTTCATGGAACAACACAAGAAAATGAAAGCGCAGATTGCCGAATTGACCGCTAAGAAATCTGCATTCCGGCCTACGGACCCGGACTCCATTGCTCCCTGCCCCCACAAATTCGTGATGCCTAATCTGGACCTCTCGACGGGGCTTTGCATGCCCGAAGACTCATGCGGACACATATGCCTTGGCAATGGAGGCCAAAGGGTGCACCAATCGGCGGTTGGGCGACTATCTCGATCTCTCCTTGAAATCAGGTGCTTTAAAATGGTTCTTCCGCTTAAAACCCGAGGCCAGGGCTACATGGGACCGAGATCACGGTACCTTTACAGAGAAGCATAAAGCTAATTTGGATTGGGAAACAAATAGAGTTGACCTGCAGACAACAGTGCAGCGTTTCGAGGAGAATATCGGTGACTTTTACAAGCATTGAAACCTCAATTTGAGTAAAATGACCAACCCTCCTTCTAATGAGGAACAATTGGACATCTTTCAATCATGCCTGGAAGCCTCATTTGAAGAAAGCCCCTCGGTAACTTCCCCTATCCAGATCTGCATGCGACGGTCAGTTCTGGGGCTAAAGTTTGACCAACAGCAAGCCACTGCTCCTACTTATCGATACCAAGCTTCTGCCCCTAACTCAGCTCCTGACCTACCCCAAAAGGAAAGGAAGCAATTAATTATGCGGGCCAGGATCGCAACAATGCCACTCCTCTCATGCCAGGGAAAGGTGATGTGCCCAAGCCGCGGAGCCTTAAGCTCGAAGATTTCGAAATGCCTCTGAGCAAAGTCCTTCAGAGACTTGTGAAGGAAGGTTTGACCAGACCTGTGGACAACCATCAGCCCATGGAAAAAGGGCGGTGTGAGAACTGATCGAAAAGGGTGAGTTTGAGATACCCCAAGCGCCCCATGCAGTCATAGGGTGAATATGATTGAAGCCATGAACAAGCCAAGTGCCACTATGGCTAACAGTTCCCATATGGAAGACACCCTTCGAAGGGAGGATTCTAGTTGCATAGTTGTCATCAAAGATGGGTTTCTCACTCCATGACGTAATGCTGCAATTAATATGGGGTCACATCAACTTCACCTCGAGGTCTCTCACGTTGATCGATCGGCTTGATACTTCATCAGTATGTCAGTTTTACAGTCAAACTTTTGACTGGACCCCTGTAGTGACGCTTTGTCGAACCTGGGGCTTCATCAAATCATTCACAGAAAGCTTCTGTGACTTTCGCCATGTCTCTTCCACGGAATGGGGCTTTATCAAGTCACACCTATCTTCAGAAGAAAGGCCTAGTCACCTCAACAACTATCTTGGAGTTTCAGCTTTAGAACTTGGTATATGGCAACTCCCTGCATCATCAAAGGTTGAGAACTGGGAATCTCCTCATATCAGCATTTCGCCAAGTCATTCTCCAAATTTATGTCAAATCACAACTAACCCAAGCGAAAGAGGGTTCATTCATGACAACATAATTTGATTCTAGAGCCTGTCAGCATCAGCTTCAAATGTCCGAGACTGAAAAGAAATTTCAATCGAGACCTGGGGTTCAAATCTAACTTCATCCCAAGATCAAAATTGACCTCATCAATGACATGCAATTCAGTCCGCGATCAAAGGATATCACCCCACCAGCTCAAAGCTTGTCCCAAACAAGTCCACAACACATACAAGCCCTCTCACCACATGCATCCCCACAAAAATCTCCCCAGGGCTCATGTAGCATGCAAAACATGAAAAAAAAAAGAAAAATAAAAACCTAAGCGATCGCGAATCATTTTAGTTCCATGCATGCATCCATCATCATGAATGTCATATGTGCATTTGTCCCTCTACTAACGAATGTAGCAATTCAAGCACGAAAGACCAGTTTTCCATCACTACCCGAAGCCTCTCCGCAGCGAGGATGGTCTCCACCGAAGCGTAATGACTTCAATGGAACTACCCAAATAACTGATACCTCAAGTCAACACCCTCTCGGTTCAAAACCCCCCAAGCCCATGTCAGCTTGTGCTCGGACACTTAAAGTCGATATCAGTCTGATTCAGACACCTCAATCCTGCACCATTTTGGCCTCAGACACATTAGGAAAACACCACCTTGGCTCCAGGTCTACAGTGCATCAAGTCTGTGAAGACATCTTTCGACATCTCCAGTTCGGCAAAGGCGACCTCCAATGTCCACAAATGGATGAAGACAGCCTCCAGCATCTACAGTTTGGTAAAGATAGTCCCCATGTCTATAGCTTGGCAAAGACAAGCTCCGGCGTCTGCAACTTAGTAAAGACAACCCCCAACATCCACAAACATATGAAGACCGCCTCCAGTGTCTACAATTCGGTCAGGGACGCCAAGTTCTCAAAATGCAAATCGGTCAGGGACGCCAAGTTCTCAAAATGAAACAAAATACAATTCGGTCAGAGACGCCAAGTTTTCAAATGCAAATCGGTCAGGGACGCCAAGTTCTCAAAATACAAATCCGTCAGGGACGCCAAGTTCTCAAAATGCAAGTAGGTCAGGGACAACGCCAAGTTCTCAAAAGCAATTCGATCAGAGACACCAAGTTCTCAAAATGCAATTACGTCAGGGACGCCAAGTTTTCAAATACCAATCGGTCAGAGGTACCTCATGCCCCTAAATGTTTCAACATCTCGATCAGATGCATCAAGACTCTCAACACTATCAACTACCACACAGCCCCCCCCAACTTGCTCTCCTGCAGGTAAGCACAGCAAAGGTACGTTAGTCCCTCAACATATCTCAAAAATATGCATACATAGCTTTAGCTATCTCTATCTCCGCAAATAGCGACGTAAGCTTTAGTTCCTTAAGGTGACAGCCTCCGAATTATCAAAAGGCCCAGACCTGTTCCTAACTGTCCAGTGGATTTCGAACTACGTCCAGGCTTGATTCCCATTCGGGATACATAGGTAGCCTACCATAGGTCCAGCCGCTTGACCAACACGGTCACCCTTTTCCCCGATAATCATCGTAAGCTCTAATCTTCCCCTGCGAGAATGCCCTCAAATAGTCTCCCTCAACCTCGATTTAGGTTCATACTACTGAACTAAGTCCTCATTTAGGTTCATACTCCTGAACTAAGTCCTCATTTAGGTTCATAATTCAGAACTAAACCTCAACTTAGGTTCATCCCTGACGAAAGCCAACGGAATTCCGTCTCTTTCACCTCCGGCAGCAAACGTAAGACCGATCCCTTCAAATGAAGTCCACCAAAAGACTGTCTATCCCCTCAGAGTTCGTCCCCAACGAAAGGATACGAACATCGAAGGAAATCGTTTCAAAACAAGTTAATACCTCCAGATCACCCTTTGTAAAGGTTCGCGGCACCTAAAATGCCATCATCAGGGTTCGAGGCACCTAAGACGCCATCCTCAAGGTTCGAGGCACCTAAGACGCCACCCTCAAGGTTCGAGGCACCTAAGACGCCATCACCAAGGTTCGAGGCACCTAAGACGCCATCATCAAGGTTCGAGGCACCTACGACGCCATCATCAGGGTTCGAGGCACCTAAGACGCCATCCTCAAGGTTCGAGGCACCTAAGACGCGACCTTCAAGGTTCGAGGCACCTAAGACGCCATCACCAAGGTTCGAGGCACCTAAGACGCCATCATCAAGGTTTGAGGCACCTACGACGCCATCATCAAGGTTCGAGGCACCTAAGACGCCATCATCAAGGTTCGAGGCACCTAAGACGCCATCATCAAGGTTCGAGGCACCTAAAACGCCATCATCAAGGTTCAAGGCATCTAAGACGCCATCATTAAGGTCTGAGGCACCTAAAACGCTATCACACGCAACACTAGGAGAGCGATAAATCGCAATCATCCCCTAATTCGACAAACCAAAATCATCACCAGGGCGACTTTCCAAAAATAGTCAAGTCTTAGGGCGACTTCCCAAAAATAGTCAAACCATAGGGCGACTTCCCAAAAATAGTCAAACCATAGGGCGACTTCCCAAAAATAGTCAGATCATAGGGTGACTTCCCAAAAATAGTCAGATCTTAGGGTGACTTCCCAAAAATAGTCAGATCATAGGGCGACTTCCCAAAAATAGTCAGATCTTAGGGTGACTTCCCAAAAATAGTCAAATCTTAGGTTGACATCCTAAAATAGTCATTCCAGGGTCAAAGACCCGAAATACGACTGGCTTGATTCCTCTTAAGGATACATAGGTAGCCTATCACTAGGTTCAGCCATCAGACCAAAAATGGTCATTCCTATCCCCAGTAGAGCAGATATACAACTCTAGCCATCAGACCAAAATGGTCATCCCCAGCAGAGTTTCTTTCAACAAACGACTGCAAAACTCGCTCGTCAGGTTGACATCCTAAAACAGTCACTCTAGGGTCAACGTCTGAAGATGGTCGGAAGACCCGAACTACGGCCGGCTTGATTCCCATTCGGGATACGTAGGTAGCCTATCGCTAGGTTCAGCCACTCGACCACTTTGGTCACCCCTTGTCAAATATGGAGCCTTACTCTTATCGACGACCCCACTTCCTTCGAAAGCGCCGTCGCCAAGGGGCTACTGTAAGTGCTCCAATTTGAGTTGTTAGCATTTTCGTTAGAAAATTAACGAAAGTCTTAGCATTCCTAACATTTCTAACAATTCCTAACCTTTCTAACAAAGTAAGGGTAGATTAGGGATTGCCATTTAAGGTTAAACCAAGAAAAGAATCTCAAAAATCAAAAGAAATTGGAAAATTCTGAATTAGGCAAGTTGAAAAACACAAACTGCTGGAATTTTTGAATAATTTTCTTCCTGTCCAAAGCCTGGAGCAGCATTTAATGCACCAGGCACGTTTACAGAACCCTCCGCGCGGATACTAATGCTCCTCACAGTGGCCTATAAATTGAACCCTCCTCTCTCAGTTTACACAACACAATTCACTCACAGCAACAGCACCTTGGCGAAAAATAGGGAGAAAACAGTGGGAATTCACTTGAATTGCCACCATTTTCTCTTCAATCTTTCCCAAATCCCACTCACTCAAAATACTTTCAAATCATTCTCATACATACACTAACCCAAGCTCAAATCACCCCTTAGGAGGAGGATTAGAGAGAAAACATAGAGGACTTCATTGTTATCTACTTGTTTTCTCTTTGACCAACTCTAATCACCAACCCTAAACACATTCAAACCCTAAAACATTTTCAAGCCTTGAATCCATTCATACACAAACACAAGGAAGATAGGTATAACCTCCCTCTCCTTACCCTAAATCTCTCTCATCCATGCATGCATTTTCAAACTCCAAAATGTAGTTTGTTCATCTTCTTGCCCTAGATCCAAGAAGATCACCATGGAAGTTCACCTCCATGGTTGATCTTCTACAAGGATCAACATTCTCTTAAAAGTGTTCTTACTTACTTGCAAATGCATTTTCAAAATCCTAAAAACCATTTTCATACATCAAATCTTCATTTTCAAAGGAGAAAATTCCCCTTCCCAAGCAAATGAAATGCTTAAGTCCTAATGTACCCCAAGGATGGTTTGATATAGTTGATTCACCACTAAAATGTCTAGTGATCACTAATCAAAATCTAGGGAAATGGGGACAAACATGGATGCCAAACCCCCCTTAAAATCATGTTTTTCTTCTTAAGAAAGTTGCTGTCCAGTAGCAATTTTCTAAGACCTCTGTCCATGGTCTAATTTTTTGGACACAGATAAACTTGGAATTTGGTGTTGACTACAAAACACTTTTTGTAGCCAACATCCAGAGATTTCCAGAAATATTTTTACTTTATTTTTTCCATGAGTAAAACTCCCTTTTTCAAATTTTCTTTCAAAGGTCAGTTCCTCAGTCTCTGGAAATCCAGATTTCACATCTGAGATTTCCAGAAGGTTTTGGTCCACCAAATCACCTCCAAATGGGAAAGTTAGTTTACATAAACCTTATTTAAGGTGTTTTGAACAACTTTCATTCTCGGACTTTCCCCAGATTCTGAGATTTTTAAGCCCTCAAACCCATTTTAAAATAAAGTGTCCACTGCCCTTTTCATTCTGGCAGAATTGGTTTCCAACTTCAAAAAATCTTTTGAGTCCCAAAACTCAACCCAAAAATCACACCAAAAATCATGGGATTTTTTCAAAGTCTAATAAAGAGTTCCCAATTTTTACTTTTCAGTTTCAACTTATTTTGGCCAAAAAAACACACACACACACACATACACAAATGGTTTTTAATGCTTGGAAGACTCGTTTTACGAGGCATTCCGGGTGAACACTAACGTTCTTCCCGGCGTGTAACGTGACCTCCGAGCCTAAATCTCTAATCTCGGGCATTTTTCAAAGTTTTGGCCCTTAAAACAAAAATGGCGTGGCGACTCCGTTTGATTTTCAAAAAAAAATCGGGTACATCACAGTGGTGACTCCTCATTTTTCCTTCCCATGAAGCGAGGTCTCAGACACCAACCCCGCGAAAGACAACCGCCTTCGCTCGCGCGAATCTGGGTAATTTCAGTTGGCAAAGAAATTCCTAACAACATTTTCAACAAAAACCGAAGCATGGTTATTAGCATTCAAAAATTTCCTATCCTCTAAGAACTGAACAATCCCTTCCTTTTTCAACTTTTCCTCATCAATATGCTTTTCCTTTAACAGTTTCCTACTAGAGTTGTTTAACCAAGATTCCATGTTTTCCTTCTTATAAAATTCTAAATAAAAAAATGGTTTAGGGAATGCATTCTCATCTTTCCCAAGTGAGCATTATGCTCTTGGACCAGTGCAGTCAGCTTACCCAGATCCCCCTCCAACTTGGCCTTCTCATGCCTGGCCGCAGCAGCTTCCTCCTCCAGCTTAGCTCTTATAGGAGCAAAAGACTCCACCTGCCCTTGAAGGGGAGCCAGCTGCTCCCTTGCCACTTGAAGGTCGACCAAGGCTGCATCATGCTCTTGCTCGGCGTTGAAGTGTGCAGACCGAATAGCACGGAGTTGGGAGTCAGAATCCACAAGCTTCTCCCTAATCTCGACGGCCTCCCTGGCTTTCCTTGAGTACTTTGTAGAAGCTATTTGCTCCTTCTCAATAGCAGCTCTCCAGCTACTCTTGGCTTGTTCAATTAGAGCAAGAGACTACACAACATAAAGAGGATAGTCAATACAGCAGTCATACGAAGAAAAGCGACCAAAAGTACAGCGATCAAACTGAAGGAAAGTAGAAAGTGTGAAAAAACATAAGTGTTACCTCGGAATAAAGGAGGCCCGATCTGTCATTAAACTCTTTAGGAGTGAGCCCCTCCTCAGAAAATTGGGCTAGCAGATCCCTATCTCCAGCCCGTCTCACCACAGCTTGCCCCAATCCCAGATCGGGATAATGGCAGCTCAAGCTATTTATTCCAGAAAGGGGACGAACATCGCTTAGCCTCTCCACCAAGGCCTGCACTTCATCAGCGCTTCTAAGTTGGGGGGCTTGGGGTGGAGGATAACTGGAGGCAGAGCCCGCTGCTCGGGAGGTGCCAGCTTCATCAGGACCATGGTCGACACGCGACCTCTTCCTTAGCCGATTGAGAGGAAGAGTATCTTCGGCATCCTCATGCTCGGCATCATCGAGATCCAGATCAACAAAGTTTTGGGGATCCACCCCAATTGATTCATGCTGGGGTTCGGAGCCCGACGCTAGCTCGGTCAAAGTGTCGACCTCCCCCTCTGCCCCTATTACTTGAACTTGGGGGCATGCTCAATTGGCTCCACTGGCCCATTCCCATCAATGGGGACCATCCCAATGCCAGCCTTGGGGGGCATCTTGTTCCTATCCTCAGCCTCCTTCTCACGGCTGGCACGGGCATTGGCAGCTCCGCTTGCCTTCCTATTCCTCCTTCTATCTCCCGGATCGACTATACCGTTCATGTTGTTCTCTTGCTCGACGGTTAAAACTGCCCGATCAAAAAGGAAACAGTTAGCAAAAGAGATATGTGAGCAAAAATATACAAGTTAAGAAAGCAAGTAAACACTTAACCGCCATAGTGAAATAGGCCTCTGTAGTAGTTGGGCGTCCATTTGCAGAAATGACACCGGGATTCAAACCTCTCCCTCTCATGGATTACCCAATCTGGGTATCTCAAGCTATGGATTATTGGTACTAAAGGGGCTACTTCTCTATCTCCACCCAACATCATGTCGGCTTGGATAAAAAGTCTTTGTCCGACCTAAGTGCGGCCCAACTAATGGTGCTCCTCCGAGCCACCAGCACCAACCTACGATAGAGCTCTTCACTTCAATTCGGGACCCAGTAATCTTCTTCCCTCATTGAAAGTGAATCAGCTTCGGGCAAAGGGAACTCCCATCCCTTCCTACTCTCCACTAATATCATGTGGGTATTCCACCCAAAAACTTTGTCGAGCAAGTTGATGAACAGTTTTGGGACCTTAGCTTTGGCCAGGGTACTAATCCCAAAGGTTTTGTCATTCACCACCACCTTAAAAAACCTCCTAAAGACATGCATGCAAGGTTCGTACCCTATAAACTTGCAAACCATGGCAAAGCATACTAAAACCCTAACGGTGTTGGCGCCTTACTGCATGGGGACAGCGGCCAAACACTTAAGAAATTCGCAGGCGAAGGGATCTAGAGGTAGGCGTAGGCCGACCTCAAACTGGCCATAGAAAAAGGCTACTCTGGTTGAGCTCAAACCCCAGTACATCCAAGATTGGGCCTTCATTTGCCTCTCAGTGAAGTGAGTTAGGTGGAAGTTATCTCTGGGGACCTCAAAGAAGTCGTGCAAGATGTTGATTCTTGATTCTGCATTCTTCCTACCAATTGCTGGCATGGGGGCCACATAGCCTCTCGCATTACGGCCTGGGACAACCATCGAGCAAAATGCATTAACTATATTTCCAGAGGAGGAGCTCGACGGCAGAAGCAGACGATCTTTGAGCTGCCATATCTATATAAGACACAGAAATAGGGGAATCAGTCCTAGTTGATGTATGTTCCGAACTACCTATGGGCGACCTAGATTTCCCTGGGAATGCTAACCTTTCTCTAGGGAAGGGAGGTCTATTAGACTTGATATAGAAGATAATAAGGTGGTCGATCAGTTTGTTGAAGAGACGAAAGCGGACAATTCGTGGATCATCCGCCTCCAAATCTCCCATACTCTCTCCAGCCGGAAACCCTATCTCACCATAAAACAAACCCCACCTATCAAGGATGGTAATACACTCCTGCCTCGTCAATTCCACCCACGGACCTTCTAACCTTTTTTAAACCCTAAGGTTTACGGAGTTGTATCCATACCTAACACCTAGCTCGCAGCCAAAGGTTCTAGCCATGGTGGAATTGAAAGAAAAACTTGAAATTAAACCTAAAAACAGAGGAATTGAGGGATACCTTGGTTAAATTTAAGGAGAAAGATCTCAAGGACGAACAGAGGGCTCAATTATGCCAGAAAATCAGTTGCCTTGTTTTTGCTCTTGCTGGGTGCTTGAGTATTTGGGGTTTGTAATGTTTGAAAAGGAAAAGGATTTTGTCTTTTATACTCCTCCTTTTCCTTACCTGAATTGGAAAGGTTAGGGGACATAACGTTTCTTTGTGCCAGTTATTGCTGCTCCACGTTTCCCAAAAATAGTTGTCCAATCGCCATAACCGTACCATCTTACGAAAATTACGATGCATTAAATAGCGTGTCAGACCGTCAAAAGTCAATAGTCGAGATCGACCTACATCTACTCAGTTGACCATCCAACAGCGAGCTGTGTAAGCCATCAAATTTTTTATATAACTTCCTGGTCGACAAAGTTAACACAGAAAGTTGGGGGCCACTGAACGGAATAAAAGTGACGAGCCAGGCCCAACGAATGAAGTCCAACATTTCAGACATCACCAAGACACTAGTATGGAATGGTCCAGTCTGATTGCTACAACGCTCATGGCCCAACGGCAAAGATCAGTCGACCTAGCTCATTGTCCGACCATCCTTGATCCCGACCTAGCTTCGTCCGACATACGATCATTTACTTGTACAATTTCTATCAAGCCAAGGCACTAAATTAGGTCGACTTCGAATACTCAAGCGACCTCGACCTACCGACACGTATGTCCATCTACGTCGTTATTCGTAACCGCCTCCTACATTCACGGAGACAGTTACGCCCACAACATCTCCTTGATTTTAGGGATTCACCACGATCCCATGACACCACTATAAATACCAGACAACTCACAACGTTAAAAGGTAATGTCATCTTAGCTATTTGAGATTACGTCGTTTCCATACAGTTTATTACGAACTTATAACACGTTATCTCATCATCACGCCGGAGGGTCTTAGCCGGAGAGCAATCCGGCTAGTCGTTTGTTCGTGGATTCAGATCATATCTGCTGGGGATCAACCTATTGTTGGACTTAGGCTGATCTGGATCGTTTCCTACGTCATCAAAACTATTTTTGGACAAAATAATAGAGGAGTAGTTGAAGAGAGGAGATCCTCTGTACCAAAGAAATGTACTTGAACGGTATAAACCGAAGATACGAACTTGGACTAGTCTGGGCAAGGCCCAAGTGGATTGGGCCCTAAACATAATCCTAAGTATGATGTACAAGGAGGGGAATGGGCTTCTCTACCTTCCTCGAACCAAGCTTCCTCGTCATTCCCCTAGGTCGACCTAGACTTAGTAGGCGAAATGACTAAGTCTCAAGTACGAGGAAGACCTCCCTTAACGACGAGGAAGACCTCCCTTAACGACGAGGAGACCTCCCCCCAAGTACGACGAGGAAGACCTCCCTTAACGACGAGGAGACCTCCCTCCAAGTACGACGAGGAAGACCTCCCTTAACGACGAGGAAGACCTCCCTTAACGACGAGGAAGACCTCCCTTAACGACGAGGAAGACCTCCCTTAACGACGAGGAAGACCTCGCACCTCGGCATATCTTCAAGTGACGAGGAGAGAAAAGTTCTTACCTCGGCATATCCTCAAGTGACGAGGAAACAAAATCATTCACCCCGGCATATCTCCGTGTCGGCCAATCATCAAATGACGAGGAAGAAGAATCATCTACCTCGGCCTATTTCCTAGGGCTGAGGTAAAACATTTATGTTCCTCGGCGTTCCGGCTAGCAGTATACACAGTCCTTATCAAACAAGGATTCTACAATCATTATCCAATCAGGATTATGATCACCAACATCAATTCAAGTCAAACAATGACTCCTTAACAGATATAATTCTCTTAGGATTATATCTTATCTCTTTACAAGTTCACTCCAACATGGATTCTATCAATCCATTCCTATAAATACAAGCCCCATGGCTCATTATTTGGTACGTTACTTTTTACATTGGGAAAACTCTGTCCATTTGTTTTCTCATATACAAACCGTGAACTTACTCTCACGCCGGAGGGCCTTTAGCCGGATCCGCCCCGGCTTAGTTTACGTGTTTTCTCTTATTTTCAGGCCTTGCAGTCACCGGAGCAATCATCGCTTGGATTTGGGCTGATTTGACGATTTTGGCATCATCAATTTGTTCCATTGCCGGGAAACCGATTCAAACACCCTTTGTTTGGCCTGGAAAACGCTCGTTAAAAGCCAATTTTCTTGCCTGAATTTTTCTTTCTGTGAACGGAATTTTTGGATCGTTGAGACTCTGTTCTTGAAACCGCCTGGATTTGCGAATTTCAACCGGATATTGCCCAGATTCCGTTTGGAGGCGTTTTTTAGCGTTAAAATTCCATCCCAGTTTTGGGCTTGAATTTTTTGTGTTGGAAAAATTGCAATTGGCTGTTTGTTTTTGGTCAAATTTTGCCCTAATTTTGGCCAGAAACTTGGATCTATTGGAAATCGTGATTTTGGAAAATTTGCACTTGATAATTTGCTGTTGACTTACAATGGATGGACAATTTGCAAGTGTAACTGCTGAGGAGGATCAAACCCAAGTGAACGGGGCTAACACTGGAGCCGAGGAGTGCCTCCTCCTCCTCCTCTACCTCGCCCGGATGCCCTTCCTCCCTCTCCATGACCCTTCGTTCCAAGGGTCGGGTGAATGCCGAGGAGAAGGTCTTGAGCTTCCTCGTCCCTACTCGTACCCGCGGAAAGCAAGTAGGAAGGAAGAAAACAAAGAATGCCGACGCCGGTCAAGCGGGAGGAAGTCAACCCGTTGACCAGACGCTCTTTGTTACATAGGCAAATGGAAACTTTACAAAGAATGTATGAAACACAGGCTGCTCTCTTGCAATTAGACCCAGAGCATTCCATGGCTGAATTTATTAGGCCATCTGTGGGCAACCCCCTCGAAAAGGGACAGGATGAGCAACAACCTCCTCCCCTCAAGACCGGGGACCTACCAAGGCAAGCCCCCCGGGATTCTCCTCATCCTCGGCACACCAGTAAGCAGAGGGCTCCAGTGGTCTACTTTAGAAGCCACTAAACTCCTAGGGAAGAGGAAGTAAATTCCACGGACCTAAGAACGAGACTCAGCTTGAACAGACGCCTATCCCCTGCTCGGCTTGCCATGGCACCTAGGCATCCCACGCCACCTCGATCTCGTCGACCAAATTCTCCTCGACCTCGTCGACCGGATTCTCCTCGTCCTCGGCATCGAGAATTTGCAAGGCCGAGGACACCAGAGCCGTACAGAATGATACTTGGCGGTAAATACCTGGAATTAAGGCGTGACAAAGCTCCCTCCAAACGGGACAGCCACCGACATGACGCGGAACACAGTAGGGTGAATGATCGCCCCAAGGATAAATCAATCAGAAGCTCCCAACGAAGCACCCGCTCAAGCAGCGACAAGGGAGTGGAGACCAATCAATGGGAGATGTTGAAGCAAAGATTAGATGACATGGAGATGGGAAAGAAGTCCAATGACGATGACTACGAATGGGCAACTCGTCCGTTCTCCTTGAGGATAACTGCGGCACCACCCAATCCTCACTTCAAGCTCCCGAACTTCGAAAAGTACAATGGCACCACTGATGCAAAAGACCACGTGCAAGGTTTTGAACAAACCATGAACCTCCTCACCACTGGTGATGACATGCTCTGCAAAGATTTCGCGAGCACCTTCTCCGGAACAGCCTTGACCTGGTTCCGTGAGCTTAAAAGAGGTTGCATCGATTGCTGGAGGGGCATGAGGAGAATATTCTTGGACCACTTTGCCACTACTGGTAAGAGGAAGATGAGACTGGCCGATTTGGCCAACATCGAGCAAGGAAAGGGAGAGACTACCCTCAGCTACTACAACCGATTCCGGAAAATGGCAGACCAGGTTGAAGAGAGCCTCACTGACAGGGAGGTCATTGTTTGTTTCAACTCTGCTTAAAATCTGGTCCCCTCGTTTATGAACTCTCAGCCCGGGAACCTAAATCCAAGTCCGAATTATATAAGGTGGCTTATGCCATTTCCATGGCTGAAGATAAAACAAAGAAAAGGGGAGCCGACAAGGCGACCGAAGAGAAAGCAAACCACACATCCTCCAACGGAAATGGTTATAAAGGCAAAAACGGGACGCGAGGAACCGAGATCTTCACTCCTCTTACCAAACCAATTTACGAAATCATGCAATTGGTGAATCTTCCAAACCCCGTCCAATCGGTGACCACACAAAGCATCCGCGTGACCCGTCCAAGCACCGTGATTTCCACAAAGACTATGGTCACAACACCGAGAAGCTGTTTTGCCCTCAAAAAGACGATTCGAGAATTGGGTTGATGAAGGCAAACTAGATCGTTATATCTTGAAGAAGGATGGCAAGCGAAAAAGACAGGAAGCCAGCGAAGACAACGATACAGATGGAGACGACAGGCCTCCTAGGGCCAAGCTCCACTAATTTCTCCTATACACAGTTCTGTCCGTCCTAGATATAGCCCCTAGTCTCGTCATACGGCCAGAACTCGGGGGCCAGCCATGACTAGAGATAAGGAGAGCTGCGGGACATAGATGAACTAGTGGAAGTGAGACAGACAGTCAAGGAAATTTAAATTCAAATTTTAGCAAGGATAGAGTACTTTCATTAAGTCCAGTTTATTCCATTTTTATGTAATAGATTAGTCAGTTTTACTTTTCTAGCAAGGTAGGGTTGCAGTCTGATGAATCTTTTCAATTTATGAAATTTACTTCTTCAACATGCAAGTCAACTACCAAGCACGTTTTCTCCTCGTCAAGGATGGGAGAGGCCAAAAACATCTACGACCTATGTGCGAGTCATCTTCCTCGTCATAGAGAGATGACAAAGAAGTAAGCCCAACGCCTCTAACGGCTAACGCGGCAAAAACATCTACGACCTATGTGCGAGTCATCTTCCTCGTCATAGAGAGATGACAAAGAAGTAAGCCCAACGCCTAAACGGCTAACGCGGCAAAAACATCTACGACCTATGTACGAGTCATCTTCCTCGTCATAGAAAGGTGACAAAGAAGTAAGCCCAACGCCTAAACGGCTAACGCGGCAAAAACACTTACGACCTATGTACGAGTCATCTTCCTCGTCATAGAAAGGTGACAAAGAAGTAAGCCCAATGCCTCTAACGGCTAACGCGGCAAAAACATCTACGACCTATGTGCGAGTCATCTTCCTCGTCATAGAGAGATGACAAAGAAGTAAGCCCAACGCCTAAACGGCTAACGCGGCAAAAACACTTACGACCTATGTACGAGTCATCTTCCTCGTCATAGAAAGGTGACAAAGAAGTAAGCCTAACGCCTCTAACGGCTAACGCGGCAAAACCATCTACGACCTATGTGCGAGTCATCTTCCTCGTCATAGAGAGATGACAAAGAAGTAAGCCCAACGCCTAAACGGCTAACGCGGCAAAAACACTTACGACCTATGTACGAGTCATCTTCCTCGTCATAGAAAGGTGACAAAGAAGTAAGTAAGCAACGCCTCTAACGGCTAACGCGGCAAAACCATCTAGGACCTATGTACGAGTCATCTTTCCTCGTCATAGAGATGAAAAAGAAGAGAGCCCAACGTCTGGACAAGGAGACCCCTCGACTCTAAATGACTAAAGCGGCACATCGGTCAAGACCAAGGAATCCTCCTCGGCCTAATGACTTGAAACAGGCGAATCTGACAAAACATCTAAAAATGAGCTAGCCTCCACCTTCTACAATATCAAAGGTACGAGATGATCTTCCTCGACTTTCCCAAGTTTGTACTGGCATTCAAGCAAAGCAGTTTATACTAAAGCAATAATTGAAGACAAGGAAGTCCTCCGTGCCAGGATGCGGGATGATGACTTCTTGGGTTTGAGCTTGCTCCTCGGCATTAATCTCCTCGGCTGCGCACCACGGCATCCGCCTCATCGTCTTCCTTCGTGCCAGGATCTGGGTTGATAACTTGTTGAGTTTGAGCTTGCTCCTCGGCATTAGTCTCCTCGGCCTGTACCACGGCATCCACCTCATCGTCTTCCTCTGTGCTAGGTACCTCATCCTCAATCAACTCAATAATGGCATTGATATTTTGATGATCAACGGAAGGAGGGATCCAAGCAGGATGACCATCTTTTAAATATACCCTGGTGGGTATCCAAGACGTCAAACATCGTGCTCCGCAATCCATCATTGCATTATCAGCCAGCGGACAATTGAAGCGACACCTGCCACGTGACGCCTGTTCGTATTCTCGTAAACTGAGGTAGAGCTCACTTCCTCCTCGGCATAGCCTTATGTCGAGCTAGGAAGTCGGGGGCCACTGAACGGTATAAACCGAAGATACGAACTTGGACTAGTCTGGGCAAGGCCCAAGTGGATTGGGCCCTAAACATAATCCTAAGTATGATGTACAAGGAGGGGAATGGGCTTCTCTACCTTCCTCGAACCAAGCTTCCTCGTCATTCCCCTAGGTCGACCTAGACTTAGTAGGCGAAATGACTAAGTCTCAAGTACGAGGAAGACCTCCCTTAACGACGAGGAAGACCTCCCTTAACGACGAGGAGACCTCCCTCCAAGTACGACGAGGAAGACCTCCCTTAACGACGAGGAGACCTCCCTCCAAGTACGACGAGGAAGACCTCCCTTAACGACGAGGAAGACCTCCCTTAACGACGAGGAAGACCTCGCACCTCGGCATATCTTCAAGTGACGAGGAGAGAAAAGTTCTTACCTCGGCATATCCTCAAGTGACGAGGAAACAAAATCATTCACCCCGGCATATCTCCGTGTCGGCCAATCATCAAATGACGAGGAAGAAGAATCATCTACCTCGACCTATTTCCTAGGGCTGAGGTAAAACATTTATGTTCCTCGGCATTCCGGCTAGCAGTATACACAGTCCTTATCAAACAAGGATTCTACAATCATTATCCAATCAGGATTATGATCACCAACATCAATTCAAGTCAAACAATGACTCCTTAACAGATATAATTCTCTTAGGATTATATCTTATCTCTTTACAAGTTCACTCCAACATGGATTCTATCAATCCATTCCTATAAATACAAGCCCCATGGCTCATTATTTGGTACGTTACTTTTTACATTGGGAAAATTATGTCCATTTGTTTTCTCATATACAAACCGTGAACTTACTCTCACGCCGGAGGGCCTTTAGCCGGATCCGCCCCGGCTTAGTTTACGTGTTTTCTCTTATTTTCAGGCCTTGCAGTCACCGGAGCAATCATCGCTTGGATTTGGGCTGATTTGACGATTTTGGCATCATCAGTACTATTGTCTGTACCACAAATAAGAATTTGTCACATAGCAAATCTTGTTGGACTGCAAACTTTTGTTAGCTAACAGAATAAGGGTAGGTTAGGAAGTTCAATTTTTCTCTCTCACACCCTCTCTTTCACATGTAGATCCCGACCGGAGTAATCCAAGACGAGTTCACCGGGTTCAATTTCCGAGTTCCACGCACAGTAGTTTCCTAATTCCAATTGTTTTTAGAACAAATTTCCGGATCTCAATTTTTGCAGACATCAAAAATCAATTGTGGTTAGGGTACTGAGATGTGGTTAGGTAACGAAAGTTTATAGTCTAACAATATTTGTCATGTGTCAAATTCTTATTTGCGGGTACAGACAATGGCATATTTCTTTGGTACCGACGATTCCTCTCATAGTTGAATATTTGCTGTACACATGTTGCACCGCTTCCTTGCAAATAAAAAAAAATTGTGCACTAATTGACTTGGCTTATATATTAACGTGGAGGAGGAAAAGATTAGTAAAATAAGAAATAAAATCTAATTTGTTTAATACGCTGTTATCTTCTTGAAACTGCGCATCGATAATTGAATCCATGAAAGTAGATCAAGTTCACTTTACAAGAAGCTAAGTTGAAGACTTCTCCATAAAAAACAAACAAAAAACACTTCAGATCTAAGAAAACGATTGTTAGTATTGTTTTATATCTGCAAAATTATTAGAGTACATGGTTAATTGATTTAAAATAGACAATATGACCCACTTGTCGTACTTATAACAAAAATTCTCCACCCCACTTTCTCTCTCATACTCGCAACAGTTACTTTTTTCTTAATATCCACACATTCACATTTGATAATTTCTATACAAGGACGGAGGGAGTATTTATTAAAGAAAATTTATCCACGACTCTCTTTTAACCTCGCTCCGTTGACTTCAGTATTCACACCAGCTAACTTCCATTCCCATGGATCAATAAATATATCACTTGATGAGTTCTGCAAAGTTTGTGTAGACTTCAATGGAGAGAAGCCGTCTAATTTTCTCCTTGCATGTTGTTCTACTGAAAAATATCAAGAACGCGTTTCTCTCGATACCAAAAAACAATGAAGTTTTTCGTTCCATCTTAAGAAATCTTCAAGAAACTCTTGTTTCCATGAAACCTTTGCTTCTTGTTCAGATGGATCCAACCATGGAACAAAGGTTTCGCTATCTCTTGGAAACACTTGATTCCCACATTCCCCATTTAGGCAAATTCAAAGAAATGCTTCCCGCGTTTGATACTTACTATATTACCAAGTTGGAGGACCTCAAAGTGATATTGAGGAAATTTTATGCTGATTATGTTCAGGATCAGCTGGACAGAATAGATGAAGGTAATTACTACATCCCTAATTTTTTTCGAGCATTACTTGTCTCATACCAAGTATACATGGAAGAAATACAACATGCAACAATATCCATATGAAAGCAATAAAAAACAAGAACACAAGATTTGTTCACCCAATTCATCCGACGAACGATCTACATTTGGGAGCACTACCAAGCCAGGACATTCAATAATATCAAATTTGTTGTGTTAGAATCAAAACCCATAATCTCCCTCCGGAGTCATCCCCTCTATATATGTATACACACACCACTTATACAGTCCCTAAACATAACCTAGGCCATCCATGGAATGTCCCTAATGGCACATCAAAGACCTATCAATGCCTTTAACTCTCTTTGTGGATCTCACAAATTCTCTCTTAATTTCCATAACACACATGTTTATGGCTGTCACTTTGGCTTAAATAGGATACAAAACGAAGTTCTAGAAGAAACCTACTTACTCCCCAAGAATGGAATCCAATGCAAATAAGAAAAATTCAGATTTGCCATCAGCATGGTCGTGCTTGTTTTGCAGCACGGTCGTGATGAACAAAAAACTCGAATTTTCGTTGAATTGATGTTCAATCTGATATATTCAAATTAAATTGCAAGAGAACAGTTGAAGGAATCCGATGCAAATAAGAAAAATAAATAGTTTTTGTTATTCTGTAACTCATTAAGTAAAAATGCAAAAGCTCTTATTAACAGACATTTTAGAAGAAGAAAAATAATTTATGCCAGATCATTGTGAAAAAGGGACATATTTATATACCAGAGATTATTTTTCGTTGAATTGATGTTCAATCTGATATATTCAAATTAAATCGCAAGAGAACAGTTGAAGGAACATATGGACCAGCAGAAGGGGGACTCACAAATGTATATCGGCTGTCAAGAGAAGTACTGAATATGATTAGAACAGAAATTGCCAAGGCCAGCTACTCTGTAAAACCTAGCTTAGAGAAACTTGATATAATTCTGGTTTCTCTACTTTGTAAAAACCACCACGACGACACATCTAAGCTTCTCTGTCATCTAAAAGGTGTTAGAGTTTGTGTCCAATTTCTTAACGGCCACCATGATATTGACATCCAAAAATATCTGCGGAACTATGAACAAGAATTGAGGAGGTTCATCGAGGAGAAGGTGCAGAAGCAACTGAAAGATCTAGATTGGAGATATGAAGGTGAAGTAGTTTTTAACAATGAATTTCTTTATATATTATAAAGGCATAGTAAACTGTAAACCTTACTTTAGTTTTGTCTAATTATATTGAATTTGTGATAGGCCTATACATTAATTTCCATTGTTTCTTGCATCAATTTACATGTCGAAACATAATTTAAATTTTACCCCCCCCCCCTGCATTTGGCATTTTACAGAGCGTCGGAGAAAGAAACACAAAGTGATCAAAATTTTCGGTGCCTCAGTTGTTGCCTATATAACATATGCCCCACAAACCCCCATCTCTTCCTTCTTCTTTATTGCTGCAATCACCGTATTCGTCAGCGTCTTCAAATCTGAAAGCTCTGGTATATATGCGTCATCTTTTCCCCATATTTTGTTGTTGACATAATTATAAATACATTTGAATAATTGCTACGCGAAATCTTTTCCCCATATTTTGTTGTTGCTATTCCTAAAGTAATGTTGATGTTCTTACAAGGACACGCATTATTTTTTAAAACGTTGTACCAGACGTTTATTTAACTGATTTTAACTAATTTTAACAGATGGATATTCAGATATTGTGAACCTTATTTTAACTGGCATCATAGTTGCGCCTTTTACCTGTTCAACTGAAACCCTCATCTGTTGGGTCATTGTCATTGGCATACTCGTCGTTTACCTCAACCACTCCAAATCCCAAATCCATGGTATGTATCTTTTACACTTGGAATACACTCTTTCTATTAGTTGCTCGTATATCTTGTTTTTTATTCAACTTCTAATTAGTGTATAAGTTTGAGTAACACCCTTATGCATATGATCCTTAAAACTCAATGTGAAAATTGATTTTCTTTTTGTATGATATGGCGGGAATATAATTTCCACTGTTTGTTTTATCTTTTTTTATGATTAAACATTATTTTGAATTCCCCCCCTCAGACATCTGGCCTTCTACAGAGCGACAGAGAAAGAAATGTGAAGACCAACCGGAGCTACATAATGAAGAGGGTGAAGACGAATCATATGTGATACTGTTTCTGACAGCCATTGGCACCACTCTTGCCTGTTTCGCCTACTGGGAGAACACCCTAATCTCTTGTATCTTCTTCATAGTTGTCATCGTGCTACTGGCCAACTGCTTCAAATTCATAAGCCTTGGTATACCTCTTTTATAGAACTCATTTGGCATATTTAACATCAGAAACTAGTTAATGAAATGTTCAAGATGTAGGCCATGTTAGACAAATATTCCACATCAACAAAATAAACAAACATGGACCGGTACTTAGACTTGAGCGGCTACTCCTCTTGTCACCAATCGGTTTTAAGTGAAACCTCTAATATAGTCTAAGATGGTATCAGAGCGGATAAGATGATATTAAGTTTATGTTCTACAAGCCTTCAAAAATCTAACACGAGTTAGCACTTTTAGGCTCCGTTTATTTGGGGAAAATGTTTTTCGGAAAACGTTTTTCTCATTTTCCGGTGTTTGGTAAGCACCGAAAAATGGAGAAAATGTTTTCCGAAAAATGTTTTCCCCACTTTTCTAAGTAAAATAACTTACGGATTTTTCCTAAGTAAAACATTTTCCGAAAAATGGTAACACCCTCACGCACACACACACACACCTAACTTTTCATCCACCCCCCACGTTACCCACCCCACATCAACCACCCCCTTACCAAACAGCCAAAAACATGTTTTTGTCATTTTCCGGAAAATTTTCCGGAAAACATTTTACGGGAAATCATTTTCCGAAATTCGTTTTACGCGAAACAAACGGAGCCTTACTGGATCGAAATTCTCTCTCTTTAGCTTCCACCCCCCCCCCCCTCCCTTTCCTCGACTTTGCTGGGACTAGTGAACAAATAAAGTAAATGAGACCATTTTTCCCCAAAGGAGGGATAGCAGGTTGATTTTGTAAGTTAATAATCTTCACTATTACATGACTAAACATATTTTTGAGTTTTATCGAATACTTTTATGATTTTGCAGTGCGACAGAGAAGGAATTTTAAAGATGAATTGGAGAATGCCATCATGTTTTTCACAGTGATCTTTGTTATTGTTGCCGTCATCTTGTTTCTTAGCCTCTTCAAGCCCGAAATCCCTGGTATGCATCTTTGAAATGTACTCATACGTATTTGCACACAATTGAGACTTGCGTTCTTTTTCAGCTTATACTCTACTTCTAGCTCTTCCGACTTTTTATTCAGCAAGTCCACACATATATAATCAATTGTTAAGTAGCGGGTCAAGTTGTTTTCTTCATTGTTGTACACCTAGACTTGATGGCGTTGTATGTCTTTGATATGCAGGTAAAGATGACATCAATAATGAAATCTTCTTGAGCTTTAGAGGTTCAGACACTCGTTACATCTTTGCTAGCTCCTTGCACAATAATTTGGAAAAGGCAAATATTAGAACATTCTTTGACGAAAGGAACATGCGCAAGGGAAAAAAAATTTGGGAGGAACTACAAAGGGAGATCAGAACCTCAGTAGGTGCCATAATTATATTATCGGAAAACTATGCTGAATCAGAAGATTGTCTTGATGAACTTCTCCAAATCCTAAAACGGGCGAGGAAATATCAACAATACATACTTGAACCAATATTTTACGATGTCAAACCAGAAGACCTAACTGATAAACAAAGCAAGTTTTATCGGGCACTCGAAAAGCATCGCAACACCAAGAAGATCAAAGAGTGGGCCGGAGCACTTGAAACCCTTGCCAGTTTTGCTGGATACAGTTATACAAGGTACCTAATTAATTCTTTTTTCATGCATGGTGCACTTTCAAAGTGTATATATATTCGTGTTTCCATTAGAATTATGCATATGCTATTTGCATCGCTCTAATTTCTATGTTGGTTGCAAATTTTACAGTAACTGGGACCATATGGATCTACTGATAGACAGAATAGTTGGAGATGTAAAAAAATATCTACGAACTGCAGATGGACGAGTACGAAAACATATCTGAATGAGGATGATCTCTCGATTGATTATGAAGATGACATCACCGAGTACTATGCAATTGACATTTGGAAAATCAGTCAGGTTGATACGTTTTAATCCTTGTTTTCAAGAACTAGGTCGTATGGGAAGATATTCGTGGATTAAAGGATGGGGAAGAAGTACATTATCAACTCTTGTATTATTCATATAAATCATAAAAAGGCTAAATCAAATACCATATCAGAAACAATATGATGAGATGAAGAAATTACCTGGCCTCAATTCTTGTTTTGTTATCTCTTATTAACATTTGCAAGTGCCACCTTCCATTTTCTACCCCGCGCTTGTGCCTTTTTGTATGTTTTCTAGAGCTCCGTCACTAGTGTTTAAGATAGATGTCCTCCTTCGCTAGAGGATCTTCACAAGTTCAACATGGTACCACCTAGAGAATTAAGCTGTAAGAATGTTGTAAAAAACTGTTGGAGAATTAAACCAAATTGCTAATACATTCATTCACTCATCAGTTATGTATGTGACTGATTCATTTCTCATGTGTGATTCATGTTTCTACAGAGTTATAACTTATGTTTTTAATGACGTATTGTCTTTTCATTTTCATGTACTAAGAGGGCTATATAAGCCTTAGTGTATCCAAATCTTGAATGTAAGAAATCAATAAAAACATCTGAAGAAAAATCCAGAGCCTCTGATGTAAACGGGTTGCAGCGGAATAATAAAACGGATAGGCAAATAATTGAATCAACAACTATTTGACCCAATTCGAATTGAATCAACAATTGAATTAGGGTTTGAAGAGGTAAACACCAAGAAGGTGAGAACCTTCACAAGGAATTCAAAGAACTCCAACAAGAATTTCTTGCGAGAGTCTTCTGCAAGTCAATTAAGACCCAAAGGGAAAAACCCACAATTGCAAAGCAATCAAAATTCAATAATTCAATAAATCAAAACGTATTCTAAAACAAACAATGAAAGAGAGTATTTATACTCTAAACAAAACCCTAAACTACTTGGAAAAGCAAAAGCAAAACAATCCTAATTAAAACACTTTAAAATAGGAAACAAAATCAAATCGGAATTCCAAAACCCGCTTGGAAAAGGAAAAGCAAAACAATCCTAATTAAAACACTTCAAAATAGGAAACAAAATCAAATCGGAAGGCTTGCTTCTTTGAGGGATACATCAGATACATCATACACCCCCACTTAAAAAGAATTTGTCTCCGAATTCTGGTCTTTAGAAAAAGAATATGATCTTGAAGTTTTTGACCCTCCTTTGTTGACCTTCCGCCCCGACCTCCCCTTGATCAACATCTGACATCTTCCATCCCAAATAAAGAGATATTTCGAATAAAGCAAATCTTTTCTCGTCCTTGGAAGAAAGAAGAAAACGTGTCCATCCCATCGAAACAAGTATTTCGAATAAATAGGACAACGAAGCATAACAATAGGCATGGAAATTTCCTCCAGAAACATTATACTATTTTCCGTATCAATCCCATTATCTCTTGGCCGATCAACCTCCCCATCGTCCACATGATCAATCATAATAAAGTCACCGACAAAAATATCGCCCAATACAAAATTCGATTTTGTGACCAACCAATTACTTCGGACATCATCCTTTACCTTGGACTCAATAGGGGCATGAACATGGTTTATAATAAGGGAAGGAATATTATTATCACAAACCTGAATGACCTCGTCCTTTGCACATAGATTTTCAACAATAATCTCCTCTTCAACAGGATCTTCCTCTTGGACAGGAATTTCTTCAACGACAATGCAATTTTCTTCCTCCAGGCGCTTTAATTCAGCCGATATTTTCGTTGTCAATCTTTGGATATCTGCAGTAAAGAAATCGACTTTGCTGGAATAATATTTGGAATCCTCTCTATGTCGTTGACACCTCCTTCGTTCTGCATCTGCTTGAATATGATTTTCATATTCTGAAAACTCCAAAAAACTTTGCTCATATATATCTGCTTTAAATCGTTCCATGTTCATCAAATCTAGATAATAAAGTTTCTGTTGTTGAGCAAACGTCAGAAAACTATTGAGTATATCCATATATGGGGTTTGACTTTGACCTCCATTGTTGTTCGCCATCTTCTTCGGATCTTCCTTGGATCGTCCTTCGCTCTGATACCAACTGATGTAAAGGGGTTGCAGCGGAATAATAAAAGGATAGGCAAATAATTGAATCAACAACTATTTGACCCAATTCGAATTGAATCAACAATTGAATTAGGGTTTGAAGAGGTAAACACCAAGAAGGTGAGAACCTTCACAAGGAATTCAAAGAACTCCAACAAGAATCTCTTGCGAGAGTCTTCTGCAAGTCAATTAAGACACAAAGGGAAAAACCCACAATTGCAAAGCAATCAAAATTCAATAATTCAATAAATCAAAACGTATTCTAAAACAAACAATGAAAGAGAGTATTTATACTCTAAACAAAACCCTAAACTACTTGGAAAAGGAAAAGCAAAACAATCCTAATTAAAACACTTTAAAATAGGAAACAAAATCAAATCGGAATTCCAAAACCCGCTTGGAAAAGGAAAAGTAAAATAATCCTAATTAAAACACTTCAAAATAGGAAACAAAATCAAATCGGAAGGCTTGCTTCTTTGAGGGATACATCAGATACATCAGCCTCTCTTCTATCTTTAGAAATATTATACCAAAACCCATTTTTCATCTCCTGTCCTTGTCTTAAAAATCTATCAAATTGGTATCAGAGCCGATGTTTTTTCAGATTTGAAGCAACCAACAGGAAGAATGACCTGTACTAGCAATATCTCCCTAATTCCCCGCTTTAAGGGTGAAAACTATGACTACTGGAGTTGCAATATGAAGGTGTTGTTGAAATCAAAAGAGCTATGGAGGATTTTTCTCGAAGGATAAGAAGAACCAGAAGATGACGAGCAATTGACAGCCGCACAAAAGAAAACTTTGTCTGATAATCGGAAGCAAGACAGCAAAGCACTCTTTGAAATTTATCAAGCCATTGAGATGCCAGTGTTTGAAAGAATCTCTAAAGCTGAGACAGCAAAGGAGGCCTGGGATATCATTCATGCTGCTTATAAAGGAGAAGCAACGGTGAAAAAAGTTCGTCTTCAGTCTTTACGATCAGATTTTGAAAAATTGGAAATGAAAGAAAGTGAAGACATCAAGTTATTTCACAAGGGCAAATTCCGTTGTGAATCATATGGCCTCAAATGGAGAAAATCTGGAAAATGAAAGAGTTGTTCAAAAAATTCTTCGTAGTTTACCACAAAAGTTTGATTACGTTGTGGTTGCTATTGAAGAATCGAAAGATCTCTCCACTCTATCTGTGGATGACTTGCAAGGAAGATTGGAGGCCCATGAAATCAAGATCAATAAAAGGAATCCTCCTCCTTCCCAACCTGATAAAGCTCCGTCCTCACAAATTATTAATGATGGTGGCCATAGTTCATCCCGAGGACGAGGAAGAGGAAGAGCTTCTAGGGGAAGAGGTTCAAATTTTCAAGGAGGTAGAGGTTTTCCCAAAAATTATGAAGAAAAAAATCAGAATTCAAGAGGGCGTGGCTACAATCACGAAAGAGGAGGTCATGGCTATCGAGGAGGACAGTGAAATCAAAGAGGGAGAGGGCGTGGCTATCAAAGCGGACGAGGTCGTGGCTATATTGAATGTCGTCTTTGCCATAAACCTGGTCATACAATTAATGATTGTTGGTACAAGGATGATTACAAGTACAAGGAAGATTACAAGGCTACGGAGGTTGGACTGGTGCATGATAACAAAGAAGAAGAAACCCTGTTACTCGTATGTCAAGGTGAAACAAAAAATGGTGGCACTTGGTACGTGGACAGCGGAGCAAGTAAGCATATGACAGGTAACAAAATGATGCTTACAAATTTAATTGAATATGATTTTGGGCAAATTAGAGTCGGAGATGGAAAAGCATATGGAATAAAAGGCGTCGGAGAAGTTGAATTCAAAACGAAGAAATGGACAAGTGAATTGATTTCTGAAGTTTATTCTGTACCTGGCTTAAAAAACAATTTGCTCGGTGTTGGCCATCTTTTGAAAAAGGGGTACGAAGTTCACTTTCGAGAGGAGTCTTGCTACCTATCAAAGCAAAATCATCTTGTTGCAAAGATTGGAGTGGCTGCAAATAATTTATTTCCTCTCAATTTCCATGTTCCAAACTTGGCTTGTTTAGCAAGTGTCGACATGGATATTTTCACATTGTGGCATAAGAGGTGTTTTGGACAACTTTCAACAATTAAATTTATCTATCAAGGATGTTGGACACAAATGGAATATAATTCTCAAACCAAGATGAACACGAGGATATAACGAGAAAAACCTTTGAACAATCGTTCGCAGGGAAAAACCTCGGGAGGCTTTAGGAAAAGCCTACCTTAACCAAGAAAAAGTTTATTGATATTCTTTGTTTTGAGTACAAGAGTGCAGTATGAGCATAGAGGAGAGTGTGTAACGTGAATACATGTGCGTGCTAGAGAGCTTATATATTTGAATAGATAACGAAAGTAACAATATAAATGTAATCCCACTTCTTTCGCCTAGAATCTCGCCTTTTGTTGATGATGGGTAGCCGTTACTCCTTTGGTTGATGATATGGTTGTTATGGCGTTATTTGACTGACTCTCAAACGGTCATGAAGGTGGATTATTTATCCATAACTCTACTCCTGAAAAATAGGAAGTATACAACAAATAATTTCAAGGCGTTAGTCTAAGATGTAAATCAAGACGTTACCTCAAGGTGGATGATCAAGATGTAGATATCATGCTGAGTGAAATTTTTGGGGTGAAACAATTGCCCCCAAAATATTGAGACTTTCCAAACTGAATAAGGAAAGACTTAATTTTTTGTCAAGTGCCACCTCATATCTTTTAAGGAGTTATTGACGTAATAGGTTTGCGACGGTTGAATGGAAGTTGCAGAGTCATAATGGGCCTAGAAGCCTATAACTGCCCTTTTCTCGGATGGTTAATAGTAGCAACAAATCTCTTTGAATCATTTCCCAACCGGATGCTCCCTTAGATTACGGTAAATCTTTCCTTTTCACAAGATTATCCTTGGAAGGCGTGGTCTTCTTCAATCTTTGCCCTATTCCGGAGCACAAGTTCATTTGTTTCTCTTCGAAAGTTTCTTCAGTAAGTTTTTCCCGTTAATCTTTTCCTGAGAATTCCCTTATGTTATGCATTTGTATCAACATATCCACCTATGCAGTGACTCGATCCGGCTTCACGGCGAATGATATCGTGGCCAAGTATAAGGGTAAGAAGAAGAAGGTAGAAGGGAGTTTGCCTCCAATGCATGAGGCAGATAACAAGGCTATATTGAAAAGAAAGAGGAATGAACAAGATATGGATGTAGAAAAGGAAACACGGAGTGAAGAAGTTCTAGAGAATCAGGTAATTGGATATTTTGATCTTTATATGAAGATCCTTTCATGCTTTAATCAATCCCGCTTGCTTTTGGTGACAGGCTGTGACGATTGCTATGATGATGTCCAAGGAAATTAGGATGCGGAAAGTAAACTGCGACACTCTTGATATGGATAGGGATGAATATGAGAAAGATCTAAAGGATGTTTTCAAGATACTAGAAGAGAAGAAGGAGGAAATTAAGGCTAAGGACGACGAAATTTCAAGATGGATTGTCAGACTTGCCAACGCTGGTAAGAGACATGCGAAGGAGATGAAGATGCTTTGCGACGACATGATGAATGAAGCCGCGAAGTCAGTTTTTGAGGAAAGAATCCAAATGATCAAGGAATACCGGGCATGAGAACACACGAACTGGAATTTAGAAGAGGAAAATGCTGCTTTACAAAGGATTATTGACGAAAAGACGGGTGAGGTAACTTCCAAGGCTCAAGAGAAAATTGATCGGGATGAAGATGCTCAAGATAATAATACAGAATGAGATTCTCTTGAAGGATGGGATGTGTTTTATTCCCAAAAAAAAATAATTTGATGAGGGTGTGTCCTTACGAAAGATTTTTTGGTTTGTAATAGACTCGTAAGAGTCAGCACATTGATTTTTGGAGATGTTGAGTTGGATTAACATCTTGGATTCGCAGGGCATTTTTTGCCTTTTTTTTTTTCTTTGGTATTTTCAAGTCTGGTAATGCTTGGATCATTTTTTCTTTATAATGAGCTCTTCTTTTTGTTCGTTGGTAACATGTAAATGTTACAACCATATGACCTTGGATAACATGTCAATGTTATAACCAGTTTGAAAAGACAACATGTAAAAATGTTGTGACCAGTAAGTAAAGATAACATGCTACGATGTTATAACCAGTTGATCTTTAGATGACATGTATAATGTCACAAACCTTAGTTGCCCAACCTAATTTAAATATGGAAGACGTGATTCATATAGCAATATGAATGAGGCCTTCCCCTTTAAATCAGGTGTGCAAATCGTACGCCCAGGTGATAATGCAATCGTAGTCTTTCTCATGTATGTTGTATATGACTTTTTGCGTTCGAATAGATTGTGTACCTTATGTCATCAAGAAAAGCTTAATACTTCCAAGCACTTAACATATTGCTCCTGATGTCGTTTATCCAAGGCTGAGAGATTTCCATCTTGCAACACAAGAATATGTTAGGGTTGGGTGTTAGTTTAGCTAACACCCCTCCGATGCTTAATTTAGTGAGGGTTTGAGTTGAATAAGAGAAATAAAAATTGAAACAAGATTCGAGAATAGAAACGTACCTTGGCGTTAAAATTTTAACAAATTTTAACTTACATGTAATAATGTTTAAGATGTATGGCATCCAGCTCTTGGGTATTCTGACGCCATCTGGGGTAGATAACCAATAGGCTCCCTTTCCGGATTCAGCGTCAATGAGGTAAGGGCCTTCCCATTTTGGAGCCAATTTTCCTGCATTTAATTCTCTAGTATTTTGGAACACCTTCCTCAACACCATGTCTTCGGCCTGGAAACGTCTTATCCTCACATTTCTGTTGTACGATCTGGCTATCCTTTGTTGATAGGCGGCCATTCTAATCTTGGCTATGTCTCTAAGTTCATCTACGGTATCCAAATCCTGAGCCAGGAGGTGATGGTTATTGCCTGGAGTCAACAGTCCATATCTTGCAGTCGGGATTGTTACCTCTATGGGGAGTACAGCTTCAGTACCAAATACCAAAGAGTAAGGTGTCTGCCCCGTAGCATTTTTTTGACGTTGTCCTGTCAGCCCATAATATAAGCGGTAATTCATCAGCCCATCTCCCTCTTTTCTGATCCAAACGTTTCTTCAGATTGTTGATGATTAACTTGTTACTTGATTCAGCTTGACCGTTGACTTGAGGATGCACAGGGGTTGAAGTTATCAATTTGATCCCCCATCTTGAACAGAAATCCCTGGTCTTTTTGCTGATAAATTGGGAACCGTTGTCACAAATGATCTCTGAAGGAATGCCAAATCTGCTCAAGATTTTTTTTCTTTAAGAATGAGATGACCTCCCTGTCTCTCACTTGTACATACACCTCTGCTTCGATCCATTTAGAAAAATAGTATGTCATGGCCAACATGAACACTCTCCCTCTTGAAGCTTTCGATAACTTACCAACTATGTCCATGCCTCACTGTATAAAAGGCCAAGATGAAAGTACAGGATGTAGGGGTTCTGCGGGCTAATGTAGGATGTTACTATGTCTCTGGCATGCGTCACACTTTGAGGCGAAATCCATTGCGTCTTATCTCATCGTCGGTCAATAGTATCCCATTTTGAGGGCTTTGGAGGATAACAACTTAACCCCATAATGATTCCCACATTCACCAGCATGCAGATCTTGTAGAACCTCACTAACTTCCCTTGGCTCCAAATACCTCATGTATAGACCTGTTGGATATTTCCTGAATAATTTGTTATCAATTAATATGAATCTAGATACCTTCATCCTGAATGATCTTTAGTTCTTGACGTCCGGAGGAATGGTTCCTTCTTGCAAGTATTGCACGATAGGTTGGATCCAAGTTGGTTTCGCGCCTTTGCTTGGAGAAGACATTTCTGAGTGATTTAGGGCCACACATTCTTTGGTTTGATCAATAGCTGGATGTTGGACATAGATGATCGGGATGTTGGTATTTATCATAGCTCCACATGCTAATCCTAGGTTGGGCAAAGCGTCAGCTTTGGCATTTTCTTCGCGAGGTACCTGTTCCAAGGAAAAACTTGTGCTGCCAATGCTTTAACATGTTGGAGGTAAAGCATCATTCTGGCATTCTTAGCTGCATAAGAACCGTTAAAGTGATTAACTAATAATAAGGAATCGATAAAGACGTTAATATGAGTGACACCTAAGCTAAGAGCAGTAGATAAACCCATGATCAAAGCTTCATATTCAGCTTCGTTATTTGTTGCTTGGAATTCACAAGAAACGGCCATAGGGATTAATTCGCCTTGAGGCGATTTCAGTAAGATGCCCAACCCTGCACCTCTTGAGTTGGATGCTTCATCTGTGAACAACGTCCAATATCTGGGGGAATTATTGCCTTCAAGATGTTGTACCTCTAGTTCTACCTCAGGTCGCAAAGTAGCACTGAAATCAGCTACAAAATCTGCAAGCGCTTGTGACTTGATTGCACTCCTGGGTTCATAGGAAATTTCATACGTGCTTAGCTTGACTGACCATTTTGCCATTCTTCCTGACATTTCGGGGGTTCTCATAACAGTCCTAATAGGATGTTAATTTTCACAATAATATGATGTGTTTCAAAGTAATGACGTAACTTAGTAGATGCAGTAATTAAAGCGAGAATAAGTTTTTCTAGATGGGAGTACCTGGTTTCCGCATCTAAAAAGAGATTTACTTACATAGTAAATGGGACGTTGATCGCCTTGATCCTCTTTTACCAGGACGGCACTTACTGCACTTTCCGATATGGCTAGGTATAAGTATAGGGGTTCACCAGGTTCTGGTTTAGTGAGAAGAGGTGAGGACGTGAGATATTTCTTGAGGTTTAGGAAAGCTTCTTCATGCTGCTCGGTCCATTGAAACAACTTGTTTTTCCTTAAGATGTCGTTGAACAATTTGCACATTTCAAAGGACTTAGAAATGAACCGGTTCAAGGCCGCTACTCGTCCTGTCAGTCTTTGTACGTCTTTGATTGTTTTAGGAGACTGTAGGTTGAGGATAGCTTTGATTTGTTCCAGGATGGCTTCGATTCCTCTCTTAGTCACCATGTAACCCAGAAACTTCCCGGCTCAAACTCCAAAGTTATTCTTTGAAGGGTTCAGCTTCATGTTGAATGCTTCCAGGATGTCAAATGCTTCCGTAAGGTGTTGCACATGATCTTCTATATTTTTGGACTTCACCACATGTCATCTATGTATACCTCCATTGTCTTGCCGAGATGGTCTTTGAACATCTTGTTCACCAGTCTTTGATAAGTTGCCCCTGCATTTTTTAATCCAAATGGCATGGCAATATAACAATATATAAGTTCGGGGGTTATGAAGGCGGTATCTTCCTGGTCCGAGGGCTCCATTTGGATTTGTTGATAGCCTGAAGAAGCGTCCATGAAGGTCAACACGTCATGGCCAATTATTTCATCTACTAGAGAGTCAATGTGAGGCAACGGGAACGGATCCTTTGGGCATGCTCTGTTCAAGTCAGTAAAATCTACGCATACACGCCATTTCCCATTTTTCTTCTCTACAACCACCACATTGGCGAGCCACCTAGGGTATTGTACCTCTCTGATCATCTTTGATTTTAGCAGTCTCTCCACTTCTTCCTTGATGATTTGATTCCATTCTTGAGCAAATTTCCTCCTCTTTTGATGGACCGGCTTGACAGTAGGGTCGATATTCAACTTGTGAGTTATGATGCTCTTGTCTATTCCAGTCATATATTCATGTTTCCAGGCGAAACACAACTTTCTACTCTTCAAAAAGTCGATTAACTCTTTCTCAATTTCAGGAGGTAAATCAGCTCCAACTAAGATGTTAGCTTCAGGGTTGGAGGCATCTACCGGTATTTTTCTTACGTCATATTCGGTAGCCTCTAAGACGTCCCTGACGCCCTTCTGTAATTGCTATGCTGGATGGGAAGCGGAACACGCTTTCATATTTGTCTTGTAGCATTCCTTGGCAGCTTGCTGGTCTCCTTTCACCTTGATTACACCCCAAGGTGTTGGCATATTGAGGCATTAATGGTATGTCGATGGAACTGCCTTCATGCTATGGATCGAAGGTCTCCCCAAGACGACGTTATATGCTGACAGACAATCAATTACACAAAACTTTTCTACAGAGTTTAGTCCTTCAACGTAAACTGGCAGTCTGATTTCCCCAATCGTTTGCTTTGTTTCCCCACTAAATCCTACTAGAACGGGGGAGTTTTTTACAACTTCAGTTAGGGGGATTGACATTTCTTGTAAGGAGCCTTTCATGATCAAGTTGACTAAGCTCCCGTTGTCGACCAGGATACGCTTGACCCTGCAGTTGGCAATCTGCAAGGTAATGACCAACCCATCATGATGAGGATCCTGGACGTCTTCTTTGTCACCTTGATCAAAAATGATCTGTTGGCCCAGGGATGTATCTGGATGTCACGTTGGTAGTTCTGACTTATCTTCCTTGGAATCTTTGGCATGACGCTTTGCTGCGGAATACGTAGTACCACAGATGTCCGAACCGCCTGTGATGAAGTTGATTAATTTGGTCGCAGGAGGAGGTGAAGGTGTGTCACGACCCGAAACCTAGGCACCATTTTATTCACTTGTTGAGCACGTGGAGCGGGGCCATAGCATTTTATTGGTTGCATTTCATAATAAGTGAGATTTTTATGTGTTAGTTTTAACATTTTGATAAATTATTTGGCATTTTAGTTATGTTAATAATTGTGTGATATTTTAAGTGTGTTAATAAATTAATTGTAATTATTTAAGATCTAAAAAGAAATAAATAAAAAATTGGGTAGTTGAATTTTATTTATTAAAATGTAAAGAAAGGTTTATAAAATATTGAGGCAAATGGGATTAAGTGAGGGGCTTAGGTGTCAATAGGCGGACTTAAGGTAAGTCTTGAAAATAACTTAAATCTCGGAGGTCTAGAGTGTAAGTTGGGTTTATAAATATCCTTATCCCTTCTTCTTCCTTCCTCCAGATGGTCCTAGGCGTGCGTGAGTGAGAGAGAAAGCGAGGAAGCCATTTTTAATCCTCCGTCTCAAAAATACTTTAATTCTATATCTTCCAAAAATTCTAGAAAATCAACCGTTAGTCCGTTTTGCAATCCGATCGTGCAGAGCGATCAGGAAGCCGAGGGGAACATTTAGAGCCGATCAGATCGTCTTTTTATTTCGGCACATTTTTAAGTAAGTTATTATGATTCTTTTCAAATAGTTGTTCATATTAAGTTAAATACTGATATTATGTGTTATAAATGATATTTTGTATTATTGGATCAAAATATTTGGCTTTTGATAATTTTCGGAAATTAATTATGTTGTGGAAATCAAAAGGAAAATGGATTGTTTAAATTTGTTAGATAAATGAATAAGATAATGAAGAAGGGAGAAGACAATACTTGACGTAAGGAGTAAAAACACAGTAAGTGGATTTTCTATGACTCTCAAAACGTGATTCTTTTCTTGTGTATTGCATTGCCTTTATATACAACTTAATTAAAGAGTCTTGTTACAATGTCTCTAAAGAAGGATAGGGATCTCAATAAATATTAGCCTATCATATTCTAACTGTACACTTCCTTGGCCAGTACGTACGTGAACCGAATGTGTACCGGACTTATCGTTTACACCCTCCCTCAAGCCAATCATAGGTACGGAGATGCAGCCTGAACTCAAATAACGTCCCCATAATTGCCATGATAAGGATGAGACAAAAATCATACTGACTGGAAATACCGAAAGTAACTCATTTATGTTGAATAGAAGTCTCTTATAAAGTTGATCATCCCAAGGTATGTAATGCCACTGTTTCGGCGGATATAATGCATAGTACCCATCTTCATCATTTTGTACTTGAGCAAAACCATCAAAATTTAAGCCAGAATTAAATGATGTAGTAGTTCCCTGCGCTGGAGAAGAGCCAATATAGATGTGGATGACGATCCAAAAGGATTGGACGTAGATGAAGTCCCAAAGGGTGAAGAACCAAATGCAGGGCTTGAGGACCCAAAGCCTGTATTGGTAAAATCTTGAGTTTTTGGAGCAAATGGGTTCGAAGATGTGGTGGCCGAGAAAGGATTTCAGAGCTGGTTGGCTAAATCTGAAGAAGCGACGAAGGGTTTGGCTGCTGCGGGTTAGTGGCACTAAAACCAATTCCACCAAAAGAGACTGAGAAGCAGGATTTGGCCCTCCTTTATCTCCCAACTGATAGTCCTCCCATCTAAGTTCCTCATGACTTTTGTCTTTGTAAACAGGCATTCATGATATAGACTCCAGCTTTCCTACAGCCGCGCACCACTCCCACTTTCTCGTTTCCGTTGTTGGAGTGTAAGGGGTCACTCTACTCCCCCACATTGACCTCCAAAAGTAGATCGCCCAAAGCCAAAACTCCCAAATGTCGGTGTAGTAGCTTGGCCGCCAAATGGATCGCTACAAAATGCGTAAGCCGATTGGCCAAATGCAGATCGGACCCAAACCGAAAGAAGGAGTACTTGAAGCACCAAAGGCATTTGAAGCAAGAAAGGCAGACGAGCTTGAAGCACCAAATGCTGGGGTAGTGGATGTACCAAATGGAGCAGGTATTGGAGATGAAACCCATTCTTCTTCTGATGGCGATGGAATTGGAGCTGGTGTTGGGGAAGAAATTGATGCTGGTGGAGGTGATAAATATGGTTTCTTAAACTGTTTTTCCTCATCAATAAGACATTCGAAAAATAAATCTAACGAGATTTGTGGTTTTCGAAAATAATAATAATTGACAAATTTATTGTATAATGGATCAAGTCCATCAACAAGAAAATCAATGAGCTCTATTTCAGAAATAGGACTCCCGGCCCTAGTAAGAGCATAAGAAATTGATTTAGCTTCAGAAAAGTAATTTGACAAAGATTGATTTGGAAGTTTTTGAAGGCAATGGAGTTGATCAATGAGATGATCAACATACCAATTTGAAGTAGAAAAGAAATGGGGAGAAGACCCATTAACATCAGTTAATGGTTCTTCTTCTACAACGGAAGAAGAGCCATTTGAATCAAACGATTCATTTTGTTCGGGATATAACCAATCCGATAGGGAAAAAGAAGGAGCATTATGAACATTACTTGGTTCCAAATGACGCAAACACTCGATTGCGGTATGACCAAGTTCGTTACATAACTGATAAATAACATGGGACGAAGGTAATGTATCAAAGCAAATAGGATCGTACCAAAAGTCATCCATTATTTTAAGAAGGGAGAAAAATTAATTAGAGAATTTAAAGAAGAATTGCAATTCTACAGGATAAAATCAGCAAGGGAGATGTTTCAAACCTCAGAAACTGCGCAAAGTCGAGATTAATTGATCTGGAGAAGGACTTAAAAGAAGAAGCTGCGAGGAAATATTGCTACAGAGGAAGAAACAACTGAAGCATTAAAGAGCCAAGTGAGGGAGATAGACAAAAATATTCAAACTGTGGATGCCAAAATCTGTCGAATAGAAGCAACACTAACAGAGTTGCGTAAACTACAGAAGAATAATAGCGGAAGCGAAAGTAATCAGGTCACCATGGATCGGTGGCTCTGATACCATGTTAGATAAATGAATAAGATAATGAAGAAGGGAGAAGACAATACTTGACGTAAGGAGTAAAAACACAGTAAGTGGATTTTCTATGACTCTCAAAACGTGATTCTTTTCTTGTGTATTGCATTGCCTTTATATACAACTTAATTAAAGAGTCCTGTTACAATGTCTCTAAAGAAGGATAGGGATCTCAATAAATATTAGCCTATCATATTCTAACTGTACACTTCCTTGGCCAGTACGTACGTGAACCGAATGTGTACCGGACTTATCGTTTACAAAATTGAATAGAATAAAAGTTGGTTTGGAAATGATAAAGTATAAGCATCTATGATGGTATTATGTATATACATGGTTGTTGAATTTTAGTCAACTCATATGACTTGAGAAATGGAAAGGAAATCTTGAAGTTTGGAAATGGGAAGAACTTGGGTGGTTGGTGTGGTTAATATAGCAATACTATTCCCGTGGGAGTTGAATTGTGGGTGTAGATGTTATATAATGTCCTAGGAGAGAGACATGGCATGAAGGGAGTATCATTATATTCTAAATACATATCTAGTAAAATTGGGTTGAATAAGAGTACTTGAATGTCATGGCCTTGGGAATTGGGTTGAGAATGATGAATTTGTATTTTAATGGGTATTGGGAATTTTAGAATCATTTTAGGTAAGTTGTTATGATCCCTTCCGATTTTGAGCATATGAAGTTATATAATGTTGAAATATGTTATAATCCATGTTTGGAACTGGTTTGCCTCCTTCTTGGCTTGGGAAAATTGATTAGTAAAGAGTTGAAGTGGAAGAACATAAAAAGGGTAATGGAATAGTGGATCAACTTTGGGATTGGAGATGGTATAGGGCTATAAAACATGGTTTGAGTGTGGGTATGTGTTAAAGTTGGTATATAATCTTGATTTGGTTGGTTTGTTGCAGTGGTGTGAAGTTAAAAATGGGTTTTGGGGTTTTGGTTGAAGCTGATGTAAACATCAGCAACATTTCTGGGCAAAGGCATGACTCGTGCCCTGGAGCACGAGTCGTGACCTGGGAAAATGCAGGTCGTGTCTTGTCGTGCCTTGAACGGGGACGCATGACTCTGGCTTGGGGTAAAAGGGCACGAGTCGTGCCCTGGAGCACGAGTCGTGCCTTCCCCTGCACTCTTGAACTGTTTTGCAAGCCTTGAAAATCTAATTCATCTAAGGTATAATGGAACACTTTTCCACCATAATACTAGTAATACATTAGTACTTCACAACCATGTTTTACTTGGCCAAATCGGATAATTGGAAGGGCTTTAAATATTGCTTAGAAAACGGCTGGAGGTCATTGTTAATTGAAAAATCAAAGTTATAGGAACTTGGTATTTGTTTATAGAACTTGAAAGGGAGTTGTGTAATGTGATATTATGAATACATAGAGCTACTTGTAGGTTACTATACCCTACGTGGTTACCTCCGAATGGTTATATGATAATATGGTACTTGAAATAATTGTTGCACGACATCATGTAATTGATTATGAGCATACATGGATTATTATTGACTCAATAGTGTATATATATATATATGTAACACTATTTGAAGATAAACATGAGTAATTGTACCATGTTCTATACTGTTCAACATGAGTAATGATGCCATGTTATATACTGTTATCTCATTGTGTGGACGTGATCCAAGTAAATGTATGTGCTTGAATATATGTATATAAATATTCCCAAGAGGATGTATATAAATATTCCTAAGAGGATGTATATAAATATGTTTCCCTAGAGGATGTTTTCCCAAGAGGATGTTTCCCTAGAGGATGTTTTCCCAAGAGGATGTATTTCTAGTAGTACGACTTATGGTTCAGACGGGAAAAGGTAAGGTCAGGTAACGTAATGTGTTTACAACTTTTCAAATGTGATTATGAGCAACTTGTTTATGTGTTGCATTCTTATATGGCATATTGCTGCATGCATAATAACTTACTGAGATTCTTTCTCACTCCTTCTCCCTTTAATTTTTTTAGATTCAGCTGAGACAGGTAGACCAGACCAGTGAGGTTGGAAAGGAGTTTGGACCGTCCTTTGGATGTCAGGGTATGTGTATGGTCTGGGAGTTGGGAATAAGAGTGGTTATTATTGAGTTGGGAAAAGAAATGTGTATAAAGTTTTATAAACATTTGCAGTTGTACTGTTGTAAATTAAAGCAGGTTATTGTTTGGTTTAAAGCAGGTGGATATCATCTCCTAGTAAAAAGGTCATGTCGTTTTGTTTTCAAAAGTTATTCAATTTTCCAATTATTTAAACAAAAAGTTTAAAAATTTTAGGAGATGGTTTGGGGACCCTCCAGCTGGGGCACGAGTTTGTCCCGAGGTTGGAGAGGTCCTCACAGTTGGTATCAGAGCTAAAGTTAGAAGTCAAGGGTAGAAGTCGGGTTTAAGGGGGAGTGTGTGATACCTGACGCCGAGTGTTAACGCAGGAAATTGTTCAATGGCGGAAAATAGTAATGACCAACCAAGGGAATAAGGAATTGTGAGTAATATGGAGAGATAGATTCCCCCGTAGTAATTAGAGGTATATTACCTGTCTCAGGAAGTATAGGGGCAATACTTGTATGAATCCCCGTTCACCTCATTATTATGTGGCATTGTATTTCTGCTTTTATTTGCATAATTTACCTCAGAGTTGCCTTATGTTCAGAGTTACCTTATGTGCTGGAGGTGTCTACTCCTATAGGAGAGTACCTCGAATCATACTTGATTATCATGGTAGTCGTGATTATGTGGGTATGTATTGCCAGTGGATGTGGTAGATTTACCAATCCGTAATTTATTGTTATACTTGACCTGAATGGGATAAGTAGTTGTGTTGTTTGGGAAGGACTGTCGCAAAAAGTGAGTCTCCTTATCTATGTTGATTGCCTCTGTGTTTAGTTGAGGCGGATAAATTATTAATTGATATGTATGTCACATTTGCATCAGATGTCAAAAAGTATGGTCTAAAGAATGTGAGGGTTACTTGAATTATGTATGAGACTTGAGTGAAAGTCACTTAAATTATCTCGCGTGTAGGTGGTAAATGAATTGGTAAAATGTTTTCATCAGAGTAGTTCATGTCGCCAGTTAGGGCAGTAGAATTCCGTATTGATTTGATGTCAGGATTATTGTCCATATCCAAAACCCTCATAGAAAGGCATGGGATGTATCGTAAATATGATGAGTAGAGTATTAAAACCCGATTTTGGTATTTTGGTGGTCAGCTCGATGGATGCTATCTTTGTATGTTCAGAGTCGTGGGAAGATTTTGAAAATCAACTGCAAGTTAGGTTATCTATGTTTCGGGAGGATCAAATGTTGGTGAAATTCAGTAAGAGTGAGTATGACTCGAGGAGATATTGTATTAAATTTTTCGAGGATTGAAACCCTGATCAAATGGAACAACCTTCGGCAGTGTTAGAATTCTGTAGTTGCTGGATCTGGCAGGTTATTATCAAAAGAGTATTGATGGGTTTCCAAGAATTGTAACATCAGTGATTCAATTGATCTCGAAGGAGATATCATTAGGTGAAATGTTAAAGGTGAAATCAGCTCTACAGAATTGAAGAATGAATTGACTATAGTCTTGACCTTTACCCTACTTGATGGATGTGAACTTGTAGTTGTCATGTGCGCGTCAAGAGAAGGATTTGGGTTGTGCTTTATACAGACTGGGAAGGCGATAGCTTATGCTTCGAGGGAATCAGAGTGGCACAGCGGAAGCGTGGAAGGGATTACGACTATTTTGCGTTACTTAAGTGGAAACATCCTTTGCACGAAGTTAAATTTGAAATATGTACAAATCATAAGAGTTGAAGTATCATGTATCAAAGGGGATTGAACAACAGGTGGAGAAATTGTTGGAGTTATTAAAAGACTTATTTGCGATATTACACAACATCCGAGAAGGCTACTGTGGTTGCAGACGCGATTATCCGAAAGGCTTTCTTATTAGCATTGCTATCCTGTGAGTTGAAAAAAGAGATGTGAATTGCGAATGTTCGAGCTACACCTACTTGGAACGAAGATCTTATGGAAGTTCAACCAATGATTCTGAATCGAGGGAAGTACCTAACATTTTCAAGATGGAAGAACCAAAGATATTGTATTGCATATTGATGGAATATTAACCTTCAACGACAGAAGTGGTGTACTATATTCACAAGAGAATAAGAGATATTGTAGAGGAGGACCATAACTTGAGAATTGCGATGTATTCGAGGGGTTTGTAGATGTATCCAGCATTGAAGAAGGTTAGAGGAATGAGAATAAAGAAGACATTGTGATGGATTTTATAACGAGACTACCTGTGACACCGAAGAAGATGAACGTGTTTGAGTAATAGTGGATATATTAATCAACGCCGATCCATTTCTACCAAGATTCAGGAACTATTGAGAGGGCAGTTAGCACAAGTGTATGGGCGAGAGATTTAGCTGATTGTGCAGAGTATTAATCACTATTGTGTATCAGATCGGGATACGAGATTCATATTGCGATTTTTTTTAAGACCGGGTCCGAGACTTTGGGACTTTCAGATGTCTTCAGATTTGCGTTATATCTCCAGATGGATTGGGCAGACAGGCAGAGAGAACTATCCAGAATCTTGAGAATGGGTGATGTGAGTATCCGATGGACTTTCATTTACTTCAAGAAGTTTGTGTAACCTTAGTTGAAGTGCGTATATAACAGTGATCGGTCTAGTGTTGAGGTGACGCCGTATGCAGCATTACAGTGGGGAAGAGTCTTGATGATCCTTTCCTTATATTGAGTTTTCCAAACCGAGGTTGTCCATGTGAGTTAACTTATGTAAAAGAACCATTGAGTGGTATTAGAATCAAATCCGGGAATGGAAATCTACAGTATTCGGGTTGTGCAATTTGTGGAAAAAAATCACATTATGGAGGAAGCCACTTGGGTTTCGGAAATCCGAGAGGTGTGAGAGATATGTCATCATTTGAGTATTCGGCTAAGTATGTTTAAAATTCGGGACGAATTTTTCTTTAAGGGGGAGTGAATGTCACGACCCGAAACCTAGGCACCATTTTATTCACGTGTTGAGCACGTGGAGCGGGGCCGTAGCATTTTATTGGTTGCATTTCATAATAAGTGAGATTTTTATGTGTTAGTTTTAACATTTTGATAAATTATTTGGCATTTTAGTTATGTTAATAATTGTGTGATATTTTAAGTGTGTTAATAAATTAATTGTAATTATTTAAGATCTAAAAAGAAATAAATAAAAAATTGGGTTGTTGAATTTTATTTATTAAAATGTAAAGAAAGGTTTATAAAATATTGAGGCAAATGGGATTAAGTGAGGGGCTTAGGTGTCAATAGGGGGACTTAAGGTAAGTCTTGAAAATAACTTAAATCTCGGAGGTCTAGAGTGTAAGTTGGGTTTATAAATATCCTTATCCCTTCTTCTTCCTTCCTCCAGATGGTCCTAGGCGTGCGTGAGTGAGAGAGAAAGCGAGGAAGCCATTTTTAATCCTCCGTCTCAAAAATACTTTAATTCTATATCTTCCAAAAATTCTAGAAAATCAACCGTTAGTCCGTTTTGCGATCCGACTGCGGCAGAGCGATCAGGAAGCCGAGGGGAACATTTAGAGCCGATCAGATCGTCTTTTTATTTCGGCACATTTTTAAGTAAGTTATTATGATTCTTTTCAAATAGTTGTTCATATTAAGTTAAATGCTGATATTATGTGTTATAAATGATATTTTGTATTATTGGATCAAAATATTTGGCTTTTGATAATTTTTGGAAATTAATTATGTTGTGGAAATCAAAAGGAAAATGGATTGTTTAAATTGAGTAGAATAAAAGTTGGTTTGGAAATGATAAAGTATAAGCATCTATGATGGTATTATGTATATACATGGTTGTTGAATTTTAGTCAACTCATATGACTTGAGAAATGGAAAGGAAATCTTGAAGTTTGGAAATGGGAAGAACTTGGGTGGTTGGTGTGGTTAATATAGCAATACTATTCCCGTGGGAGTTGAATTGTGGGTGTAGATGTTATATAATGTCCTAGGAGAGAGACATGGCATGAAGGGAGTATCATTATATTCTAAATACATATCTAGTAAAATTGGGTTGAATAAGAGTACTTGAATGTCATGGCCTTGGGAATTGGGTTGAGAATGATGAATTTGTATTTTAATGGGTATTGGGAATTTTAGAATCATTTTAGGTAAGTTGTTATGATCCCTTCCGATTTTGAGCATATGAAGTTATATGATGTTGAAATATGTTATAATCCATGTTTGGAACTGGTTTGCCTCCTTCTTGGCTTGGGAAAATTGATTAGTAAAGAGTTGAAGTGGAAGAACATAAAAAGGGTAATGGAATAGTGGATCAACTTTGGGATTGGAGATGGTATAGGGATCTAAAACATGGTTTGAGTGTGGGTGTGTGTTAAAGTTGGTATATAATCTTGATTTGGTTGGTTTGTTGCAGTGGTGTGAAGTTAAAAATGGGTTTTGGGGTTTTGGTTGAACACTACCAGAAAAAGGTCATTTAGCGACGGAAATTTCCGCCGCTAAAATTAAATTTCCGTCGCTAAAATAAATCACCGACGGAAAAATTCCGTCGGTGGTCCGCCGCTACCAGCTCGTCGCAGTGCTCCGACGGGTCAATTTCCGCCGCTATTTTTTTCTTTTACCGACGGAATTTAATTCCGCTATGAATTAATGGTTTCAGCTGACGGAAAATTCCGCTGCTATATTAATTTAATTTAATTAAATTTTCATTTCAGCAGAAATTTCCGTCGCTGTAATAAAAATTAATTTAATTAAATTAATTTCGTGCGGAAATTTCCGTCGTTGTAATAAAATTTAAATTAAAATTAAATTATTTCAATGGCGGAAATTACCGTCATCGAAATTATTTAATTTTAATTTAAATTTTATTACGGCGACGGAAGTTTCCGCCGTTGAAATCAAAAATTAAATAAAAATTAAATGATTATAGCGGCGGAAATTCCGTCGTAAATTAATTTATTTAATTAATTTTTATTTCAAGATTAATTTCAACGACGGAAAATTCCGTCGCCGATTCAAATAAATTTAAAAAAAATAATTTAAAATATCAATAAACCAAAATTTTTTGTACCTGATATAACATTTCAATTTATAAAACTAAAACTATAAAAACTAAAATTCAAATATCAACGTACCAAATAAAAACTAAATACCACCGTACCAATTCGGGAGGGGGTGAGGGGGGGAGGGGTGGAGGGGGAGGGGGAGAGGGGGAGAAGGGAGAGGGGTGGAGCGGGGGAGAGGCGGGAGGGCTCCCGCGGGTACCAAATGTCTCAAATGTTTACAAACAAGTATAAATTAATACAAAAATGTCTAAAAAATCCGCAATCAACCCGGGGGACGCTGGAAATTACCCCGGGAGTCCTGGCCGAGATGAGCCATCAACAAATGGCCAATTGTCTTTGAAGTCTCTGCATGTTGTCTTTGAATCTCTCGCATGACGTCGATCGTTCTCCTCAGCATCCGCGCTCAACCGCCAAAGCATCCGCAAGCTTTGCCCGCTCGCGTTTCTCCTCCTCCAACGCAGCCTCCAGAGTGTCGACCCTGATCATGAAACGTGGCCGGGCTACATTTCGCCGACGGCCGGCCGACGCCGACGGGCATTGCCGCCCGTAATCCCCATCCCTAACACTCGGGCTCCTTTCCTTGGATGTCCCCGAGAGGTGACCTCGTGCCAAACATCGTGCACGAAGGGACGGCTCGCGGAGGCGTTCCTTCGGGAACAACCGGCGGCTTGATATGCGCGTCAAAATAAAACAAACAATTATAATCATATACACAATGTAAGGTACATAAATAAATTTACATATTCAAAATCAAGTCATTTAATGATAGTTTACTTACAAAGGCATTAGCAGATCGATCGTCAACCCATCATGCGGAGGTTGATCGGGCGCCGTAGAATTCCGAATATGGGTGCTAACGTAAACATCCACAAACCGATATTCGGACCATACTCCCTTTCCTATAAATAAAATAAGCGAGATTATTACTTTGAAATTGTATAAATGCAACATTTAAACCGATTTAAAAGCATGCATACACTACATTTACACTAAAACTATGGATTTCATAGCATCAACATGGCTCCCACTAACATACGTACATAAACCTATTTAAAAGCATCCATACACTACTACATTTAAATTAACATACATACCATGCGGTCGTGATGCTCGGCGACCGTGAGCGTCCCCCCGGCATGCAACGCCGCCGACCCCGAGGAGCCTGCTCTATTGGCCTTGGCCTGTTCGGATATAGCCTTCGCCGCATCCGACCCCCAATATTCGCAAAGTTGACGAAACACCTCATCGGTCATAAAAAGTAGGACACAAGGGTCGTTCTCCCGCCGCGAGCCGAGTAGTATAATAATTTTTCTTCGTGGTACCTATAAAAAATATGAATATCTCGTAAACATATAATGATGACATTATAAAATTAAAAGAGTATAATCATTGTTAATTAAACTAATTAAGAATAGATAAATATGTTACAAATAAAATCCTTAAATAGCTTGTGAGCCTCGCTCATCGAAAACATATCTAGCCGTCGCATCGCCGATGCCCGGCGCCCAATAATATTTAGCCTACAACATATAATGATAACATTACAAAACTAAAAGAGTATAATCATTATTAATTATAACATTTTAATAACAAACTAACATTTAAGTTTTAAATAAAAACCATTAACACATTACCTTAAACTCATCCCACGCATCGTCCTTCTGCCTCTGTGGCAATTTTTTCCAGTTGGGTCAAAACTCGGTCATTTTTCGAGACCGCCAGTATTGCCCGATCTTAGTCCCGTGGTGGGGTATCCACCTACAAACCTCGCCAAGTATATTTATACAATAACATTTTAACTTAAATAATGAATTATATATAAAGCAAAAAGGAACCAACTTATATCAAATTAATGAAGAGTTACTTATCGGTCATAAAGTGATGATATCCTGACAAATATCCTCCCCTCATAATCGACGGTAGTCCGAGTACCGCCCCGCAGGTGGAGCTAGTACTATCGCGTGAAGGGTCGACATCATCGCTACACGGATCGGGACGGTTGCGTCCCAAGAATCAATGTGTAAATAGGCTTAGTCTTCTTACCCTTGCCCTTTCTACTAGAACTCATATCTCGTATTACATTAAAAATATTAAAATATACAACTTTAACAATAGGAAACAATATATTCACAATACATCTAAAACTTTAAAGTTCTAATAATCTAAAGCATTCACAATACATATAAAACTTTAAAACTATTAATAATATAAAGCATTCACAATACATATAAAACTTTAAAGTTCTAATAATCTAAAGCATTCACAATATATATAAAACGACGGATATTAAAAATAATCTAAAGCATTCACAATACATATGAAACTTTAAAGTTCTAATAATCTAAAGCATTCACAATACATATAAAACTTTAAAGTTCTAATAATCTAAAGCATTCACAATACAATTTTAAACTTTAAACTATTATTAATCTTCGTCCCCATCATCATCTTTTGGACTCTGAATTACTACAAAACTCGAGTTCTTCATCTTCGTCTTCGGACTCTGATGAATCAAACTCTGGTTCCTCTTCCTCTTCCTCTTCCTCTTCCTCTTCCTCTTCCTCTTCCTCTTTCTCTTCCTCTGATTCATCAATATCAATGTGCGCGAGATGACCTGAACGAGGCGGGGGAGTTGGCAAATTCACTGGTAAGATATCCTCCTCGGGTTCATTAACATTTTGAGGAATATGAGTGACATCATCTAATGGATGATTAGCTGATGAAACGTTAGGTGGCACTGGCATTTCATCCTCTTGATAGGGTGTTTCTAATGACGACTCTGTAGTTGTCGACGAGGGTAGGTTGTCAATCTGGCTTAACAACTTCTCCAGGTTGGGATTTGATGAGGAGCTGCCTGTTATCTAGATGAGTCAAGATAAATTGGAAGCCACATAATGCCTCAGTAAGGGTCAACGCGTGCTCAACAAATATGTCATCACCCTTTCGCTTGAACTTTGGGTGCTCTTCTGTTGTAGTACAAAGACTATGTCTCCAGTAAGAGTGTCAGGAGCTTCATCGGCTTCTCCTGAGAATGTAATTTTCTGTCCATTTTGCATACCCTTCTCCACAACCACTCCCAAGACCTTCTTCTCCTGTACAACCTTTTCGCCCTTGCATTGTGGGCAGCGGTCCTTGTCATTGATAGGGTATATGGTATAGGGTATAGGGTATAGGGTATAGGGTGTAGGGTATAGGGTATAGGGTATAGGGTATACGGTATAGGGTATAGGGTATAGAGTATAGTGTATATGGTGTAGGGTATAGTGTATATTATATAGGGTATTAGGTTTAGGGTTTAGAATTTATTTATTTTTTCAAAAATAATATTTATTGACTCATATTTATTTTTTTGAGAGTAATTTAAAATAACTTTCATATTTTATATAAATAAAAATAATGGCATTATAAAATTAAAATTAATAAATATTTATGATTTATTTATTTTTTCAAAAATATCATAAATATTTATGATATTTTAATGTTTTTTAGTTTGTTATTTTGTTAATTAGTTCTAAAAATAAACAAAAATTACATTTTATTATCAGCAACGAAATATTTCCGTCGCTGATAAATAAAAAAATATTAAATTATCAGCGGCGGAAATATTCCGTCGGTGTTTAATTAAAAAAAAACATTTAATTTCACCGTCGGAATTTTTCCGACGCTAATAAATTAAAAAAAATTAATTATTTAGTGTCGAAAATATTCCGTCGGTGTAATATTTCAAAAATAAAAATAAAAAATATTTTAATTTCACCGTCGAAATATTTCCGACGCTGATAAATAAAAAAATAAAAAAATGATATATTTTCACCGGCGGAATATTTCCGTCGCTGATAAAGATTTAGCGGCGGAATATTCCGTCGGTAAATCAACCGCCAAATTAGCGGCAGAAATAAACGAATATTCGAGGAATATTCGTTTTAGCGACGGAATTTAGCGGCGGAATTAAATTCCGTCGCTAAATTTGACGCCAAAAATATTTCGACGCTAAAGCCTATATTCCGCCGCTATTTAGCGACGGAATCTGTCCGTCGCTGATAATTCCGTCACTAAATGACTTGTTTCTGGTAGTGGAAGCTGATGTAAACATCAGCAACATTTCAGGGCAAAGGCACGACTCGTGCCCTGGAGCACGAGTCGTGACCTGGGAAAATGCAGGTCGTGCCTTGAACGGGGACGCATGACTCTGGCTTGGGGTAAAAGGGCACGAGTCGTGCCCTGGAGCACGAGTCGTGCCTTCCCCTGTACTCTTGAACTGTTTTGCAAGCCTTGAAAATCTAATTCATCTAAGGTATAATGGAACACTTTTCCACCATAATACTAGTACAACATTAGTACTTCACAACCATGTTTTACTTGGCCAAATCGGATAATTGGAAGGGCTTTAAATATTGCTTAGAAAACGGCTGGAGGTCATTGTTAATTGAAAAATCAAAGTTATAGGAACTTGGTATTTGTTTATGGAACTTGAAAGGGAGTTGTGTAATGTGATATTATGAATACATAGAGCTACTTGTAGGTTACTATACCCTACGTGGTTACCTCCGAATGGTTATATGATAATATGGTACTTGAAATAATTGTTGAACGACATCATGTAATTGATTATGAGCATACATGGATTATTATTGACTCAATAGTGTATATATATATGTAACACTATTTGAAGATAAACATGAGTAATTGTACCATGTTCTATATGACGAACGTCGAAACGTCAAAAATAAATTTCCAACTCAACTATCTACAAGTGATTTGTAAATAGGGTAAGTCGGGTCGAACCACAGAGACGCGAATTTAAAGGGTAAGAATTATTGCTATAACAAAAAGTTGGTAAAGTGAATGATTTGTTGATTTGTTTATGACTAAAATGGTTGCAAAAATTACGTAAAAATGATTATAAACGAGTTTTATAATAAGGAGGCAATTCCCGGAATTGGTTTCACAAGTTATGCTCAAGTTTCACAATTCATCAATCAAAGTATACTTGGGGTTTTTGTTCTTACAAAAATATGATTGGGACACTTTGGCGGGTGATTTGCAATCAAGTGTTCCCAATTAATCTATTCCCTTGGCCCGTTCATAGATTAATTCGGAACCCAATTAGAACTTAAGAACAATACAAGAAAAACCACAATTCTTATGAATCTTTTGGCGGAGATTCAATGAATTGTTACTATCAAGTTAAGTCTAATTTCAATTATGAATTTGGCGATTCACAATTGAAATTCCCAAGTAATTCAAGAACAATTATGTGATCAAGATAAGTATTCTAAAATTCAAGTAAAAACAACTTGACAATCCCAAGTAATACAATGATAAAGATGAAAAATAAAACTTAAAACATAATTGTTACCTCCAATTCCAAGAACAAAGAAGATTAGCTATCCATAGAAAATAAAGAACACCCAAGAAATTGTTTAGGAAAATTCTGCATGAAGTTCTAAAGAAATTAAAATTATTCTCTACTTATAGCTCTCTAAAAAAACTGAAAAAAAACAATAATAAAAAAACTAAATAACCCATGTTCTCCAAGAATTACTTCTGCAATTAATCCTTCATTAACAATCATAAACAGCCACCATTAAATAGCAATCATCATTTCCCATTAATGCCCAACCGCCTGTACCATTCTGCAAAACGCCTCGTGGGCGGTCGCCCACTTCACCCCTGGGCGGTCGCCCAGCCTCCGAAGCATTTGGTCTTCACAACTCATACTCGTGAGCGGTCGCCCACAAGTCCCCGCACGGTCGCCCACCCAATGTAAGGTTCGTAGCTTCACATTTTTTTCTCTCCCGAGCGGCCGCCCACCTCAACCCGAGCGACCGCCCACAATGACGGACCGATAGGCCCATTTTCTTTCCTTCGCCCACCCGCACTCCACTTCCTAGGCCCACTGCTTTGGCAAAAGCCTTGTGATGTTTTAACCTTTCCTTCTTCCTTTTTCACCCATTTGAATTCCGTCCGTCCCACAATTGCAATGTTCCATTTTCCACTTGATTTGTTCACCAATTGTTTCCAATTTCCAAGTTTGAACCACTGAAACTAAAAACACTAAAAACTTCCATTAAACAAACAAAACTCAAGGATTAAGCAAATAATAAGTTCAAAAAGTAGTCAATGGATGAGTGTAAAACTCACTCATCAAATACCCCCAAACTTAGACATTTGCTAGTCCTCGAGCAACAATAAAACAAACTAAACACAAAACAACTAAACAAACAAAAATTAAAAACAAACTACTCTAACAAATAATCAACTATGTCCTTCCATTCTTGCATTCCCCACAATTGCATAAATCCCAAAACACCATCAACCGCCGGATAATATTTTCCACAATGCAAGTATAAATATATTTTCCATTAATTGTAAAATATTACTTAACCATTATAATTACACCATAAATCTCTTTATGCAACAACATCTTTCTCTTTTCTCACAACCACGATTCATTTTTACAAAGCTAAGTACACCAATCATTTTTTATTTTATTGACTCTATTTACCAAGCAACAACACTTTTTAGACACAAAACATGAATATTTCCATGAAATAATTACACCCCCCCAACCTTGATCTTTTAAACACCCTTTAAAATCTACTACCGTTCAAGTAGGGAGCACTGTAGCAGCGAACTCCATGCCCCTAATACTAAGTAGAGATTTATTTAAAGGCTTTGAGAGTTAGCCATTTCGGTATCGAGCTTGGTACGGACCATCATGGCGGTAAAGCTCTTCCTCCATAACGCTACTGCATACCCAGAAATCTGGTTGCTTAGAATAATCCCTAACCAATTAATCTACGCGTCTGGAGGTTTCACCGAATACACATTGCATTGCCATTGCTCTCATTTTATTTTTATTTTTCTTTCTTTCTCTTTTTTTCCTTTTTTTCTTTTTTTCTTTCAAGATCATAAGGGGGGTTCCAATCACAACCAAGGAATACTCATCACAAAACTTGCCTAGTGTTGCTACATCGATAAACAAATTCATTAACTCAAAAGGTGATGGTGTACTCTAAACTTTATAAAAATGAATCAAAATTATCATCAAAGAGCATATTTTCACAAGTGCACAAAACTTACAACTAAGAGATTTATGACTCAATTATAACTCTTAAGTAATATAACACAATTAACCAAAAAATATACCAACTTGCATAAACATATTTACACCCAAATTATCCTTCCTAGCGGTCACAATCCATCACATGCAATTAAGGGAACACCAAGAATGTTAATGATTATATACAAAAAAGGACATCGCTAATTATTATTTTTCTCATTTTTCAAATTTTTTTCTTCTTTTTTTTTTTTTTTTTTTTTCAAAACAGTAAATTCTAACTAACATGTGAATTAAGCATATACAAACAACCAAGTACCCCACACCCCCAAACTTAAAATATGCATTGTCCCTAATGCACAAAATAAAAGAAAGGATAGGGGTACCTTCAACCACCAACTATCTCTTAATTGGTCCCAAGGACCCACCGAGCCACTTCCGCTCGAATCGCCAAAGTGCCGCCTTCGCTGCCGCTGTTGCCGCCGCCGCTGCCGCGCCGTCTGCCGCTTCCTCCCACGAACCCCATCCTCTCATTTGCTCCGGGGTACGGTATCGTGGCGGCTGGTATGGGATGTGCTGAGGCGGCGGAGGAGGAGGAAGCCTGTGCCTCATCTCCTGGAACATCTCCGATTGCGCATCCTCCATACGCCGCTCCACATACTAGCAAAGATAAAACTCCTCGGTAGCCATCGACTGGAGTTGTCTCTGGCTCTCCTCCATACTCACCAACCGCTGATCCATCACATCATAATGACCCCGGAGCTGCCTGATCTCCTCGGATAGAGCATCTACATGGCCTCCCACATAGTAAGCCGCCTCCGTTGGAGTGAACCGCTGTTCCTCCATCTCATCATCCTCCTCATCTCCTCTTACTCCTCTCGAAGATCCTTCACCCGGCTGCAATTGGGCATGCCCCTTAATAACCAGGGACCTCTTACTAACAGCTGTCCCGCTCGACACAATGTCCCTCACAATCCGCAACCGAGGAAAACTCACCCCCCTACTCTCTATCAAACCCGATATCAACAATGGAAAACTGAAATTGCAACGCCCAATGGTTTTAATAGTGTTTACAATTTCCTTGGATATAGCCAACCCGGTGTTAAACCTTTGCCCCGACAATACCACATTCATCAACAGTGCCCTTCTCCAATGTACATCATTATAATGCGAAGTCGGCATAATACGCTCGCAAATGAACCTATGCAAAGCGCGCATCCTTAAGTCCATGTCTCTAGCCTTCTTCACATTCCCATTCCTCAATAGTGTTACATCAACATTCACAAAATAAGGCTCCAACATATGAAGATTCCCTGCCACATTCAATTCCATGATTTTCGCACTATTGTAATAGTCACAAGCACTGTTTTGATGCCCCGGCGCTTCCATCCTATAGTATCCATTGATATCCTCGGCATTGTAATACACATTTGTTCCCCTCACCCAACCACACTTCCTTGTTTGTCCCGCCTCAAACGCATTTGCGTAAAATTCTCGAACCAACACTTTTGAACCTTTGTTAGTCAGGCGGCTTGCTAAGTTACCCCACCCATATCTAGCAAAGATGTCATCCAATCCAAGCTCATTGGGGTTAAATTCATTTTCTACCGAAAATCCCTTATTTGCATATTTGTCAAAAAACGTCTTTGCTTTACCCCCAATGAACTTTGTTGCATCAAACTCAACTACCGGCTCCGGAGCGGGAACATTCCTTTGCCTAGACATTTTTTATCAACTATACCCACAAAACTTCCCAACGAAAGTATTAAAGAAGATTGGAGTGAAAATCTTACTGCCGGAAATGTCACCGGAGTCTCACCGGAGTTTGGCCGGAATCTTGCCGGAGTTGAAGAAGATGAATGTAAAAGAACAACCCTTCCTTGCACAATGAGTATCGCACGAACCCCTTGCTTTCCAACTCCAAAATCGAACCTTGAGCAACTTTCTTCACCACTTGCCAAATTTTCAAAAAAACTCTTCAAGATTCTTCAACAATGGTGGAATTTTGGGTTCAAATCCTTGGTTTAAGAGGTTGGTATGGTATGGGAAGACAAATTTTGGAAGAAATTTGGGAGATTTGAGTGTTTGGGAAGAGGATTTTTAGAGAGAAGAAGAAAGAGAGGCGGAGGTTTTAGAGAGAGAGGGAGGGGGACTTTTGAATTTTGAAATAAAGGAGAAGGAGTAACGGCGGAGGTCTTTTAGGGCAACAGCTGTAACGCCCAAATCGCCTTGTGGGCGGTCGCTCACCCCAGCCTGGGCGGTCGCCCACCTGTTCAGAAACATTACCCCTTTAGCAATTTCAATGTGGGCGGTCGCTTACTCCATCCTGGGCGGTCGCCCACCTGTCCAGAAGCTGGTCCATATTTCAAAGTTTGTACGTGGGCGGTCGCTTATTGACCTGTGGGCGAACGCCCACCAGCACAGCAAGTTCCTCAATTTTTGTTCCACCAGCATGGCCGGTCGCCCTCAAAATCCTGGGCGGTCGCCCACCTGTCCAGAAACTCCACAATCTTTACAAACCAAGGATGGGCGGTCGCCCTCAACACCATGGGCGGTCGCCCACATGTCCAGTGGAATTTTTCCTGAACAGCTATCTGCACAACACCAAGCAAGCAAACACCAAGCATAATATCCATTGATAAATTGCAATTCAACCCATATTTTGACCGCACTTTCGCTGCCTACGTCCCCATTGCTGTGGGCGGACTACCCAACAACAATAGGCTCAGGTCACCGTAGTTCGACACGTTCCCGAAATACAAAAAAACAAAGCTTTTTTTTTTTTTTTTTTTTTATAAAGTAAACAATAAAATTAAAATAAAATGAAAACTAAAACTCTCCACCCCCAAACTTAATGATTACTTTGTCCTCAAAGTGATGAAAACAAAGAAAAAATTAAATTTAAGGGTACTACAACTCACTACTTACCTTGGGTTGCCTCCCAAGCAGCGCTTTTGTTTAACGTCGTTAGCTCGACGGACTGACTTCCTCAACGCTTACGGATCCTTCAAATCGATCCTCTCGACATCCTTCGATCCCAAAACTCCATCCAAATAAGGCTTCACTCTTTGTCCATTGACCTTGAACCTATTGTTCGTAACCGGATTCACCAATTCCACGGCTCCATGAGAATATACGTTCACTACTTCAAACGGACCACTCCACCGAGAGCGTAACTTTCCCGGGAAAAGCTTCAATCTTGAATTAAACAACAACACCTTGCTTCCCGGAATAAGTTCCTTGTGCAAAATCTTTTTGTCATGGTACCTTTTCGTTCTTTCCTTGTACAACCGGGAGTTCTCATATGCCTCCAACCGATGCTCTTCAAGCTCATTCAAATGAAGTAACCTTTGCTCACCGGCTAGTTGCAAATCCATATTCAACTCCTTGATTGCCCAAAATGCTTTATGCTCTATCTCCACCGGCAAATGACAAGCTTTCCCAAAGACTAGCCGATAAGGACTCATTCCAATTGGCGTTTTGTAGGCGGTACGGTACGCCCACAATGCATCATTTAACCTCAAGGCCCAATCCTTCCTGTTTGGCTTCACCGTCTTTTCAAGAATGGCTTTTATTTGCTTGTTACTCACTTCCACTTGCCGGAAGTTTGAGGATGATACGCGGTTGCAACCTTGTGATTCACCCCATACTTCTTCATGAGTGCTCCAAAAATTTTGTTGCAAAAGTGAGAACCACCATCACTTATAATCGCCCTTGGAACGCCAAACCTACTAAAAATCACATCTTTGACAAACTTGACAACAACATTAGCATCGTTAGTCCGGGTAGGAATTGCTTCCACCCACTTTGACACATAATCCACCGATACTAAAATGTATTCAAAACCACATGAAACAACAAAAGGACCCATAAAATCTATGCCCCATACGTCAAACAAATCCACAACCAAGTTATTCGTGAGAGGCATTTCATCCCGCTTACTAATGTTACCGGTTCTTTGGCACTCCGTCACAACTTTTACTAAAAATGTATGCATCTTTAAAAAGACTTGGCCAAAAGAAACCCGATTGTAACACTTTTGAGCGGTTTTCTTCCACTAAAATGACCTCCACAATGCAATTCATGACAAAAAGAAAGAACATTTTGTTGCTCATTTTCATGAATGCATCTACGAATAACCATATCGGGACCATGCTTAAACAAATATGGGTCATCCCAATAATATTGCTTAACCATTGACAAAAATCTTTTCCTTTCTTGACTTGAAAAATCTGGATTTAGAACCCCCGTAGCCAAAAAATTTACAATGTCGGCATACCAAGGTTCACAATCCTTAACAACAAATAACTGCTCATCGGGAAAATTTTCATTCAAGGGAATTTCACTCACACACCCCTTTTCAAGTCTAGACAAGTGATCCGCCACAACATTCTCACAACCCTTTTTGTCTTTGATGGAAATATCAAATTCTTGTAAAAGTAACATCCATCTTAACAATCGGGGTTTAGCATCTTGTTTGGACAAAGAAATAACGTAATGCAGCATGGTCCGAATAAATAATCACTTTAGATCCTAGCAAGTAAGAACGGAATTTTTCCAAAGCAAATACCACCGCCAAGAATTCCTTCTCGGTTGTAGTATAATTCAATTGAGCATCATTTAACATTCTACTTGCATATTGGATCACATGTGACTTTTTATCAATTTTCTGACCCAAAACTGCACCCACCGCAAAATCGGATGCATCACACATTATCTCAAAAGGTTGAGTCCAATCCGGACCCACAAGAATAGGGGCTAAAGTCAATTTCTCCTTCAACAAATTAAAAGAATTGAGACATTCTTGGTCAAACACAAATTCCGTCTCTTTAGCAAGCAAGTTTGTTAACGGCTTACAAATTTTAGAAAAATCTTTTATAAAACGCCGATAAAAACCCGCATGACCAAGAAAGCTACGAATTCCTTTAACATTTGTTGGCGGAGGCAATTTAGATATTATCTCAATTTTTGCCTTGTCAACTTCAATCCCTTTTCTTGAGACCAAATGACCCAACACAATTCCATGCTTAACCATAAAATGACTCTTTTCCCAACTTAAAGTTAAATTGGTATCACAACATCTTTTAAGAACCAAAGTCAAATTATCTAAGCATGCATCAAAACGAATTACCATACAACGAAAAATCATCCATAAATACCTCAACAAACCTACCAATCAGCTCGGAAAAGATCGACAACATGCACCTTTGGAATGTAGCGGGAGCATTGCATAAACCGAAGGGCATCCTCCGATATGCAAATGTTCCAAAAGGGCATGTAAATGTGGTCTTTTCACGATCTTCCGGAGCAATGGGAATCTGATTATAGCACGAAAAACCATCTAAGAAACAATAATATTCTTGACCCGCCGGCCTCTCTAGAATTTGGTCAATAAATGGCAAAGGAAAGTGATCCTTTCTAGTCGCCGCATTAAGTTTTCGGTAATCGATAACCATGCGTTGACCGATGACCATTCTAGTAGGCAAAAGCTCATTATCCTCATTCTTAACAACGGTAATTCCGGATTTTTAGCAACCACATGAACAGGACTTACCCACTTACTATCGGAAATAGGATAGATAATACCCGCATCCAACAGTTTCAAGACTTCTTTTCTTACCGCTTCAAGCATGTGCGGATTCATCCTCCTTTGATTCTGCCGGACTGGCTTGGCATCATCCTCCATATGGATTTTGTGCATACACATGGTTGGGCTAATTCCTTTTATGTCCGTAATGCTCCAACCAAGTGCGGACTTATGTCGCCTCAACACATCCAACAACCTTCTTTCCTGCATTTCCGTTAAGTCCGAAGCAATAATAACAGGCAAAGAATCATTTGCACCAAGAAAAGCATACTTTAAGCTAGATGGAAGTTGTTTAAGATCTAACTCGGGAGGAGAGACAATAGATGGCAAATGCTTAGGATTGAAATTACCTAAAGATTCTAGAGGAACCTTTTCAGTAATTTCCTCCATAACATCCATCTCCGCAAGAATGGCCCTCGCCTCATTTTGATCAAAAACACCTTCCATAACTAACTCATCCACAAACTCAGAAACTAGAGAGCCCTCATCATGCTCAAATAACACAGAATTTTCAGCAACATCACAAAATAAACATTCATTCACCTCATATGGCTTTTTCATGGAATCAAAGATAGAGAAATTAACAATTTCATCCATGACAGTTAAAGACAAACTTCCATCTTTCACATTAATCACCGCATCTGCGGTAGCCATAAAAGGTCTCCCCAACAAAATAGGGACATCATTCACATCTTTAGCATCTCTCTCCATATCAAGAACCACAAAATCCACCGGGATAATTAATTTATCAACTTGAACTAAAACATCTTCTACTATTCCCTTTGGATATTTGACCGAACGGTCCGCCAGTTGCAAGGTCATAGTAGTAGGTTTTAGTTTACCCACCCCAAGCTCCACAAACAAAGAATAAGGCAACAAGTTAATGCTAGCTCCTAAATCTAACATTGCCCTCACTTTCTTAGAGTCCCCCAAAGAAATCATCACATTAAAACTACCGGGGTCTTTAAGCTTAGGAGGCAAATTCTTTTCAAAAACAGCACTAACTTGGTCCGAAACCACAATTTTTTCGTTCGGGGCATACTTTCTTTTATTTGTGCTCAATTCCTTGAAAAATTTAGCATAGGAAGGAATATTTTTAATTACATTGAGCAAAGGCAAATTTACATTCACCTTAGAAAGCATGTCATACAACTCTTTAAATTGTGTTTCGACCTTATTCTTGACCAATCTACCGGGAAAAGGGACAGGAGGCACATAAGGCTTAAGAGGTGGAGTTGGAAGTTTCTCCTCGGGAGTCACTTCAACTCGTTCCTCAACCACCACTTCATTCTCATGCATATTGTTATCATCTATAGGAGAAGGAGAAGAGTGTACCTCCTGAAGAGTCTTACCACTCCTCAGGGTGACGGCCTTTGCTTGTTTCGGTTGACTCGGTAGTGTACCCGGATTGTGCTTTTGGAGTGCTTCGGCAATTTGACCCATCTGATTTTCAAGCTTTTCGGGAAGCTTCTTGGTTCCCCATTCGTTGGTCCATGATCACTTGATTCTGTTGAGCGGCTTGAATGAATTTCGGCAACGTTTCCTCCACACTTGGCCTTGCAGGCCCTTGTTGTTGCGGCTTGTTGCATTTGTGGTTGGTATTGTTCTTGAAATTGACCACCGCCCTTGATTTCCTCCCCAAGAGAAATTGGGATGATTCCGCCAACCCGGATTGTAAGAGTTGGAAAACGGATCATTCCTCACTCTTGGTTGAAAAGCGTTCATTGCATTTGCTTGCTCAAGAAATTCCGGGAATTGGTCTCTCAATGGGCATCCCATAATATCATGGGAGTTCACATTACAAATTACACAACTTGTGCCCGAACTTCCCTCTCCTTGATTTCGCCCTTGGTTTTGACCTTGACTTTGAGCCGTCATCATTCCCATGAAATTCTTCATTTGCGTAGTCAATGCCGAAACTTGTTGCGCTAGAACATCATTGGACTCAACTTCAATGTAGACACCTTTTCTTCCTCCTCTCACACTTTTCGCTGCGAATTCATGCCAAGTCTCTCATACAAAGCTCTTGTTTCATCGCCAGCTTTTTTCACCCATAGCACCCCATTTGCATTATCCACTTGGGCTTGACCTTGTTGAGTCAACCCATCATAGAAGGCCTGATTTAAGAGGGCTAAAGGAAACCCGTGATGAGGACATTGGACTAGCAACATCTTGAATCGATCCCAAGCTTCATGAAAAGCTTCACCCGGCTCTTGATTGAAAGACATTATCTTGGACCTCAAGTCGGATGTCTTTTGATGAGAGTAAAACTTTGCCATGAACTTGTTGTAGACTTCCGTCCAAGTGTTAAGAGAGGCCGGAGCAAGTGCCATAAACCATGTCTTAGCAGCATCCTTCAACGTATAAGCAAAGCACCTCATTCTCAACTGCTCTTCGGTTAGTTGGCCCAATGGAAAACCTTGCACGGTGCTATAGAACTCTCTCATGAAGGTAATTGGGTCTTCCGATGCCATCCCATGAAATGAAGGGAGCATGTTGAAATGGAGATTCTTCAACTCATAACTCCTTGCTGCTTGTGGGAGTACAATACATGATGGCGATGGTTCAATTACCGGGCGTGCAAAATCACCCATCATTTGTGGTTCCGCCATTTTCACTTCTTCTTCAGAATCGGAAATCTCGGACTGTTGAGAGTAAACTGACTCACTTTCCGAATCACTTGGTTCCGGGTGCTTCCTCTTGTTGATGCGATGAATGTTGTGGTCAATTGGTAACAAATCGGGTTGTAGTGACCTACGACCAAACATTCAAATCTGCAACACCAAGTTAAAACAATACAAAAAAAAATATATATATATACACAAAATACTATTCACAATAGCAAATAATTAAAACAACTTTAAAATTCACGTCCCCGGCAACGGCGCCAAATTTTGACGAACGTCGAAACGTCAAAAATAAATTTCCAACTCAACTATCTACAAGTGATTTGTAAATAGGGTAAGTCGGGTCGAACCACAGAGACGCGAATTTAAAGGGTAAGAATTATTGCTATAACAAAAAGTTGGTAAAGTGAATGATTTGTTGATTTGTTTATGACTAAAATGGTTGCAAAAATTACGTAAAAATGATTATAAACGAGTTTTATAATAAGGAGGCAATTCCCGGAATTGGTTTCACAAGTTATGCTCAAGTTTCACAATTCATCAATCAAAGTATACTTGGGGTTTTTGTTCTTACAAAAATATGATTGGGACACTTTGGCGGGTGATTTGCAATCAAGTGTTCCCAATTAATCTATTCCCTTGGCCCGTTCATAGATTAATTCGGAACCCAATTAGAACTTAAGAACAATACAAGAAAAACCACAATTCTTATGAATCTTTTGGCGGAGATTCAATGAATTGTTACTATCAAGTTAAGTCTAATTTCAATTATGAATTTGGCGATTCACAATTGAAATTCCCAAGTAATTCAAGAACAATTATGTGATCAAGATAAGTATTCTAAAATTCAAGTAAAAGCAACTTGACAATCCCAAGTAATACAATGATAAAGATGAAAAATAAAACTTAAAACATAATTGTTACCTCCAATTCCAAGAACAAAGAATATTAGCTATCCATAGAAAATAAAGAACACCCAAGAAATTGTTTAGGAAAATTCTGCATGAAGTCCTAAAGAAATTAAAATTATTCTCTACTTATAGTTCTAAAAAAACTGAAAAAAAAACAATAATAAAAAAAACTAAATAACCCATGTTCTCCAAGAATTACTTACGCAATTAATCCTTCATTAACAATCATAAACGTACCACCATTAAATAGCAATCATCATTTCCCATTAATGCCCAACCGCCTGTACCATTACGCAAAACGCCTCGTGGGCGGTCGCCCACTTCACCCAGGCGGTCGCCCAGTTCTCAGAAAGCATTTGGTCTTCACAACTCATACTCGTGAGCGGTCGCCCACAAGTCCCCGCACGGTCGCCCGGCCCAACAGAAGGTTCGAGCTTCACATTTTTTCTCCTGAGCGGCCGCCCACCTCAACCTGAGCGACCGCCCACAATGACGGACTGATAGGCCCATTTTCTTTCCTTTGGCCCAGCTGCACTCCACTTCCTAGGCCCACTGCTTTGGCAAAAGCCTTGTAATGTTTTAACCTTTCCTTCTTCCTTTTTCACCCATTTGAATTCCGTCCGTCCCACAATTGCAATGTTCCCTTTTCCACTTGATTTGTTCACCAATTGTTTCCAATTTCCAAGTTTGAACCACTGAAACTAAAAACACTAAAAACTTCCATTAAACAAACAAAACTCAAGGATTAAGCAAATAATAAGTTCAAAAAGTAGTCAATGGATGAGTGTAAAACTCACTCATCACTATACTGTTCAACATGAGTAATGATGCCATGTTATATACTGTTATCTCATTGTGTGGACGTGATCCAAGTAAATGTATGTGCTTGAATATATGTATATAAATATTCCCAAGAGGATGTATATAAATATTCCCAAGAGGATGTATATAAATATTCCCAAGAGGATTTATATAAATATGTTTCCCTAGAGGATGTTTTCCCAAGAGGATGTTTCCCTAGAGGATGTTTTCCCAGGAGGATGTTTCCCTAGAGGATGTTTTCCCAAGAGGATGTATTTCTAGTAGTACGACTTATGGTTCAGACGGGAAAAGGTAAGGTCAGGTAACGTAATGTGTTTACAACTTTTCAAATGTGATTATGAGCAACTTGTTTATGTGTTGCATTCTTATATGGCATATTGCTGCATGCATAATAACTTACTGAGATTCTTTCTCACTCCTTCTCCCTTTAATTTTTTTAGATTCAGCTGACAGGTAGACCAGACCAGTGAGGTCGAAAAGGAGTTTGGACCGTCCTTTGGATGTCAGGGTATGTGTACGGTCTGGGAGTTGGGAATAAGAGTGGTTATTGTTGAGTTGGGAAAAGAAATGTGTATAAAGTTTTATAAACATTTGCAGTTGTACTGTTGTAAATTAAAGCAGGTTATTGTTTGGTTTAAAGCAGGTGGATATCATCTCCTAGTAAAAAGGTCATGTCGTTTTGTTTTCAAAAGTTATTCAATTTTCCAATTATTTAAACAAAAAGTTTAAAAATTTTAGGAGATGGTTTGGGGACCGTCCAGCTGGGGCACGAGTTTGTCCCGAGGTTGGAGAGGTCCTCACAAGGTGGATTCTCAGCTACGGCTTCCTTCATATCATTACGTCCCTTCCTTTTTCCAAGCAGGTCTTTAAGAAGCCCTTTTGAAAGTAGATGACTGATCTCTTTCCTCAAGGCGATTCAATTATCAGTGGTGTGGCCAAAATCTTCATGGTAAGCACACCATTTAGATTTGTCCATCCAAGATGATGATCTATCAGCTGCCTTTGGCCATCTTGTCTTGCTACCCAAGTTGTCCATTGCATATAGGAGTCCTGAAACATCAACAGAAAAGCAATAGTCACTAATCCTGGGATAGGCTGTATCATCTTTACCACCATCCTCTTCTACAATTTTAATTTTAGAAGAGTCAGTTTTAGAGTAGGGGGTTTTCCCTATTAGATCGGTGATGAGAGGAGTCCGCTTTTCTGTCAGGGTTTTCGTATGTAGGTGTCTTTGTTAATGCCTTGCCATGAACCATCTCATCTTCCTCCAGCCTGATGAAACGAACAGATCTCGTCCTAACTTCTTCCAAGCTTCTAGACGGGATCATGACCAGATCTTGGTAGAACGGTGATTCTCTCTTCAGCCCCATCCTGAAAGCTTCCATTGTAGTTGACACGTCAATATGAGGAATGCTTACGGCTTCCTTATTGAACCTGAACAAGTAATCTTTTAGGGTTTCGTCAGGCTGTTGTACAATCCTGTAAAGGTCACTTGTTAATTTCTCAAACACACAATTGCAAGAGAATTGATTAAGAAACATGTTAACTAATTGAGAGTAAGATGGAATAGAATTCATAGGCTGGTTAGTCAGCCACATCAAGGCGGGACCGGATAAGGTAGACCCAAAACCTCTGCACAAACAAGCTTCCTTAAGATGCGGGGGAATGCTAATGATGTCCATCTTCTCTTGGTACAGGGCTATGTGCTCCGCAGGGTCCTTTGTGCCATCGTATTGTTTCATGGGAGGTACTTGGAATCTTTTAGGGATCTCCACACCAGCTATGGCAGGAACAAAGCGTTAATCATGATGGATGGTTAGAGATGCTTGGTTGAAGGGTAAGGTGACTCCTAGGACCTTCATGAGGATATCCTTGATTTGCTGCACTTCCCTTGCAAGGTTATTATCTGCAACAGGGTTAGTAGCAACAAATTGATTTAAAGGAGTACTGAACATATTAAAACTCCCTGTTTGCCCCAGAGGAGGTGGGGTTGCAAAGGTAAAACATGTTGATAGCGGAATCGGGTTGGATGTAACAGTGGTGCTTTCAGTCTGAACAGCGCTAGCTATGGATATATTGCCTTGACCGCTCCTTGCACTTAGCCCAGCATCTGAGAAAAGAGTCATGGGCTGTAGAGGTGAGGTCTCCGGCATGCTGACTATTGGAACACCGCACCCTGAAGCCGATAAATCACGTCGTATTCTGTCGATGTGATTGAATATCATTTGATTGGTATGTTTTTGTCTGTCAATCTGGTCCTTCAACTGTTGCATCATAGTTGTCATGCTGCTTATAATTTCCAGCGAGATCCCAGACAGCGTCATGGATGAAGTTCCTCCCGAGTTGAGGGGTTGGCCTTGAGGCGTCCCGGTACTGAATCCAACAGAGGGAGGGATACCAGAAGTCATGGGTAAGCTTGATGTGTTGGTTCTTGCCCCATTCATGATAATGGGCGTAGACATTGCAGAAGTAGGATTGCTCATCTTGATTGGAATCTAAAAAACCAAAGTTCCTACAAACGGCGCCAAATTGTTTTGGACAAACTTCAAAAATTAAATTTATCTATCAAGGATGTTGGGCACAAATGGAATATAATTCTCAAACCAAGATGAGCACGAGGATGTAACAAGGAAAACCTTTGAACAATCGTTCGCATGGAAAAACCTCGGGAGGCTTTAGGAAAAGCCTACCTTAACCAAGAAAAAGTTTACTGATATTCTTTGTTTTGAGTACAAGAGTGCAGTATGAACGTAGAGGAGAGTGTGTAACGTGAATACATGTGCGTTCTAGAGAGCTTATATATTTGAATAGATAACGGAAGTAACAATATAAATGTAATCCCACTTCTTTCGCCTAGAATCTCGGCTTTTGTTGATGATGGGCAGCCGTTACTCCTTAGGTTGATGATATGGTTGTTATGGCGTTATTTGACTGAGTCCCAAACGGTTATGAAGGTTGATTATTTGTCCATAACTCTATTCCTAAAAAATAGGAAGTATACAACAAATAATTTCAAGGCGTTAGTCCAAGATGTAAATCAAGACGTTACCTCAAGGTGGATGATCAAGATGTAGATGTCATGCTGAGTGAAATTTTTGGGGTGAAACAAGAGGTACGGACATTTGAATTATGAAAGTCTTAATTCGTTATCAAGAAAGACAATAGTTAAAGGGCTGCCCCAAATTGATCGATTGAAAGAAGATTGTGAAGAATGCCAACTTGGAAAGCAACACTGGAATTCTTTCCCGTCCAAATCTTCATGGCAAGCAAAGCGGCCATTGCAACTAATCCATTCAGATTTGTGTGTCCCAATGTCGGTATCATCACTCGGAGGTAATAACTATTTCATTTCGTTTATTGATGACTACTCCAGAAAAATTTGGGTGTACATGTTGAAAGAAAAATCTGAAGCATTTCATATTTTTAAAAAGTTCAAAGCTGAAGTTGAACGACATTCTGGTTTTTTAATTAAAACTTTAAGGACAGATCGGGGAGGCGAATATCTCTCAAATGAATTTGAGGATTATTGTAAATCTCTTGGAATAAGGCATGAATTGACGGTTCGATACACGCCCCAACAAAATGGCATTTGGGAAAGGAAGAATCGCACAATTGTAGAGATGGCACGGTGCATGCTAAAGGAGAAAAGGCTGGCCCAAAAATTTTGGGCAGAGGCTGTTTCTTGTGCAGTTTATCTTCTAAATAGATCACCAACAAAGTGTTTGATGAATGTCACACCGCAAGAAGCATGGTATGGAACAATGCCTGATGTTAGTCACTTGAAGGTGTTCGGAAGCATTGCGTATGCACATGTTCCAAGTGCAATACGCACAAAGCTGGATGATAAAGCAGAAAAGTGTATCTTTATTGGATATAGTGAAAGAAGCAAGGCTTACAAGTTATTTAATCAGAGGATGGAGAAAATTGTGATCAGCCGTGATGTCCGATTCGATGAAAAAGCTTCGTATGAATTTGAGAAAATGATGGAATATTGCCAATATTTAATGACGATGATCATGAGAATATTTCTGAAGATGAAGATAGCTCACAAAATTCACCTCCGAGAAAAATGAGAAGTTTGCAGGTACTATGATGTCACGGAGCGAGTTGATCAGGAGGATGCAATTTTCTTTACTTTCTTTGCAGGAGAAGATCCAATTTCTTTTGAAGAAGCACATAAAGAGGAGAAGTGGATACAAGCAATGAAAGAAGAGATTGGAGCTATTGAAAGGAACAACACGTGGGAGCTTACAGATTTGCCTTCACAAAAGGAATCGATTGGTATGAAATGGGTCTACAAGACAAAGAAGAATCCCGATGGCTCAATCAACAAGTACAAAGCTAGACTTGTTGCGAAGGGGTACAAACAGAAGCAAGGAAAAGACTATACAGAGGTATTTGCTCCTGTTTCAAGACTTGACACCGTCTGTTTAATTATTTCACTCGCTGCTCAAAATGGTTGGAAGATTCATCAAATGGATGTAAAATCGGCTTTCCTAAATGGCACGCTGAATGAAGAAGTTTATCTTGAACAACCTCCTGGTTTTGTGAAGAAAGGAGATGAGAAGAAGGTTTACAAGTTACAAAAGGCATTGTACGGATTAAAGCAATCTCCGCGAGCATGGTATAGCCGCATCAATTATTATTTTGAGAAGAATGTTTTTCCAAGATGTCCATACGAGCATAATTTGTACACCAAGGTCAAGCCATGTGGAAGCTTTATACTCATAAGTCTTTATGTTGATGATCTAATTTTAACAGGAAATAGCTTGGAGATGCTGAATGATTTCAAGCTTTCTATGATGCAAGAATTTGAAATGACGGACATGGGAAAGTTACATCATTTCTTGGTATAGAAGTTTTTCAATACAAGAATGGAACATTCATCTCTCAAGAATCGTATGCCAAGGAAATTTTGAAGAAGTTCAGAATGGAAGCGGCTAATCCGGTGTCAAATCCGTGCATCAGAGGATTAAAACTGAGCAAGGAAGGCGAAGGCAAGCTCGTAAACTCCACAATGTTTCAAAGCTTAGTTGGAAATCTGATGTATTTGATTGCTACTAGGCTTGACATTGCTTATTCTGTCAGGTTAGTTAGTAGATTTATGGAATCACCTCACTCAAATCATTGGGAGACTGCCAAAAGGATTTTGCGATACATCAAAGGAACTTTGGATTATGGAATTTTTTATAAAGCAAATGTTCCTGTAAATCTTGTTGTTATACAAATAGTTATTTTGGAGGAAGTGTGGATGATAGCAAAATCACCGCTGGTTATGTTTTCAACCTTGGCACAGGAGCCGTATCATGGAGTTCAAAGAAACAACCGGTTGTTGCCCTATCTACTACCGAAGCAGAGTACATCGCAGCCTCTTCCGTTGGATGTCAAATTATTTGGTTAAGAGGAGTTGTGAATGCGTGCCCCATTTTTTCCATTTTTTTTATTACGGAAAAGGGTCGAGTTCACCTCAGTTTGAAGACACCGGATTTATGAAAACGGAGTCGCCACACCATTTTGATTTATCGTCAAAACTTTGAAAACATGGAAAAGGGTCCGGAGGTTAAGTTACTCCTTAGGAAGAACGTTTGGCGTTCACCCAAGGAGCCTTGCAAAAATCAAGTCTTCCTAAGTCCAAAATTTGTGCTTGTTTGTATGCTTGCTTGTGTGCTTGTGTGATTTGAAAAGAGAAAAGATGTGCCAAGTTTATTATCTGAACGTAAGAACCATTTTAGAAGGTTTTAGTTCGGGATACCTTGGACTTTGGTGTTTTCGGGATTTTGATCCCGTGCTCACTTTGAACTTATGATCATCATTACGGAACTTATCTACCCTCCCATTAGATCAATCAACCAACATAGGCGTAAGAGCCTTGGTATGTCTTAACCTAACTTTCCTTGGGGATTTTAGTCAAATGTGATCGAAAGGGGTTGTCTTTAAGTCCAAGAATGAGACTTTTTTAGAAAATAATGAATCTTTGTCCATCAATCCTACATCTTGAGACAATGATGATTCGTAGGAATATTTTGTGTTTGTCTCAAGTGATTATCGGAGATTTTGGGACTAAAACTCATTAATTTCTAAAGGGACAAAGATTATGGCATTTTTATAATGGGATTGATGTAAAGATGGAGTCTTTATACCAATCCTCACTAGGAATGCATCAAGAACCACGGGACTAAGGGAATGGGATGTAAAGATTGGATCTTTATGCTCATCCTATGTCTTTTTTGCCTTAGGATGCCATTTAGACAATCCTTGGAGAAAGATTCCAACTTTAGGGACATGGGGGAAATAGTATTAATGTAAATATTGCATTTTTAATATGAACAATACAAGGAGTATCATTAATCTAAGGACATAATGTAAAAAGGATGATCTTCATGGCTTTTCCTATGTCCTTAATACCTCATAAGGTGGACAATCCTTGGAAAAACTAGATCAATGGGAAGGGGATGACATATAATAGATAAAGATTGCATTTTTATACATAAATGTAAAGGGGGATCACATCATCATATGGTAGATCATCCCTAGAACAAGCCACTTGTGGAATCTTGTTCATCCTAGGGAGAGGATCTCCATTGAGTCATTTGTGTATGGGAGTGGGAAATGTGGAGTTACATTGCTAATGATTAAATCTTTATGACAATAAATGAAGATAAACAAGAGGTAATAATGGAAATAAGAGTATATAGGAATGTATCAAAGGTAAGGGAATGAGAGATTACCAATATTGGTTTTTTCTCTATCTTCCAAGGGAGTTTTTCTAGGCAATATCTATTTAGGAATAGATTAAGGTAGGATTAGTATATGAGAGAGGATGGATTTGTGTGTTTTTTGGGACTGTAAGTCGAGTTTGTATTTCTGCAGAGTAACAGTGCAGAAAATTGTATATCAAAATGAATAGAGGAGGCTTTTATTTATAGGCTTCTGGTGTGCTTCTAATAAAGCCGCCCGGCGCGATCCTGCGGCAAATTAAGCCGCCCGGCGTCTTCTCCTGTCGCGTCAGCATGTTTCTGGAAACATGCAAGGTGGCAGGTTGGAAGCTTCTTTCCAGCGAGGTCCTATCCAGAATTCTTATTCCTAATAGGTCCTTCCTTGCTCGGAAAGTATTGAAAAGTTCCCGAATTGCCCCTAAACTTTATGAAAGTTTGGGGAACTGCTAGGAATCTTTAATTGGAAGGCATGAGCCAGATTTGGGTACTTACAGAAGCCCCTCGGCAACGGTACCTGCAAAACAAGTGGGGTTGTCGATAAAAGTGAGAATCCAATCTGGTGAACTTCCGAGATGGATTAGGATTGGGTGACCAAGGAGGTTGAGTGGCTGAACCTTTTGGAAGGCTACCTACGTATCCTCGGGAGGAATCAAGCCACGATCATAGTTCTGGATCCGCTGGGGAAAGGATGTCATGTGTGACGGATTGGTTGAACCTAAAGTATGCTACCTACGTATCACTACCAGAAAAACAGGTTTTAGCGACGGAAATTTCCGTCGCTAAAGCCAATCTGTCGCTAAAGCCAAATTTCCGTCGCTAAAATTAAACGCCGACGGAAAAATTCCGTCGGTGGTCCGCCGCTATTGTCCCGCCGCTGATCTCCGACGGCTCAAATTTCACCGGTATATTTTGATTTTACTGACGAAATTAATTCCGTCGGTGATTTACTGACATCAGCGACGGAAATTTCCGCCGTTAAATCAATTTAATTTAATTAAATTTTCATTTCAGCGACGGAAATTTCCGTCGCTGTAATAAAAATTAATTAAATTAAATTAATTTCAGCGGCGAAAATTTCCGTCGTTGGAATAAAAATTAATTAAAATAAGTTAATTTCAGCGACGAAAATTTCCGTCGCTGATATTAATTTATTTTAATTAATTTTTATTCCAACGACGGAAATTTCAGCCGCTGTAATCAAAAATTAAATTAAAATTAAATGATATAGCGGCGGAAATTTCCGTCGCTGAAATAAAAATTAATTGAAATAAATTAATTTCAGCGAGCGGCGGAAATTTCCGTCGCTGGAATAAAAATTAATTAAAATTAATTAATTTCAGCGACGGAAATTTCCGTCGCTGATACTGAAATAAATTAAAAAAAATAATTTAAAATATCAATTAACCAAATTATTTTTTACCTGATATAACAATTCAATTTATAAAACTAAAAACCAAATATCAGCGTACCAAACTAAACTAAATATCACCGTACCAAATCAGGAGGGGAGAGGGGGGAGGGGGGAAGGGGGAGAGGGTGGGGGAGGGGGGGAGAGGGGGGCGAGGCTCACGCGGGTACCAAATATGACAAATGTTATTACAAACAAGTCTAAAATAGTACTTAAACTCGGGAGGGGGGATCGAGGGAGGGAGGAGGGGGTCGGGGCTCCCGTGGGTACCAAATATCACAAATGATATTACAAACAAGTCTAAAATAGTACGTAATCAACTCGGGGGGAATTAGGGGGGAGACTAAAAATTACCGTGGTCCTGGTCCATACGAGCCATCAACATCGCCAATTTTTTATCAGTCTCTGCATGACACCGATCATTCTCCTCCTGCATCTGCGCCTGAGCCGCCAAAGCCTCCGCAAGCTTTGCCCTAACCTCTGCAGCCTCGCGTCTCTCCTCAGCCAACTCAGCCTGCAGAGTGTCGACCCTCGGATCATGATACATGGGCGGGACAACATTTGGCCGACAGCCGGTCGACGTCGACGGGCATTGCCGCCCGTAATCCCCCATCCCTAACACTCGGTCTCCTCTCTTTGGATGTCCCTCAGAGGTGACCGAGCGCCAAACATCAGGCACGAAGGGAACGGCCGGTCGGAGGCGTTCCTTCGGGAAGAACGACGGCTTGATATGCACTCTGTCAAAATAAAACAAACAATTATAATCATATACACAATGTAATGTACATAAATAAATTTACATATTCAAAATCAAGTCATTTAATGATAGTTTACTTACAAAGGCATTAGCAGAGCGATAGTCAACCCATTGCGGAGGTTGATCGGCCGCTGTACCTGTCCGAACATGGGTGCTAGCGTAAACATCGAAAAAACTGACATTCGGACCATGATCCCTTTCCTATAAATAAAATAAGCGAGATTATTACTTTGAAATTGTATAAATGCAACATTTAAACTGATTTAAAAGCATGCATACACTACATTTACACTAAAACCATGGATTTCATAGCATCAACATGGCTCCCAGCTAACATACGTACATAAACCTATTTAAAAGCATGCATATACTACTACATTTAAACTAACATACATACCATGCGGTAGTGATGCTCGCCGACCGGGATCGTCCCATGGTATGCTTCGTCGCCGAACCCGAGGAGCCTGCTCTATTTGCCTTAGCCTGTTCGGCCATAGCTTTCGCCGCATCCGACGCCCAATATTTGCAAAATTGATGAAACACCTCCTCGGTCATCCAAGAAGGTGTCAAGGGCTGTTGATTCGCCTCGAGCCGCTTAGTATAACATTATTTCTTCGTGTTACCTATAAAAAATATGAATATCTCGTAAACATATAATGAAGACATTATAAAATTAAAAGAGTATAATCATTGTTAATTAAACTAATTAAGGATAGATAAATATGTTACCAATATGATCCTTAAATAGCTTGTGAGCCTGTTTATCGAAAACAAATCTAGTCGTCGCCTCGTCGATTTTCGGCGCCCAACAATATTTCCCCTACAACATATAATGATAACATTACAAAACTAAAAGAGTATAATCATTATTAATTATAACATTTTAATAACAAACTAACATTTAAGTTTTAAATAAAAACCATTAACACATTACCTTAAACTCCTCCCACGCATCCTCCTTCTGCCCCGGTGGCAATGATTTTCAGTTGGGCCAAAGCTCTGTCATGAGCCGAGACCGCCAATACTGCCCGATCTTAGTCCCTGGGGTAGGGTATCCACCTACAAACCTGCCAAGTATATTTATACAATAACATTTTAACTTAAATAATGAATTATATATAAAACAAAAAGGAACCAACTTATATCAAATCAATGAAGAGTTACTTACTGGTCATAAAGTGACGATATCTGGACAAATATCCTCCCATCAGAATCGAAAGCAGTATGAGTATCGGCCCCAGAGGTGGAGCTAGTACTACTACGTGTAGGGTCGACATCGGCATCATCAGTACTGGATCGGGAGGGTTGCGTCCCAGTAATAGATGTGTAGATGGGCCGTGTCTTCCTACCCTTTCTACTAGAACTCATATCGGTCTCATATCGGGCCAAGGCTAACCTCCTATGCCAACTCTCAGTAGCGGCATCCCTCAATATCCTGCGCTGTCCAGTCACCCAAGGTAATGCCGTCTGCCCCTCTGGCAGTGGCGAGATCAAGCGCAATCTCGCAATCTCTCATACAGCCACAACGATAGTAATTTGGGGCTGCTTGAACCCATGTACTCGGATCCTCCGGCTAATCTATCAATGCCGTGGTATGTCTCCGCTAGCAACAGTGGAATGATGTCAATCGCTCCCTGTCCAGATTGAATATGCCGGATGTCAACTCCTCTATCACCTCCCAGCTGCCTGATGATCTCTAACAGCGTAGCTGGATACACTCCGATGTAGCCGCAGAAGTAGTGCGCAGACAGAATGAGCAACATGAATATATCTAAGGAAGTGGATAGATCAAACAGTCCGGGGCTGGTCTGACTTAATCTGGCTATATGAGTCAAGTCTATGAATCTATCGTCAACGACAATGCCCGATACCCAGTCTGCTGATAATCCTAAGAATTCAGATAGTTGCTCTGTAACTGATCGTCTGTCTCGAGGAAATGCCACAGTTCTCGACTTAGCCACACCAGTCAGTGCTCGGAAATCCTCCATCGTTGGCATCAGATCGTTGTACGATAGGGTGAACACATGTCGCTCCGAATCCCAAAAGCACGAAGCAGCTCGGAGCAGATCCCAATCAATCTTCCAATCTTTTAGAGACCAGATGCATGGCATGCTATACCTCCTGTCAATAAGTTTCCGGTGTTATTTTTGGTGAAAGCGCAAGAGTTCAAGAATGTCTTGTTGAAATTGATACTCTCGGGAAACAATTTCTCCATTGTAATGCTCCATGCTGCCTTAAATTGGGGCTGCTGGGATTTTTTACCTATTAATATTGTGAATAATTGTAAATTGTTAATATTTAAAATTAGGTTTAGAATTGGGGTTGGCTTCTTAGTATCAACAAATCTTGAGCTCTAGTTCAAACTAAACTAAAGGATAATGGTGTCCCTACCTAACCACCTACTCTATCCTTTAAGTGCCTGTTTGATAAACCTATCCCATCCCGAAATGCACGATTATATGAAATGCAAATATCACTTTGTCTACTTGCTTTATAATCGAAAATAAAGAAATTTCGGCTTTTGGATAGACCTAAATTATTACTATTGTGAATAATTTTAAATATTAATATTTAATTCTTTGTTGTAAAATATATAATTTTACAATGATGAATTAAATTAACATTTATAAACAAAATGAGAGTCGTTCTCATCCACAACTATCAAAACCCTATCTCATCTTAGACCAAGAAAGACAGAGCAAACAAGTTCTCGACTGTTTGAGCAAAGGATTTTCTGTTTAATAAGAATTTTTTCCAGTTTCACTGTCCTCCTCTCTAAGGATCTCAAACATAACAGCCATGTTTGTGACAGTGCCTGTTTTACTCTTCACTGGTGTTATACGGTCACAAGTAAAAACAAGGTAACAGTATAACACCAGTGAAGAGAAAACAGAACTTTCCTCCAATTTTTTCAATCTCCACCTTCCATTTCCCCCAAATTCAGTTTTCAGAACAGGGTTTTCAGGGGGAAATGGAAGGTGGAGATTGAAAAAATTGGAGGAAAGTTCTGTTTTCTCTTCACTGGTGTTATACTGTTACTTTGTTTTTACTTGTGACCATATAACACCAGTGAAGAGTAAAATAGGCACTGTCACAAACATGGCTATGATGTTTGAGATCCTTAGAGAGAAGAGGACAGTGAAACTGAAAAAACTCTTATTAAACATAAAATCCTTTGCTCAAACAGTAGAGAACTTATTTGCTCTATCTTTCTTGATCAAACATGGACGGATTTTGATAGCTGTGGGTGAGAAAGGCTCTCATCTTATTTATATTTTAAGATGTTAACCACCAACCACAATACCCTAAGGTGCATCTAAGGTGCCAGGATTGATATCAGGTGCTCAAACGTAGGCGATATACATCACCGTCCGCGATGCCGTCAATCGCCCCAAAATGGGATCTAGAACCACTAAGGTAGTGTGCAGTTGAATATGTTACATTATTGAGACATTCACCCCTCCTTCCTCCCCCCTTTGACTTTAAAAGACTTGAAAATTAGATATTTAGTAACTTATCTAATTGTTGCATATGTAACATGTTATGTTTACTAAATATGTAACATGTTATGTTTACTAAATATAACATGTTACATATTTGATTATGAGTACGGTTATTTATTTTTCTAGCTATTGAAGACGGAAGCTTGTAGAAACCACGCTATTTAAAGTTATAACATATCGTTTTTTTTTATATGTATTTTGTCTTTATAGTGGCATATGTTTTCTTCTATTCGTTAATATTACTAACATATCGTTTTCTTTTTGTCTTTTCTGATTCGTTATAACTAAATTGATTATTACCACCATTTAGATTACGCATTATTCGTTTTTTCTTTAGCTCTTTATCAATTATTTTTGTGATTTTCATAGATACTCTTTATTCTCAGTTATGGTTCTCAAAGCACATTTTATGATTTCAGGTACTACACCTTAAATGTTGGTTTACTTATTTACGCGACACGTATATACAGAAATTGTATCCTAGTTTGTTTCATATAAATGGATTTACACAAATTTTAAAAATGTCTTTGACTTCAGATGCTTTTCCTTTAATGCCCTAATATGTATCCTGTATTGGTTTCTCTACCTCATCAAAAAAAAAAATTGATAAGAAAAGAAGTGTATATATTATCTCTACCTCAACAATTAAAACCTAACTCGTCAATCACAAACTAAGTTCCCTTATAACACGGATGTTGGGGAAGTTAGGAAGAAATCCCCTCATAAAAAAACTACACAGAAGAGAGTAGAATCACCAATATTAACCAAAACAGATACCACCCAAGATGAGAGCCTTTCGCATCCAAAATTCACACATCTTATATTATGCTAAAACTAATCTTAATTAGGAACTGAGCAACCATGTTAAGAAATTATAAATAAACTAGATTACGGAACAACTCCAATAGGGCATGGTATTATTACGGATAAAAGTATAATTGTACTAGAAAACTTAATGTTCAGAAATTGAAAATTTTCAAGCACCACTTAATGCTAAATCAAAGAAACAACTAATGGAACAGAAATTTTCAATAAATCTACACAGCATCCTGCTTGAGATTGAAAAAATAATTCCAATCTTGCTACCACCAATTAACAAAAAGATTGTCCAAATGAAATAACAGCAATATTTGCCAGTACGATATAATCACAAACAACAAAAGGGAAATGGCCTTATACTGAAATATCGAAAACAAACAAAAGTGCAAAAACTAACAATACTTTACAAGAACCCAGATCTTAACCATCATAATCACAGCGCCAAACAGGTTGTCAGCATCTAAAATCTCAAATTTCAAGAAATAGGGCACCAAAAACCCTAAAAACAAACCCAAAATAAATTTATCCGGATCTAATACTAAATGAACAACCAGCAGATTAGATAAATTGACGAAGATAAACAAACCCAAGAATCAATTAATCTTCAAGAGCAATCAATTAATCAGATTAGATATTACTACCAGAAGAAAGAAGAAGAAAAGAACCTGGGTAGTTGATTTTTCCGGTGTTCCGGAGAGGGAGAGAGAGACGGAGACGGTGGAGAGGACGGCGTGGTCGGCAGCAGCTCGAGACGGAGATGGTGGACGGCGAAGCTTCGTCACCGGAGAGGGTGGAGGCGGCGGTGTACGATGATCGTGAGCGAGGGAGTGAGATCGCTGCGGCGTGTGAAGACTGAAGAGTTGAGAAATTAGGTCATAAATGATTTTGAGGAGATGAGATTTTTATTTAGAATTAACCTCAGCGACGGAATATTCCGCTGCTAAATATTAATTATAGCGGCGGAACTTAAATTCCGACGCTATAATTAATATTTAGCGGCGGAATATTCCGTCGCTGATAATCCGCCGCTGGAAATTACGATCATATGGATCGATGACGTGGCATATACCACCGACGGAAATTTCCGCCGCTGGTTTAATTAACCTCAGCGACGGAAATTTTCGCCGCTATAATTAATAAATATCATTAATAAATATCATTATTTTTATTATATATAACATGAAAATTATTTTAAATTACTATCAAAAAAATAAATATGAGTCAATAAATATTATTTTTGAAAAAATAAATAAATCATAAATATTTATTAATTTTAATTTAATAAATGTCATTATTTTTAATTATATAAAACATGAAAATTATTTTAAATTACTCTCAAAAAAATAAATATGAGTCAATAAATATTATTTTTGAAAAAATAAATAAATCATAAATATTAATTAATTTTAATTTAATAAATATCATTATTTTTATTTATATAAAACATGAAAATTATTTTAAATTACTGTCAAAAAAATAAGTATGAGTCAATAAATATTATTTTTGAAAAAATAAATAAATCATAAATATTAATTAATTTTAATTTAATAAATATCATTATACCCTATACCCTATGTCATATACACTATACACTATACCCTATATCCTATATACTATACCATATACCCTATACCCTATACCCTATACACTATACCCTATACCATATACACTACACACTATATACACTATACCCTATACACTATATCCTATACCCTATACTCTATACCCTATACCCTATACACTATACCCTATACCCTATACACTATACACTATATACACTATACCCTATACACTATACACTATACCCTATACCCTATACCCTATACCCTATACCCTATACCCTATACACTATACACTATACCCTATACACTATACCCTATACCCTATACCCTATACCATATACCCTATACACTATACCCTATACACTATATCCTATACACTATACACTAGTACTATACCATATACCCTATACACTATACCCTATACCCTATACCCTATATCCTATACACTATACCCTATACCCTATACCCTATACACTATACCCTATACCCTATACACTATACCCTATACCCTATACTCTATACCCTATACCCTATACACTATACCATATACACTATACACTATACCCTATACACTATACCCCATACCCTATACCTTATACACTATACCCTATACCCTATACACTATACCCTATACACTATACCCTATAACCTATACCCTATACCCTATACCCTATACCCTATACACTATACACTATACACTATACCCTATACCCTATACCCTATACCCTATACAATATACCCTATACCCTATACCCTATACCCTATACACTATACACTATACACTATACCCTATACACTAAACCCTATACACTATACCCTATACCCTATACCCTATACACTATACCCTATACCCTATACACTATACCCTATACCCTATACAATATACCCTATACACTATACCCTATACCCTATACACTATATACTATACCATATACCCTATATAAACCCTATACACTATACCCTTAGGGGTTAGGGGTTAGGGTTTAGGGGTTAGGGGTTAGGGTTCAGGGGTTAGGGTTTAAGGGTTAGGGTTTAGGGTTTAGGGTTTACGGTTTAGGGTTTAGGGGTTAGGGTTTAGGAGTTAGGGTTTAGGGGTTAAGGTTTAGGGTTTAGGGGTTAGGGTTTACGGTTTAGGGTTTAAGGGTTAGGTTTTAGGGGTTAAGGTTTAGGGGTTAGGGGTTAGGGTATAGTGTATTGGGTATAGGGTATAGGTTATAGTGTATAGTGTATAGTGTATAGGGTTTAGGGTTTAAGGGTTAGGGTTTAAGGTTTAGGGGTTAGGGTTTAGGGTTTAGGGTTTAGGTTTTAGGTTTTAGGGTTTAGGGGTTAGGGTTTAGGGGTTAGGGGTTAGGATATAGTGTATATGGTATAGGGTATAGGGTATAGTGTATAGTGTATAGTGTATAGGGTATAGGGTATAGGGTATATGGTTTAGGGTTTAGGGGTTAGGGTTTAGGGGTTAGGGGTTAGGGTTTAGAATTCCAATCAATTTTTTAACGTTTTCAGTTAGTTTTCTAACGCTTTTAGTTAGTTTTGAAAATTTCAGTTAGTTTTTTGAAATTCAAGTTAATTTTCTAACGTTTCAGTTAAATATTTTAATGTTTTTCAGTTAGTTATTTTGTTAATTAGTTCTAAAAATAATTAAAAATTAAATTTTATAATCACCGACGGAATATTCCGTCGCTGATAAATTAAAAAAAAAAAAATTTATCAGCGGCGGAAATATTCCGTCGATGTTTAATTTAAAAAAATAAATAAAAAACATTTAATTTCACCGACGGAATATTTTCTCCGCTGATAAATTAAAAAAAAAATTAATTATTCAGCGGCGAAAATATTCCGTCGGTGTAATATTTCAAAAAAAATAAAAAATATTTGATTTTCACCGACGGAATATTTCCGCAGCTGATAAATTAATTTTTTTTAATTTATCAGCGACGGAAATATTCCGTCGGTGTATTATAAAAAAAATATTTAATTTTCACCGACGGAATAATTCCTTCGCTGATAAATAAAAAAATAAAAATATTAACTTTTCACCGGCGGAAGAATTCCGTCGCTGATAAAGAACTAGCGACGGAATATTCCGTCGGTAAATTTTGCGCCAAAATAGTGGCGGTAATAAAACGAATATTAAAGGAATATTCGTTTTAGCGACGGAATATAGCGACGAAATTAAATTCCGTCGGTAAATTTGACGCCAAAATCTTTCCGTCGCTAAAGCTTAATTTTCGTCGCTAAACAGCGACGGAATGAATCCGTCGCTGTTAATTTCGTCGCTAAATCACCAGTTTCTGGTCGTGTATCCGGGGGGAATAAAGCCATTATCGTAGTTCGAAATCCGATAGGGAATGGTGAAGAGAAACTGGCCTCTTGCTTTGAAGAAGGAGAGGAGGTGACCTAAGAGGTCGAATGGTTGGACCTTTTAATAGGTCCGCGCACCACTAAGGAGATGGCAAAGGAAAGGGGGTAACCAATGTGGTCGGATGGCTGGTCCTTTGAAAAGGCTACCTACGTATCCTCGGGAGGAATCAAGCCATGATCGTAGTTCGGGATCATCGCTAGACAGTTAAGCAACAGGTCTAGGATCCTTGGAGTTTTGACGGTTAATGGAGGAGTCACCTGACGTTATTCCATTCTAACGGAAGTAACGGAAGCTAAAGCTTACGGCGCTATCTCTTTTTGACAGAGATAGAGGGAGCTAAAGCTAAAATTTTGACAATTTGGAGGTTGTCACCTGACGTTATTCCATTCTAACGGAAGTAACGGAAGCTAAAGCTTACGGCGCTATCTCTTTTTGACAAAGATAGAGGGAGCTAAAGCTGAAATTTGACAATTTGGAGGTTGTCGCCTGACGTTATTCCATTCTAACGGAAGTAACGGAAGCTAGAGCTTACGGTCCTATCTCTTTTTGACAGAGATAGAGGGAGCTAAAGCTGAAATTTGACAATTTGGAGGCTGTCACATGACGTTATTCCATTCTAATGGAAGTAATGGAAGCTAGAGCTTACGACGCTATCTCTTTTTGACAGAGATAGAGGTAGCTAAAGCTGGAGTTTGACAATTTGGAGGTTGTCGCCTGATTGGTTTGAACATTATGAGGGATCACCTAACGTTATTCCATTCTAATGGAAGTAATGGAGGTTTTTTTTTTAGAGAAAACGTTATTCCATTTGGAGATAACGGAGATTTTTGGGAGACAACGTTACTCCGTTAAGAGATAACGGGAGTTATTTGCTTAAGTGGAAAGTTCAGGGGCAAAAGTGTAAATTCAGCCTGAGGCGAATAAAGTCGCTCGGCTAGAGATGGAGAAAAAGAGGCCGCACGGTATATGACCTTATTGCACCAGATTTATTTAAAACAGACAGAAGAACGGGCAGTGGCCATTGTTGCTGTTGTTTGCTGAGGAGAGAAGAGAGAAAGGAGAGAGAGAGAACGCCAAGGTCTTCAAAGATTCAAGTTTCAACTACTCAAATGGACCAAGGAGGACACATTATCCCTTGCCAAGCGCGTCGTGATCTATCCCACGAGATTGAGGAGGAGGGAAATTGTGAGGACCGACCGAAAGTATGACTTTGTGGTGCCTACTTCTCAATTTTATCCCGATAAAAGGGATCACAAGTCAATGAAACTTCAATCTATAGGGATAAGCACTTTCGATTTGCTCGATTTCATCGATTTTGGTTGATCTTTGATTGATTAGGGCTAAATTTGAATTTTGGGAATTTCTTGGATTTTTTTTTTGTGATTTTGTTGATGATTTTATGGATTTAACGCTTGACCTACGAAGCTAGATACATATGTAATCATGCATGTGCAATTTATTTGAAGAAATATGAGTATGACTCATTTTTTGAAAATAAAGTGAGAAAAATAATGCCAAAAATGGGACGGAGTTCTTGCATGTGCTAGAACTAGGTTAACTCCTGATCATGGATGTGAGAATGAGATTTTGGACGATGAAAATGATTCATGCATGCCTGTTTGAAAGATTAAATTTGTATGAAAAGAATTTTGTAAAAACTGAGATGTTTTGTGCTTGGGAGAGCGTGTGCTTGGTGTGACGTGTTTCAAATGATGAAAGACACGTGTTCTAGGCAAATGATGCTAGAAAATCTCTTATGAATGCATGCTTTTCTTTGCCATGTAGGCACTATTTTGTGAATGTATGTATGTTTCTGAGATAAGTTAAAGGACTAACGTACCTTTGCTGTGCTTACCTGCAGGAGAGCAAATCACGGGGAACTGTTGAGATAGTGGTGAAATTGTGGGCGAGGATGCCTGACTTCGAGAAGGATGGCCACAACTCTAAGCAGCTAGTTGAGGCTATAGGTCTCCATGCCTTTGTTGAGGCTATCGGCAGAGGCGTTCATGTGACGACCAAGAGCGAGGGATCGGTCCTAGCTCTTTCTGAGTTCTAGTGGGATACCACCCATAGTTTCCACTTGGGCTGGGGAGAGGCTACGGTGACCCCTTCCGATTTCACGGCTATTACAGGCTTGCGATTCACCGATCGGCCTGTGACCTGGAGAGACCATATCACTGATGCTGAGTTAAGAGATTATGTGGGGTTTAACATTCGTCCGAAGGGGCTAGGGATGGAGACGCATTTGGTGGAGATTGAGGTTCTCAAGTGCATGTAGGGATTTGCTGCCAATGACGTGACTGCTCACCAGCTTGCAAGGGCTTTTTTGTGGTTGACTTTATCTGTCACCATCTTTGCTAATTTTGGGACATTGGAAATGATTTGTTTGCTGGATTCCTTGGATGATCTGGCTACTGTTGGGGAGATCTCTTGGGGTGAGGCCGGATTGGCGATGCTTTATTTTTCTTTGGATTTGTACAGCCGAAACAAGGCTGCTTCTATGGATTGTTTCTCCTTTGCTTTGGAGGTATTCTCATTCTTCTTTCTGTTCTTTCCCTTTCTGTACCCTCAAAATTCATGAGAGAAAATAACCTTTATGTTCTGACATGCAGGTTTGGTTTTGTGAGGTGATCGGGTTCTTTCCGTGGAACCAGCAGAGTGATCCCGCTACCTTCCCGGCTATGGTACGCTGGAGAGGTGAGGCTCGGGACAAGTTCAATGCGAAGACCCGGATCACCTTTGATTACAAGATGGTGAGGCCCGTCATCAATGGGGACAGCTGTGAGGGGGTTACTTTCTACCCTTGGGGGAGATATCCTGCAGCTTTGATGGGCGATGCCGTGGCTGTGACTCGGCAGAGGAGGTGGCTGACAGGCTTGACCTGTGATGTTATCTACTTGGGGGACCGGTTTTCCAGGCAGCATGGTCACGTCCCTCTATTGGGCGCTATTACTCCTCACGATCCTCCTCCTTTCATGCTACAGTCCAAGGATTGGCCAGAGGACGAGAGGGATAGGTACAGGGTCGGGTTGGCAGCGGAGGATTATTTTGACCACGCTTCTCCTTATGCCACCTTTGTGGAGGAGAATTTGAGGACGCCGCAGAGGCTGGTGAAGATAGCTGCTGCTTAGGGGTATGGAGAGGCAGAGCCGACCGATCCACCTGTTCCCCCAGCTCACCTATCTTATGTGGTAAATGGGGTGCCAAGGAGGCTGATGGTGCCTGTTCCCGACACGATAGATGCCGAGGTTACTTTGCCAGTTGACAGCACTGTAAGTAAACTCTGGATTCCTTTTTTTTTTGGCTTTTTCTTTTCCTGTCCAGGCTATTTCTGCAATTCTGAAGCTTTTTTTTTGGGATTTTTTGAGTTTTTCTCTTTCTAGCAGGTCCTTGCTCGCACCTATGACACCTTGGTGCGGCAGAACAGGGAATGGAAGCAGCTAGCCCGGTCTCTCTTAAGGAAGCTGGCTTGTGCGTCGAGGGCTGCGGGGAATGCGCTGGAGCCTGAGCGCAAGAGGAGGCATGTCGGGAGTGTGGCTTCTTCGTCATCAGCCTCAGGATACCACTCGTCTTCGACCAGCGGCGTGCCTCGGGGCGTGGGCCAAATACCAACATCTTGGAGCATCTGGCGGAGTATGAGCATGTGCCCGTTAACTTGTTCGCCGTGAGCAATGATGAGGACTTGATGAGGGACCCCGAATATTACGAGCTGAGCAGTGACGAGGAGTCGGAGGCTTAGGGTCCTTTCTGTCCGTACTTAGAGAGAGAGAGAGAAGCAAAAACAAATGATGCATGATAAACAATTTGTATTTTTTTTATTTGGGAGCCAATTGTGGCAAAGACATGAAATAATGATTTTTTTCTTTTCTTTTCTTATTGTTATTATTGCTATTTTGTCATATTACTTGAGCCTCGGGACAATTTTTTGCAGGGAAATGGGGCAAAAATTGGGCCAAAATGTGTTATGATGGTGTTTGGAATGTATGAATGGTGTTTGGGATGATTTTTATGCAGGTTTTTTGAGAAAGTAGGGTGAAAATTCCACTTGGACAGCAGCTTTGGCTGCTGCATATTTTTTTTCTGCAGCAGCGAATGAAGTCGCCCGGCTAGGACATGAGAAAAAAAGGCTGCACGGCTGGGTCTTCTGCCTTGGATGATTTTCTGCAAATAAAGCCAAGGGAGGGTCTTTATAATTCATTTCCCATTTTGGTTCCTCCCATACTGTCTCAGACCATCCAAGAATAGATTTTTAACCAAAAAGAAATATAAATCAAATCGTTGCCATAGAGAAACCGGTCCGATTGCAAAAGGGGAAAAGAGATCATTTTCTTTCCAACCTTCAATCTTGGATGAGGTATAATTTTCAATCTCACAAGGGACTTTTTGATAACACCTTCAAAATCAAATCTTTATGGCATATGAAGGATCTTCCACCCGATTGGGACCTTTTGAGAGCAGCAGCAAGATTTTTGGATGTCCGGAGACACGTTTACTCCTTTTCCTACAATGAGATCGTTCCCACCTTCCAGGATTTCCGAGCATTGATTGGGGATCCGGAAATTGAGGCTATTTCGATTCCTTTGGCCAGGGATTTACCAGTGATCCTAAAGCTGGCATCTTTTCTGCAAATTTCTCCGGAAGAAGCTGAAGGGATGATGATAGCTCCCGATAGGTTCAACATCTCTGATATTCCGGGCAGATTCATGTCTCCGGGTACTGCTGGGACCACGGTATCTATGGATGCTTTCATTCTCTGCGTATTTTCTTTCCTTTTCACTGTCGAATCCTTTGGAGTGTGTCATAGAGAACTTTTGGACATGGTTCGAGACTGCAGGGCTGGGAGAGATATTGTCCCTCTGATTTTGGGAGAGACGCTACTCGGCATTGATAGGATGGCCAGGGGGACCTTTTCATGCGGTCTGGGAGCCCAGCTGTACTAACTCTGTGGTTACAGGAGAGGCTCGGGGCTTTGCCTACTCATTGTCCTTGGGTTATTTCTCAGAGGGGTGCACCGAGATAGCAGGATCAGGGTCGCTGGGAGCTGATGATGGCTCGGCTGTCTACTTCGGATGTTAGTTGGTTGGTGCCTTATTGGAGGTTGCAGACCCGTAGGATATTTCAGGGGTCCTACATAGTGAGGGTTCCAAGGTTATCCTTGTCGTCCTTTTATATTCCCTGCTTGGTATCGAGATAGTTCGGGGTCTTACAGCAGCCATTGGATGACTGGGAGGACATTCGCACCATGGAGGTGGCACCCTTAGATATGAGAGATCCAGACAGCTCATCCTTTTTCTTGAGAGCATGGACATATGCCGCTTTTCCACCCAGGGTCATTCTCAAGAACAGGAAGAGTACCATTTTGACCACAGCTTACCTGGATTAGTATGAGAGGGAGATGGGGGCGACTCAAATTGTCTTGGGAGAGAGGCGCCAGGCCTTATTGGGTGATGATAGTGAATCTATCAGGGCTTTGAGGGAGGCCGAGGCAAAGGCTAGTCACCATAACCAATCGGGCAATTTTATCAAATACATGGAAGTCAGATATGAGAGACTATCAGAGGTTTCTCCTCTCACCGAGGCTCAGCGGGAGGAGATAAAGACTCGTGCCAAGGTAGAGAAGGCACTTATTGACACAGGTTTGATCGAGGCTCCAGTGAGGGCACCTGAGATAGGGATGAGGGAGACAGACATCATTGAGAAGAAGAGAAAGAACACTCGACGAGGTCGAGGTCGAGGTCGGGGAAAGAAGAACAGGGATGACGCTGTTGCTGACAATTGATAGATCTATTCTAAGCATCCACTTATTGCCTTTTGCAAACACATTAGTTGATTAGGTCTTTTATTGTATATTTTTATCTTCGTAGCAGGTTAAGAGAGTCAAGAGTAGATCGTGCTTGAACTCATCAAGAAGTTTTAATTTGTAAAAACAAGAGATATTATCTTAGAATTTTTCAAGACACATTTCATGGAAATCTGAATGTCTTATTTATTGTTTAGACCGAACCATTTCTGGATGCCTACGTTCCCCTTTTACAAGAAAGACTAAGGGGCTTAGGTCTCCGTAGTTCATTCTAATGAACTTTTTTGGATTTTTTTTTTTGTGCAACCCTGTTTTCTGCCTAGACCGCCCTTTTCAGGGTTTTTAGCCTAGCTTGGTACTACTCTTTTTGCACTATTTTTTCTTTCTTTTTTCTTTGGTGCAACACTATTTTCTGCTTAGATCGCCCTTTTCAGGGTTTTCAGCCTAGCTGGGTATTATTTTTTTTAATTTTATTATTTTTTTTATTTTAAACATAATAACGACGAAGCTTGTCGCCGTTGATAGGGTGAACAAAAGGATTGTCGTCCAGGTCTGCAAGCTTCATTGCTCCTCCCGATAGTATCTTGTGTACCACATACGGGCCGATCCAAACGGGTTCCCACTTTCCTAGAGGGTTGTCTCTGATAGGGGGCTTCTCTTTCAGTACCAAATCTCCTTCTTTGATGTCTCTGGCATTGACCTTTTTGTCGAATGCCCTGGCCATTCGCCTCTGATAGGCTCGAGTATGTTCCATGGCTTTTAGCCTCCTTTCATCAAGCAAGGCGAGCTCATCATTTCAGCTGCACAACCATTCTACTTCGTTGATGCTGTTTTCCAAGAGGACTCTCAGTGACGGAATTTCCAACTCTACAGGCAGGACTGCTTCCATTCCATAAGTCAAGGCAAAAGGGGTTTCTCCCATGGCTGTTCTGACAGAAGTTCTGTAGCCCCAGAGTGCTAGATGTAGTTTTTCGGGCCAGTCACGACCGCGAGTAGCCATCTTTCGGATGATTCTCTCAGGTGTCTTATTTGCAGCTTCTACCGCTCCATTGGTTTGAGGTCTGTACAGGGATGATTTGTGACGAGTAACCTTGAATTCGGACAGCAATCTATCGCAGTCTCCTTTAAAATGTGTCACTTTATCCGAGATGATCTCGTTTGGCACCCCATATCTGCACATGATATTCTCTTTGACATACTGAGCAACCTTCTTGGATGGACCTTATAAGACTTTGCTTCCACCCATTTCATGAAATAGTCCACTGCCACTAACACAAACTCATGCCCATTACTTTCGGCTGGGGCTATCTTCCCGATTACATCAATACCCATTGCAAACGGCCAAGGCGTTGTCATGTAGTACAGGTCATGAGGCAGGAGATGATTAAGGTTGGCAAACCACTAGCACTTGTCACATTCTCGGACATGCTGAATACAGTCTGTTTCCATGGAGATCCAGTAGTAGCCCATTCTGAGGATCACTTGCATTAATGCTCTGGCATTCATGTGAGGACCGCAGGGACCATTATGGACTTCGATCATTAGCTCTCTTGTTCTTTATTTGGTGACTCGCAGCAGGAGTGGTCCTTGGTATCGCTTTTTATACAGATCGCCTCCTAAATGACATAGTGAGAGGCCAGTCGCTTCAAAGCTTGCAAGCTTTTGGCTTTGATGCCTTCCTTCAGCTTTCCTTCTTCGTCTTTGAATGCTGATTCCCCATCATTGAGAAACTGTTAAACTTGATCTTACCAAGGTTCCTTGACGAGTTCAGGTCCTACTTCTATTTCACAACAGAAGGCTGGTGTTTCCCTTCTACCTACTCTAAATGGTTTTACTGCCTTTCCCTCGGGGATTTCTACCAGCGAGGCTAGAGTAGCCAAGGCATCTGAAAATCTATTCTTGTCTCTTGGCAGATAATGGAAGGTCACTTCTTTGAACTGCTCTGTCAATTCTTCCATATAGGCATGGTACTTTTGTAGGTTAGGATCCACAATCACAACAAGCATTAATGTGGACCCCTAATTTTAATTAGACCAAATAGAATTTTTCTATGTATGATAGGTCCCCTTAGTGCTCCTGCCAGTGTTTTAAATTATGTAATTTTCTCAAGACTTTGGAGACTTGAAGACCTGAAGATTTGCCCCTTTGATTTATCTGTGAGTTACTTGGTAAAGTCACCTAACCGGTTGATCACTCAACCGGAGAGCCTACCTAACCGGACTCCTCACCTAGCTGATATAACCTCACCGGTTATATCTATTCCCATACCGGTTATGGCTTTCTCAACAAGCTTCCATCAGCTAAGCCTAACCGAAGCATTTATTGCTCCCAACTACCCAGCAATTTACTTTAGCTAAAGTTGGTAAAGTAAGCATGCTGAATGGACACTGAAGTGACATTCCTGCGGCTATCAGAAGCTCAAAATGGATTGTCAAAGTAACCAGTACTCACATCCATCCAACAACTCAAGGAAAATCTTCTCTCTCCTATCTCAGGCATTTAATGCAAAGATCCTCTCATTCAAAGGCATGCCTGATCAAGTCATCATTGCAACCTCTTCAAAGACAACGGCTCCTTCATTTGAAGTTCACTATAAATAGCCTTCCTGGAGCATTGAAGAAGGTTGGTGCATTTATGATTCTTGAGAGTGAGTTGCTCTGAACTACCAACCTGCAAACTCCATAGTTCAAGGCATTCAATACAAGTCCCTTCTACCACTAGACATCTCTATAGGACTTATACACTGAGCACCTCAATCAATGCAGTAGTGTTCCTCCATTAGATTACTTATGGAACACATTTATTGATTCACACACAACACCCTAGAGAAATCAGCTCAACTTGTGAGCACATCTCTAGAAAACACCTGGTCTTTATTGTAGCACGATCCGTTAGTGGTCATCTTTAGTTTAGCAGCCTTCAATCATTGGCTTGCAACTTGTAATAGGTAAGAACCATTAATAGCAGTGTACTTTCACAAATCCAAGTTCTGACCAAACTTGGTAGAGGACGTAGCAGTTATTTAACACTGTGAACCTCTTCAAACAACGTGTCATTCTTCTGTGTGTTTGTTTATTTATTGTGTAGTTGTAACTGGTTGACATTCTCTCAACCGGTCACAACCTATTGATTCTACTTACGGCACAACTTGTTTGTCCTACTTGGAAATAAGACTTGTCCAGGTTGCATGAGATTTATCTTAAGTTTGATATGTCCTAATCAACATTCCGCTGCTTAAATGCTTCTTAACCGGTTAGCAAGTTCAGCTTAATATTTTCAATGATCAAATGAGTTTTTAGCAAAAAGTTTTTAACAGGCTATTCACCCCCCCCCTCTAGCCGGATTCCTACCATTTGGGACCTAATAGAAGGACTTGCTAGGAATTAAAATTCCACGTAGTCCTTCGCTGGAAAAGCCCTTCTAGAAGGCCACCTTGCATGGTTCTAGAAATAAGCTGAGTCATCTCAGGATAAGACCGCACGGCCTCATTTGCCCTGGGGTTACAGTCGCACGGCTTCATTAGCCCCTGCCAGACTGCCTATAAATAGAGACCTCCTCTATTCATTTTAGGGGGGGATTTTTCAGTAGTGTTACTCTGCCAAAATACCACCACGAAATTCCAGAGAGCTGAGAGTATCTAAAACCACCTCCCTCCTCTTCAAAACCTCCCAAAGTTGGTCCCTTCCCTAGGCAAACTTCAAGGAGATAGAGGAACACCACCATTGGTAACCTCTCCTCCCCTTTTTCTTGAAAATATACTTGTATTTATGTGATATATTGCTCCTTGCTTTACATATTACTATATACTTGCTTGGTACTTGATATATTGTCATTAAAGATCCCATCTTTATGCATGTAAATCATATTACCCCCTTTCCCCTATCACATAGGATCCATGGAAGATTCAACCCAAGGATGAACAATGAGACCTCAAAAAGGCTTGTACTAGGGTGGATCTCTCACATGGTGATATGAAAAATAGCATCCTTTGAATTAAAGTAGCATCCTTTGCACTTAAAACACCATTTTTACATATAAAGTAGCATCCTTTGCATTAAAATAGCATCCTTTGCACTTAAAACATCATCTTTACATAAAATAGCATCCTTTGCATTAGAGTAGCATCCTTTGCACATAAAGTTGCATCCTTTGCACATAAAAATGTCATCTTTTCATTAAAAATGTCATCTTTAGCTTAAACATGCATCCCCCATGTCCCTCATGGTTGGATCTCTCTCCTAGGATTGCCTAGTGACCTTTATAAGGCACAAAAAGGCATAGGATGAGTATAAAGATCCAATCTTTATACCCCTTCCCTAGTCCCCCTTGGTACTTGGAGCATCTCTTGGAGCGAGATGGTGTAAAGGTCCTATCTTTACATCATTTCTTCCATCTAAAGATGCCATAGACGGATTCTCCTTTAGAAAAGGATGAGCCCTAGCCACATATCTTCGATCATCACTTGAGACGAGCATAAATGTCCCGAAAAAGTCCAAATCGTCTCAAGATGTAGGATTGATAGGCAAAGGTCATTCCTTTCTAAAGAGTCTCATCCTTGGACTCTAAAAACGGTGTCCCTATCTTGATCACATGTGACCCAAGGTCTCATCATGATGATCATAAGTCCAAGATGAGAAGGGGACCAAAGTCCCTCATACATAAAAATCCAAGGAATCCCGAGCGATAACCAACTCATGGTTTATACGTCCGAAAGACCACTTGGTACATTCCCTCCTTTTCAAAAACACACATCCCACACACGAAAGCACTAAGGCAAGTATGAAAAGCAGATCTTGGAAGACTTGCTTCGGCAAGGCTCTTTGGGTGAACGACGATCCGTTCTTCCCAAAGGGTAACTTAACCTCTGGACCCAAATCCTTTTTTTTTAAGTTTTGAGGAAATCAAAATGGCGTGACGACTCCGTTTTTCAATTTAAACAGGACGTTTTCAAACTGATGTGAGGCGGTGATCCCCCTTACACGAGAAAGTGGTTCCAAAAAAATAAATAAACAAAAAAGGGTGCCGCTATCTTGGGCACCACATTCACACATGCATGTAGTGTTTCAGTTTCCCGACTACTCAGACTAGTCCTGCACAGGTCTTTTCACACGCCGAGTAATTGAGATCACTCCCTTGCAGCTTTCGTCTCACAAAGTAAATGGCATTATCTACCCGAGAATCTTTCTTTTCTTGGGACAGCATAGCCCCAACTGCCGTGTTGGTGACCGTGAGATAGAGCAGAAGAGGTTTCTGTCCATGCGGGGGGCATAGTACCTGGGGATTTACTAGGTATGCCTTAATTTTGTCAAAGGCATCCTGGCATTCTTCATTCCATTTTGTATCGGCATTCTTCTTTATAAGCTTGAAGATGGGCTCACACATGGTTGTCAGCTGATTGACGAAACGGCTGATGTACTACAATTTGCCCATAAAGCTTTTGACTTCTGTCTGGGATCGAGGTGGCCTCATGTCCATAATGGATTTGATCTTTCGAGGGTCGGCTTCATTGCCTCGCTCTGTGACCATATACCCAAGTACTTTTCCCCTTGTCACTCCGAAGGTGCACTTTGAAGGGTTCAACCTCATAGAATGCTTCCTTAACCGCTCGAAGAACTTCCGGAGATCAACAAAGTGTTGTCCGTCTGTGCCTTTAGAATGGATAATCATATCGTCGACATAGACCTCGATCTCCTTGTGGATCATGTCATGAAAAAGCGCAGTTGCTGCCCTCTGATACGTAGCCCCAGCATTTTTAACCCAAAAGGCATCACCGTGTAACAGTATGTCCCCCATGGCGTGGTGAAAGCTGTCTTTTCCTGGTACTCTTTTGCCATCTTGATCTGATTGTAGCCAGCAAAACCATCAACGAATGACTTGACTTCGTAGTTGACCGTGGCATCCACCAAAATATCTATATTTGGCAAAGGGTAGTCATCTTTGGGACTGGCTTTGTTTAGATCCCAAAAATCTACACACCAGCGTACCTTCCCGTTTGATTTAGTCACAGTCACGATATTCGACAACCAGGTCGGATATTCAATGACCCTGATGAATCCTACACGCAGCATCTTTTCAATTTCCTCCTTGACCTGCAGAGACCATTCTGGCTTGATTTTCCTTAGCTTCTGTTTCACATGCTTGACATCAGGTGTCAAAGGAATCCTGTGTTCCACAATCGAGCTGTCCAGCCCCAGCATATCCTTGTAAGACCAGGCGAACACATCCATATACTCTCTGAGCTGATCAACCAGTCTGTCCCATTCGGCCCCATGAAAGAAGTTCCCGATCTGTGTCTCTTTAGGTTTTTCGATAGTACCCAGGTTAACACTAGTCAAAACCTCCTCGGCAGCTTGGGCACGGTCTTCCTCTTTATGTATAACCTGCTTGAAGATTTTTTAATGTATTATTCATTTAGTGTGTTTGCATCTTGTTCAAATGAATCATTATTCACTGTTGTTAGATTATTAGTTAATTTATCATTTATTAAGTTGGCAATAAGGGGATACTCGGAAAGATCTATCATTTCATTTAATGTAAAGGGAAAGATGATATTGGCGACACATTCATAATCTTCAGGCGTAAGGCCATTAGATGACTCGGAGGACTCAAACTCAAAGACTCCTGACTCTAGAGTATGGATGACAAGGTGTTTGACAGGAATAGACATAGAGGGACGAAGGGACGGGGGACCAATCCAAGCTCTGTGATCATTTGTTGTCAGCTGGCTATCGGTCCTGAAAATGTCTCCCAGTTCTTCAGCGGTATCTCTGTCTTAGTCACTAGAGTGGGGGGATCAAAAGGTTCTTCACTGTCATCCCTAATTACTGCAATTGTCTCGTCATCTGAGCTAAAGTCGATCAAGTCAGGAATCGGTGCTTCTTCATCAAACATCTTCTGTAAGACTGACTCACTATCCTCACTGCTGGAAACTTCTATCTGGCTGATCTTCGGGAGGGCTAGCTCGAAGGTAGAGAAATCCATTACCCCTGCTGGAAAGAGTGCTGGCTCCTTGAGGTAGTCTGGGTTCCCTTTGAAGACAAACTTGTTTTGAACAGTGGTGGTAGCCCAAGGAATATTTGGCAGGTCGAGAAACATCCTCCTGATGGGATTGGCTGGCTTTCCCTGGGCCTTTTCAAGGTTTTTCAAAAGGTTTTTTCTAGCGGATTGCTGACTGTCACTCTCATCATACTGAGTCTCGCCCTTTGTGAAGTACTTGGCCAGAGACAGGTTGTAAGGACGAAGACGGACCCCTTCGTTTTGCCTTTCCTGAACTGTTCCATTAGCTTCCTTGTCATCCTGAGGATTTGGTTTGTAGCCCAGACCATGTCGGGTGGTTTGTTCTTTTGCATCTATAACGGTGTGACGACCTTGAATCCTTTTACCCAGTCCAAGCCCCGGAAGATAACTCATCTTTCTCATCATTCGCATGGCAGGAGGTATTTTGTCTGAGGTGATAGTGAGGTCGGCACAACATACTTGCACTTTGGAGGTGGTCAAGGAGAAGCCAGTTAAGGTAAGCCCTTCATCATCATGCTTGATTTCCAGTATCGGAATACCTCCGGTATTGGTCCCTTCCACAGTAATACTATCCCCATAGATAGTAGTGATAGTTCCATCATCAGACTGGAACTTGACACACTGGTGCAAGGGTAGAGGCCACCCCATTTATCTGGTGGATCCAAGGTCGTCCTAGCAGAGCGGTAAATGAAATGGGGATATCAATCACTTGGAAGTCAACAGCCATGACCTTCTTCCCAAACCACAAATTTAAAGTCGCAATCCCCAAAACTGATCGAGCAGTGGAATCATAGGCCTTAATAGTCTGACTGGACGGCTTTAAGTTCGCTGGCTTCAGATCTAGTAGGTCCATCATCTTTGCTGGAAGGACATTCATTGCAGACCCTCCATCGACTAACACCCTTGGCAGCTGGCGTTCCTCTAACTAGACAGTGATGTAGAGTAGCTCAGTATGGTTAGCCCCATATTTAGGTAAATCCAGGTCAGTGAAAGTGATGATGTTGCCATAGTGAATGTTCCCGATCATTTGAACGACCTCATTTGGGGTGACATCTATGGGTACCATGGTTTTGGCCAAACTTTCTTCTAACTTTAGTTTGTGGGGATAGGAAGAGGTTAACAGGGACCAAAGGGAGATATTGGCTTGGGTACACTTCAGCTGTATCAGCACCGGATCTTCCTTCTTAGAGGCTACCTTTTCTGCTTTTGGCTTTTAAGGCCTCTTGTCTGCCCTTGGTTCGGAGCTGATATTTCTTTTGTCAACCTTGGGTAGTTCCATATTCATCTGCCCAAAATGAGTCATTACGTAGACATTTGACTTTCCCAAGTCATTGGCTCTATTGGAAGATTCTTTCAGCTCTTTCAGGGTTAGAGGTGGGCTTTTGCTGGCGTACGGCCAACTCTGCTGGTTGATTTGGTTCACAGCATCACCGGAGGTATAAGCAGCTTCACGAATCCGATCCCAGGTTACAGGCTTTCTGGATCTTTCTGAATTCTGAGTCCCCCATTGATTTAGTAACTTGCTGATCTCAGTTTCTTCTTCCTCACTCAAAGCTTTAACAGTTTCATTCAGGCCTTTCAGAGTCAACATACAACAGAAGTTGTCGTTCTCGGGGCTTGGAGGTTTGCCAGTGGCTTCATCATCTTGCCCTAGTAACTTCTTCATCAATGTAGGGTCACACTCCTCATCACTATCAAGCATATCCCTCCTTTCTCTCGGAGTCAACCTTTTGACGGCTTCTTTGACATTAGCCAAACACTTCCTGAAGTGGGAGACTCCATCATCAATAAGGGTTTCTTCGAGATTGAACCTTTTGACAGGTTCCAGGTCATTGTCTTTGGGAGGGTTTTCTAGGCTAATTGGCTTTCGAGCGAGCCATTCTTCTACTGTTCCTTCTGGCATCTCAACCGTGTCTTCCTCAAGCTCACTACAGTAACTTCCTTCGAGACCTTCGTCCTTACCTTGATAGCCAATTGTGGCAAAGGAAGGCCAGGGTACTTGATGCTATATAAGGGGCATTCTGGGCTTTTCCTCTAGCGTGGGGATTACCAGGAAAATGTCATTATTATCATAAGATAGGAATGGGACTGGGGTCGCCTCAAAATTCAAGACCCTTTCTAGGGCTTCCATACATTCTTTCTTGGATAATGGCTCAGGGGTGACCCTTAATACTGCAATAGCATCCACCCTTCCTGACGGAGGCACAGTCTTAATGACATTTACATATTCTGGATCATGGGAGGAGCCCAATTCCCTTGCTCAGCTAAAGCTTCAATCGAGTCTCTCCATTCACCAACCAGGTCTCTGTAAGGAGTATTAAATTCTAAAATGTGAACTCATACTCTTCCTCATCTGAACTTTCGTCCATTAAACTCCTGCAAAAGTGGCAGTCGCATTTCGAGGTAATCCCATCCCCATTATCAGGCCTGTGGCTTTCTACCCCATCTGGTTCTTCGGGTTTCATTTCCGTTGGCTCCATACTCATGCCCTCTACTGAACTGTCATCGTCACTGTAAATCAGCCCATTCATGTTCTCATTTCCGACGGACTCTTCACTGTCGCTGTCCGGGAGAGAAGCAAATTCACAGGCATTGACAAAGTTGGAAAGATCGAACTGGTCCAAAGCCTTACTGGGGTCATTTGTGGGTCGATGCTTGGGAAATATGGCAAAGGGATCATTAGACTGGTTCTGGGGTTTTGAAATCAGCTGGGATGGTCCGTACTGAGGAGGAGGGATGAATCCTATGGGATACTGCTGAGACTGAGAAACTGGGGTGGCTGTAACATTCGTTCGTTGTTGATAGTGAACAAAGCTGGGTCTTATCTGAGGAGCTGAGGGTGATGGAGCCCTAATGGCTTGAGGTCTTGGGAAAGATTGAAAGGGAGTAGTCCTTGGTAAAGGATCATATGTAGATGGAGGAGGGCATTGGTTATAGGATGGAGGGGCTGAAATTACTGTTTCTGGAGTCTCATCTTCCACCATGACCAAAGAACCATTTGCTTCAACTACTATCTGAACCCCATGACGGCGGAGAGCATCGATGAGCATGGCTTGCTGCTCTTCATGAGCCTTACGGCTGTTTTCCAAAGAGAGGGCTAACTCTTCCTCTCTAGTCACCGGATTACCTATACCACCACTGTTTTCTGTCAGATCTGCCATTCTAAACCTCTGAGTAGACAAAACTGACGATTCTGACGAACTGTCTGAGCCTGAGATTTCTGCACTGAAAAGCCACTGACCCAGTATTCTCACCCACTTCTTTCTCGCTGCGAGAAAGGGATAGGCAATGTTTAGACTCGGGGGTAGGTGTTTGGGCTGAAGGCTCAAGTAATATGCAATTAAGAATCTTCAAGTTTACTTAAAACAGTGTCTTTTAATTATTTCTATTTGGTTGGAAAAAGTTGCCCTTCTTTTTCGCAACTACTCTAGATCCTGGATCAGTGGGCTCCGTCACTACGTCTATAAGCCCCTCGTTTTGCACCTGTATTTCGACATCCCAGGGTGGATAGCCCCGGGCGAGGGTCCTATAGGGCAAGCGGATCCCACCGACCGCGAGAGAAGAACAGTCCTAGGGTCTAGTGGATCATAGGAATTTTAACGCATTAGCGATGCGGATTATAGTCAATGTAAATGCCGTGAAAGTCAAGTCTTTTAGCCTCAACAAAATTTTGGCAGAGCTTAGCTTTCGCGATAGACGTTGACTTCGGCGTTGTCCAAGGAAAATAATAGGCATAGGTCGGACGTTAAAAGTCGAATGACACAGTGTCACATTGAGTGTTGTTGCATACTTTGTGCAAGTCAAAGTCAAAGTCAAAGTCAAAGTCAATGTCGGGGTCAAGATTTTACCAATTTTGCCTAACAAAATTTCGGCATGGCTTCACTTGCGCGAGGAATATTGACTCTAGCTTGGGCTGGGGTTTGACTTTTACGTACTCCGTGCAAGTCAAAGTCAAGGTAAATGCCGAGGTCAAGATTTTGCCAATTTTGCCTAACGAAATTTTGGCATGGCTTCGCTTGCGCAAGGAATCTTGACTCTGGCATGAGCTCAGGTTTGACTTTTACGGGGGTATACGAAGAAGATGTATGACACGGTCTAGACCAAAAACCAACCAAAAAAGTCACGGTTTTAAAAGTGTGACACGGACTAGTGCAGTGGTCGACACAGGCTGCCATGGGGAGTTTGGGATGATTTCGTGCGCGCCCGGGAGCGTCGTAACACTGTTCGTGAGTGCAACTGAACAACCATCGAGGGTTAAGGACGTGCGTGCAAAAGTGTACAGGATATATATAGTGCGCGTAGAGTGCAGTCTCCTAAAAATTCTTTTTTTGAGTTAAAATAGAGATTTTTCATCATGTGTTTTAAAAGAATGTTTTGGGATGGGGAAGAATGCATCACGTAAGCACATAAATTTTCTGGAACCAGGCCAGATTCAGGACTGAATAGTCCCAAATCGCCACGGTTTCCAGATTAGCCTCAGATGAAAACTGTCCTGGTGGAACTGCGAATGAAGCTGCCCGGCTCTGATCAGGCCGCCCGGCTGGATTCAACAGTTTTCCAGGTTCCAATTTGCTGCTATCCCAGACTATTTTTTCAGGGACTTTTGGCAAATTCCAGCTTCAGAGTCGTACCTGTTTATTATTCAGAATATGCACAGGCCAAAAATAATACAAAGGGTGCATGAAAAAAAAATTGCACAAGCACAAATTTTGGACCCGGGACGGAAGGCTAACCATCGTAAATGTTTCCAACGCGCTCTTATGAGAGAAGAAGTTTGGAAAACATTTGCCATGTCCCCAGCAGAGTCGCCAAACTGTGAATGTGTGCCCCATTTTTTCTATTTTTTTTATTACGGAAAAGGGTCGAGTTCACCTCACCTCAGTTTGAAGACACCGGATTTATGAAAAACGGAGTCGCCACGTCATTTTGATTTATCCTCAAAACTTTGAAAAAAAGGAAAAGGGTCCGGAGATTAAGTTACTCCTTGGGAAGAACGTTTGGCGTTCACCCAAGGAGCCTTACAAAAAGCAAGTCTTCCTAAGTCCAAAAGTTGTGCTTGTTTGTGTGCTTGTTTGTGTGCTTGTGTTTGAAAAGAGAAAAGATGTGCCAAGTTTATTATCTGAACGTAAGAACCATTTTAGAAGGTTTTAGTTCGGGATACCTTGGACTTTGGTGTTTTCGGGATTTTGATCCCGTGCTCACTTTGAACTTATGATCATCATTACGGGACTTATGTACCTCCCATTAGATTAATCAACCAACATAGGCATAGGAGCCTTGGTATGTCTTAACCTAACTTTCCTTGGGGATTTTAGTCAAATGTGATCGAAAAGGGTTGTCTTTAAGTCCAAGAATGAGACTTTTTTAGAAAAGAATGAATCTTTGTCCATCAATCCTACATCTTGAGACAATGATGATTCGTAGGGACATTTTGTGTTTGTCTCAAGTGATTATCAAAGATTTTGGGACTAAAACTCATTAATTTCTAAAGGGACAAAGATTATGGCATTTTTATAATGGGATTGGTGTAAAGATGGAGTCTTTACACCAGTTCTCACTATGGAATGCATCAAGAACCACGGGACTAGGGGAATGGGATGCAAAGATTGGATCTTTATACTCATCCTATGTCTTTTATGCCTTAGGAGGCCTTTTAGACAATCCTTGGAAAAAGATTCCAACTTTAGGGACATGGGGAAAATAGTATTAATGTAAAGATTGCATTTTTAATATGAACAATACAAGGAGTATCATTAATCTAAGGACATAATGTAAAAAGGATGATCTTCATGGCTTTTCCTATGTCCTTAATACCTCATAAGGTGGACAATACTTGGAAACTCTAGATCAATGGGAAGGGGATAACATATAATAGAAAGATTGCATTTTTATACATAAATGTAAAGGGGGATCACATCATCATATGGTAGATCATCCCTAGAACAAGCCACTTGTGGAAACTTGTTCATCCTAGGGAGAGGATCTCCATTGAGTCATTTGTGTAGGGGAGTGGGAAATATGGAGTTACATTGCTAAAGATTAAAGCTTTATGACAATAAATGAAGATAAACAAGAGGTAACAATGGAAATAAGAGTATATAGGAATGTATCAAAGGTAAGGGAAGGAGAGATTACCAATATTGGTTTTTCTCTATCTTCCAAGGGAGTTTTCCTAGGCAATATCTATTTAGGAATAGATTAAGGTAGGATTAGTGTATGAGAGAGGATGGATTTGTGTGTTTTTTGGGACTGTAAGTCGAGTTTGTATTTCTGCAGAGTAACAGTGCTGAAAATTGTATATCAAAATGAATAGAGGAGGCCTCTATTTATAGGCTTCTGGTGTGCTTCTAATAAAGCCGCCCGACACGATCCTGCGGCAAATTAAGCCGCCCAACGTCTTCTTCTGTCGCGTCAGCTTGTTTCTGGAAACATGCAAGGTGGCAGGTTGGAAGCTTCTTTCCAGCGAGGTCCTATCCAGAATTCTTATTCCTAATAGGTCCTTCCTTGCTCGGAAAGTATTGAAAAGTTCCCGAATTGCCCCTAAACTTTATGAAAGTTTGGGGAACTGCTAGGAAACTTTAATTGGAAGGCATGAGCCAGATTTGGGTACTTACAAGAGTGTTGGAAAGTCTCCAACAGAGTGGTCCAACGACATTATTTTGTGACAATAGTTCAGCTATTTCGGTCGCAAAAGATCATGTTCTCCGTGGAAGAACAAAGCACATTCGCATTCGCTTTCATTTTCTAAGGGAGCTTGTGAGTACCAAAGTTATTCAGGTTGAGTATTGCAAGACACAAGATCAAATGGCAGACATATTTACGAAACCGCTAAATGGACAGTGTTTAAAAAAGGATGCAGAAAGATTAGGCATTAGAAGCAAATTTGGTTTACGGGAGAGTTTGTTGGAGATTTAAACCAAATTGCTGATACATTCATTCACTCATCAGTTATGTATGTGACTTATTCATTTCTCATGTGTGATTCATGCTTCTACAGAGTTATAACTCATGTTTTTAATGACGTATTGTCTTTTCATTTTCATGTACTAAGAGGGCTATATAAGCCTTAGTGTATCCAAATCTTGAATGTAAGAAATCAATAAAAACATCAGAAGAAAAGTTCCAGAGCCTCTCTTCTATCTTTAGAAATATTATACCAAAATCCATTTTTCATCTCCTGTCCTTGTCTAAAAAATCTATCAAAAACGACACCTTTTTTAAAATAAAAAAAAAAGGAATTGCTACTAATTAAAGGCATTCTCTAAACTGTCAAAATATAAGGGCTCGAAAAAAAGTCCATATTGTTGAAGTGATATATACTCCCTCTGTCCCACTCGAAGAGAAGGGGTTTTGTTTTAACATACATCTTCTAAGGACGCCATTTCTTGAAGCACTATTTATTCACCTTCTACGGCCGAAACTGTTAGCAAATTAAAGTCGCTACTGCCAGTACGCAGCGTCTTTAGGTAGTCTAACATGACTCACTGGCGAAGATTATCGGCAACGGTGACCGACGATGACCGCCTCCCACCTCTCTCTTCCATCTCTCTCATTTTCACCGCCATATCTCTAAACTCCGATGTCTTTTTCAACCTAGATCTGAGCCAGATGACAAAATTGCAGGTTGTAGCTCCATTTTCAGCGCCTTGTTTTCTCTTCTCCGGCCTAGCAGAGACGACACTTTTACAACTTGTTTTGGTCGCGAGGTGTCCCTCCGTATCTGGACACCAGCACGAGATATGACAAAGACTGAACATACCATGTATTCTCTCAAGGCGGCATTAAAATGGGATGAAGATGTTAGTCTCATTTTCTATGCACATATTATTTTCACTTTGCTCGTTAATATCTTTTTCTTGGAACTGTGATAACTTTTTTTCTTATGTCTTAATGTTCTGCCAACAAGTATTTGGTCGTGAATATGATCTTGACCACCGACGCCCTCATTCTTGTCAACCACCAATTTATCCTCTCTTTCCTTCACTGCGTCTACTCCTTCAAATCTGCAACCTCCTCTTCATCTCTTCAAAATTTTGTTTCAACCTTGGTAGTCTATTTGATCGAGTATAAACGGAAATGGTGTATACTCAATAAATGCATTCATGTTCATGACAAGATATTAAGTTTTGGTTCTGAGGATTCATAGATTTTTAGTTTTGTTGCGTGCTCAGCAGATCAAATACCATTTTATTTATCTCATAATTTTGATTTTTTGTTGAAAAAATTATTAAAAAGTCTTATAAGTTACTTATAAGAAATGAAATAGTTTTATAAGTCATTTATAATTAAGATATAAGAGTTTAATATACTCCCTCCGTCTCGCTACAACCCGAACACGTTACTGTTTGCACGCAAATTAAGGAATATGATATTTTAATAAATAGTATACAAAGTGGGAGGGATTAGTAAGGATTAACAGAGATCTGACTTTCAGTCAAATCTCCCTAATCCTTCCCTCCAACTGAATTACTTACTCCTTCCCTCCAACTGAATTACTTACTGTAAGAGCACAAATTCATCATTTCACACACAAATCCAAATTTTGAACTGGATTACTTACTGTAAAAAAAAACAGTCACAATCCAAATTTTAACATTAATAGGAGTATTTAAAATTACAAACCCAGTTAAATCTGAAAATTTTAAAATTGGATCCCAAAAAATTCAAATTACATTTTTTTCCTCCATTTCTTCCCTCCTTTTCTTCCCTCCTAATTTACTTAAGACCTCCTATTAGTAGAACCGTAGAAGGCTGCCTTCATTTCATCCAAAAGCTTCTACAAAAATGAAAAACTTGACCAAGGAAGAAAGGAATTTGCTGGCCCACTTTCTATTATTCTCTGCTGAAGATGGAGTTCTTCCAAAAGGTTTGGCTACAAAAGCTTCTACAAAGTTTGGAGTTAGCAAGAGGACAGTTTGGGTCACTTGGGCTGAAGTAAAAAGGCAACAATCACTTGGAGTTTCTGTTTGTTTAACAAACTAAAAAACCAATGAAAGAGGTAAGAGAGTTCATTTAGATGTTGATAAAATAAAGGCTATTCCCTTTTCAAAAAGAAATACAATAAGGAATTTAGCACATGGGTTGGGAGTTAGTAAAATCACAATAGGGAGGTGGAAAAAAGATGGTGAGATCAGATCCCACACAAATGCCATAAAGCCAGCTTTAAACTTTTCAAATGAACTAGCAAGGCTCAAATTTAGTGTTCATGCACTAACATTTAACAGAGAAGCAAATAAACCAAAGTTCAAACCCATGACACATGTAGTACATATTGATGAAAAATGGTTTCAAATGACAAAATGTACAACTAGGTACTACATGTGTCCTGGAGAAGAACCACCACATAGATCATGCCAAAGTAAAAGATATGTTCCCAAAGTTATGCTCATATGTGCTGTAAGTAGACCAATCTACTCAATTACTGGAGATTTAGTGTTTGATGGAAAGATTGGAGTGTGGCCATTTACCAAAACAGCCCCAGGAAAAAGAAACAGTCAAAACAGACCAGCTGGAACAATGCTCACAAAACCACTAGATGGAATCAACAAGCAAGTTACAAAAGCCATGATGCTCAACCATGTAAGCTTGTTTAAAAAAATTCATGTTTTTCAATTCAAAACAGTCAAAAATTCATTTTGTTTACTCATCTACTCAATTGATGTTTTGATTGCAGATTATCCCTGCAATCAAAGCAAAGTGGCCAGAAAATGAAAGAAAGGATATTGTCATTCAATGGGACAATGCTCCCCCTCATATTCGCATTGATGATGATGAATTCAGAGCAGCAACAACTGCTGATGGTTTCAACATAAGCATAGTATTCCAGCCTCCAAATTCCCCCGATACCAATATAAATGACATGGGCTGGTCTAGGTCCATAGATACACACAAGAGAACTTCCGACGCAAGAACAATTGATGAGTTGGTCCTAGCAGTTCATAACTCATTTGCAAGCCTTGAACAAAGGATTTTGAACAAGATTTTTATAAGCTTGTAAAGTACCATGATCAAAATCATGGAGGCAAAGGGGAAAAACAACTTCCCACTTCCACACGATGGAAAAGATGCACTAGAAAGATTGGGCTGCTTCCAAATGACCAATATGTACAACCACAACAGGTGAGGGAAAGTATTTGGTATCTAATGGAACACGGGCAAGCAAATGGACTAGAAGGCATGTTGGCAAATTTAAACTAGGTATGAATTTAGAATGGAAAAACTTTTGTAAGCCTTAAAATGGAAAAACTTTTGTACTGCCTTTAGAATGGCAAAACTTTTGTAAGCCTTTAAAATGGCAAAAAAAATTCCTTTTGTTTAATGGAAATTGTTACTCTCAGAAATTAATCATCATAGAGCCATATTTGCCAAGATTTCTCTCAGAAAAAATTCATCACTGAGATCTCTCAGAAATTAATCATCATAGAGCCATGTTTGCCAAGATTTCTCTCAGAAAAAAATCATCACTGAGATCTCTCAGAAATTAATCATCATAGAGCCATGTTTGCCAAGATTTCTCTCAGAAATAAATCGTCACTGAGATCTCTCAGAAATTAATCATCATAGAGATATGAAAAATTCACACACTAGTTAACAAACTACCAGCTCACCAATTCAGATCCAAGATAGACTATGTTTTCATCACATAATGTTAAATAAGAACACAAATTCATCATTTCACACACAATACAATTGTTCCAAAAGCCTAATTATATTCTTAGAAACTCCCAACATCAAAATGAACATAAAATAAGGAAGAAGTAAAGAAATGACCTTTACAGTTACTGGGTATCATCATCACTTTCTTCTGAGTCTCGCTTAACTAAGTGGGCGACGGATAAAACATCATACGAGTATTCAGGAGATGAGTTGGACCCGTCGGTTTTGTAATCCTTCACCAAAGAAAATTTGTTTTTTGAATGCCAACCGATGCGTTCCTCGTATTCCTTCTCAAAGGCCTCGTAGTCGTACTCCGCTTTTGACCAAGTTTTCGGCACCAATTCGTTAGCCAAAATTGTCTCCGGCACGAAAATGTCGGCCAAAGAATGAGAGACGGACGACGACGGCGACGAAGAATCAGGCAACAGATGCCTATCGTCACAAGGAAACAAGTTATTCTCAAGTGGGGATGGTGGCGTCTCCGGCACAACTGTGTCGGCCAAAGATGAACCACCCCGATCTACTTCGTCGTTCAATACTAAATCGGGACAGGAATAAGGTATCTCAGATGGACATGAATTTGTAGAATTTTTGGTTAAAGAGATTGGATCCATGTAGATCTAGGGTTTACGATGATGAGCGGCGAAATTGGGGATAAGGGAGATTCGTGAAGATTCGTGAATGAGAATGAGAGAGAGAGAGAGAGAGAGAGAAAGATAGACAGAGATAAATTGTGTGGGTGAAATTAAATTGGGTAGGTGAAATTAAATTGGTTGGGTGAAAATTAAGTTGAATTAGAATTAGTAATTAAGAGATTAGTGGGTTTTTGGGTCGGGTAGGGTCAATATTTTATTAATATAAACTTTTCATTTTTGGAGTGTGCGGTTTGTAATGGGACGCCCAATGAGGAAAGTGTGCAGGCTGTAGCGGACGGAGGGAGTATAAATTATGAGATTAATTCGTTGTAACTATTGAATATTGTGAATTTTTTTGTTGAACGGTTGTTTTATAAGTCAATTAAAAAGAGACGAAAAAGTCTTATAAGTTACTTATAAGAGATGAAATAGTTTTATAGGTCAGTTATAATTAAGATATAAAGGTTGTAATGTGTAAATTATGAGATTAAAACGTCGTTGTTATTGAAATTTTTAATTTTTTTGTTGAAAAAAATTGTCATATAAAGTCAATTATAAGAGACGAATTAGTTATAAAAGGCAAGTTGGTCTTATAATTCAGCTATAAAAGTTTTAATGTGTAAATTATAAGATTAATTTCGTTGTTATTATTGAAAATTTTAATTTTTTCGTTGAAAAAATTGTTTTATAAGTCAATTATAAGAGAAAAGTAGTCTTGTAAGTCAATTATAAGAGTTCTAATGTGTAATTATGAGACCAATTGTTATTATTGAAATTTTGATTTTTTTTATTGAAAAAATTGTCTCATAACTGAATTATAAGAGATGAATTAGTTTCAGTTATATAAGACAATTATAAAAGACGAAATAGTTATAAGAGTCAAGTTGATCTTATAATTCAATTATAGAGTTTTAATATGTAAATTATAAGATTAATTCGTTGTTATTATTAAAAGTTTTGATTTTCTTGTTGTTGTAAAAATTGTCTTATAAGTCAATATAAAAGACAAATAAGTCTTATAAGTCACTTATAAGAGATAATGCAATCTTATAATGTTGGGTTTTATGGGTCCATGCGCAGCGGAATTAAGCATAAAATTAACATAAAACCCAAGCCCTAAGATCCGTTCTATACGATTAAATTGAATTGCTATGAGATAGAATTTACCAACCTAAATTGCTTTCCGGTCTTGAGCTATCGAACGGATAATTATGTGATTCGTAATCACAAACTTTTGATCTTCAAATCTTCGAATCTTCAACTCCTTTGGATCTTCAGATTTGAACTCTAGGTCTTTGATTTGTTTGAACAAAATAAGACCCTCTTTTGGTAATCCACACAAATATGAATGTCGAGAACAATTCTCGGGTTGGGAATTGCTAGATTCCTAAAACTTATGGAAGAATATTGAGAGGACTTTTGATTGTGAATTTCTATTGAAAAATTCGGCTAGCTAATTAGGTCTGACAGACCTCACATATTTATACTACAATAGTATGAATATGTCTCCTAATCGTATTAGGAGAACAGGCTGTCAAACCGCGTAGGGCTTGATATGTCGCGCGGTATATTAAGCCATTGGCTTAATATGTCGCGCGGTATATATAGCCAGATACAGAAACTCTCAACCATTCTTCCTCCGGTTTAACCAATTCATTCTATTTGTGTGTGACCCAATAGGATTGTATTATGTTGGCAATGAGTCCGATCATATCGGCCCTCATAAGACATAAGCGGACTCTAGCAAGCCATTATGTCTACCCAAATAACACAACGTAAGAGTTCACGTTTCCAATGGTACACTTTCATTTATCCCTTTGTCTCACGATGTTATATTGAACACAAGTGATGGTCTACGTCAACTTGTATTTGTTCAATGCTTTCTCGATCTTGAGTATAATGATAGTCCAATCATATTGGGGTGTGGCCACACGCTTTTATCATTATCACTCATCGAGGGGCCCAAGCAAAACATCTCTCTTTCGAGGGACAAATTCCATCTTGACTTATCATCCTTCCCATCATGAATCCGATCATGCCAAAAATAGCCTTTATAAATATCGTGTTAAGATATCGTTTGACTAAAATCAAACATGACTTTCATCATATGTAAGGTTATGATAATCTCAGGTCTAGGGACTAAATGAAGTGACCATATGAGATTTAATTATGACATTTGACCATGACATAAATCTCATACGGGTCAAGTCCAGTCACTTGTTCTCTAACAAGTACCCATAATTTCAATGTGCATCTCTATGCATATAATCATCATATGATTATCCATTGACAATTATACTAATTATTCTCTTAATAATCAGGGACGGAGATTATTACAATAAATATGCAAACTATATAATAATCAAATAATAAACATAAACGATAAAGATGATACATAACGGTTTTCAGTTAAACATAACTAAAGCCTAGGGCATTACACCAACAGTCTCCCACTTGCACTAGGCTCCATTTATGTATCGAATACTCATGGATTTAACATGACCATCATGCTTCCGCCTGTGCGAGGGTCTTTGTAAGTGAATCCCTTATGTCATCATCGGTTGATACTTTGTATATTTTAACGTCTTCTCATTCTTTATGAATTCCTTGAAGAACGTCTAAGTGAGTGTTTGGATCGCTGTTGTGACCTTGGTTCCATTGTTTGCACAAGTGGCACCACTATAGTCATAACAAAAGTTTCACTGATTAGTGATACTTGGAAAAACACTTGGAGTGTTTCCAAAATACTAAATGAACTTTTGATCCAAACTGCCCTCTTTCAGCCACATCACATGTTGCTAAAATATGGCCTTAGTAGTAGAATCGGCTACAATTTCTGCTTGGAACTCTTCCAATCAAAATTGCACCTCTAATAAGCACAAACACAAATCCTAATTGCGATTTTAAAATAACTTTGTCAGTTTGGAAGCTAGCATCTTTGTAACCCTTACAACAAGATTAACTTCCAATCTTTCAAATCCCAAGAACGTATCCTTAGTTCTTCTTAAGTACTTAGGATCATCTTGATCAGTCATCCATTGGTTCTCAACAGATCAGATTGGTATCGACTCATCATGCTTATAGCATACGAGACGTCGAGTCTAGTACAAATCTTGGCATACATGACAGATCCAAGTGCCGCAGCATATGGAACTTCATTCATTCCCTTTTTGCTCATCAGTTGTCATAAGACAATGAATATTGCTAAGAGAAATACCATGACCCATTGACAAGCTACTCTTCTTAGACTCTTCTAAGAATCTTGTCAATGTGAACATTTTGACTCAAACCAATTTATCCTTCTAGATCCATCTCTATAGATCTTGATGCCAAGGATGTAAGTGGCTTCACCCATATCTTTCATTGAGAAACCTTTCCTTGACCAAGACTTAACAGTCTTAAGTGTCGGAACTTGTTTTTCCAATGAGTAAGATATCATTGTAATAAACAATAGAAATAATACCATGCTCCCACTGAATTTCATGCATACACAAGGTTCATCTTCGTACTTGATAAAGTCAAACTCTTTGACCAATTCATCAAAACGAAGATTCCAATTCCTTTAAGCTTGCTTCAACCCATCTCATGGATCTTTGCAACATGCATACTCTATTAGAGTTTCTTGGATCGTCAAACTATTCGGGTTGTGTACTATACACATCCTTAATAATCTTTCCATTTAAAGAAAGTCGTTTGACATCCATTTGTCATATCACATAGTCACAATATGTGATAATGGCAATTGAAAATCTAACAGACTTCGACATTGTAACTGGCGAAAAAGGTTTCAACATAGTCAATACTATGAATTTGCCTAAATCCCTTTGTTACAATCCTTAGTCATGAAAGTATACACCTTCCCATCCATGTCGGTCTTGAAGACCTTCTTGCATCCCATTAGTTTTTACACCTTCAGGTAGCCCAATCAAGTTCCAAACTTGATTGTCAAACATGGATTGTAATTCGGATTCCATGGTTCCTAACCATTTATCCAAATTAGGAGTGGACATCGCCTCAAGATAGGAAGTAGGATTGTCATTCTCAATGACTTCCACTTTATTACTTTCCGAAACGAGAAATCATTATTTCTTGAGTTTGGATCGTAACCTATCCGATCTACGATGGACTTGTGCATCTTGAACCGGTTCCACAACTCCTTTGTGAACTTGGTTCCGTCTCTACTCTTGGATCCATATTATTTTCGGGTTCTTGAACTTCTTTCAAGATTAATTTTACTCCCACTAGATTCTTTATTGAGAAACTATTTCTCAAGAAACAAATCGTGCAGAGCAACAAACATTTTGTTCTCTTTGTGATTGTAAAATCAATATCCGAAAATAACCTTGTCAGATTTGGTGCTAACTTATAAGAGACAAGTCTCTTTACATAAGATTCGCAACCTCAAATCTTTATGAAAGACAAACTAAGTTTTCTTCCATGCCACATCTCATGTGGGGCCTTAGGAACCGATTTAGTAGGGACTCGATTCAGTGTAACCGCATTATTTCTAATGCATATCCTCAAAAGGAAATGGGAAATAGGAAAGTCTGATTGACACATCATCGAATGAACCATGTCCTACAAGGTTCAATTCCTCCTTTCAGACACACCATACAATGTGGTGTTCCGGTTGGAGTCAACTTTGAAACGATTTCATAGTTTTGAGATGATTGTCAAATTCTTGGCTCAAATATTCATTACCTCGATCCAATCGAAGTACTTAATAGTTTTGCCAAGTTGTTTTGCATTTCATCTTGAAATGTTCGAAACATCTCAAACGATTCACCTTTGGACTTCATCAGATAGACATAATCATATCTAGATAAGTCTTTAGTGAAATACGATGAAATACCAAAATCCTCCCCTAGCAATGCTGCTTAATAGTTCACATACATCTTATGTATAATGACTAATAAGTCACTAGCCCTCCCACTACTTTAGTGTAGGGTGGTTTGGTCGATAAATCCAATAAATAAGATCCAAAATCCTCAAATGATTCATGGTCATATGAGTCTAAAAGTCCATGTTAATGGAGTTTAGATATATGTTTCTTATTTATTTGACCAAGCAGCAATGCCATATGAACGCGTTGTTCATATTGTTCGGTTTAGATTTCCCATTTATATTATAGATATCTTCAATGTTATTTTGTTTCTCATCTTCAAGGATATGAAGACCATTTAATGACATATGCATTTCAATAAGGCATATTATTAAATAAATATAAAACTTCTTATTGAAAATAAGAAAATTATATCCTTCATCATCCATTTAAGAAACATAAATAATACTCCTACTCAAATCCGGAACGTAGTCATACTTGTTCAAAACAAGTACTACTTCACAAGGCAAAGTGACTTCATAAGTCCCTTATGGCTAATGTTGCAACTCTTGCTCCATTCCCATGCTTAGGTTTAATTTACCTTATTTGAGTAGCTTTCTATTCTTTATTCCTTGCACATTTAAACAAATGTGGGATCCAATCCTGTATCATATACCCAAGAACAAGAAGTCGAAAGGAAAAATATCTATCATATAGATACTTGAAGTAGTAGCAATCATATTGCCCTTCTTCACCTTTTAGGCCTTCCTAATAAGCATTGCAACTTTGCTTCCAATGACAATCTTATTGCAATGATAGCAAAATGCATCCTTTTGAGACACTTTGGGTTTAGCCTCTTCGGCTTTGACAACATTTGTCCTAGGTTTAGCAACTTTTGCTTTACCTTCTTTTCCTTCCTTTATGAACCCTTTTCTTGTGTCATCCATTAACACAATTTGCGGATTGCTCCTTCTTTCATCTCATGAATTAAGAGCCTTCACCACAACATATATCTTTTGCCTAGCATGCACTTGGAACATTTCCCCTTTTGCGTTATGCTAGAACAGAAGAATAGTTATCATGTACTCAAGGTTCTTCACAAGAGCCTTTAAACATAATGGCAATTACAAGGCAAGCAATATTGTCAGAATCATCAATATGTTTCTAATGTTGCTTCCTTATTTGCCCTTTGCAACATTTGCAATGGGTTCGGTGAGGCAGTTCGTCAGAACGTACACATTTACCCAAGAACCATTCTTTAGGCTTCGATCCAATCGAATTATATGTATCGTTCCTTTCGAACTTTGTCCTTCATAAGGACGAATCGCAATTATCATTATGTAATGCTACTTCTACAACAAAATATACAAATTATATGAACACATATCAATATCAACACATTTATCATTTGAGAACAAATAATGTATTTTACAAATACTCCCACTAAGTCATACACCTTCCAATGCAAATAAGCATAATATGCATTTAATGGGCTAAGATCCAACTTTAATTTAATCTCAAGTACGCTATGGCGCACCGCTCAAGATTAAACTAAATTAGGTAGAAAACATCAATCATATCGTATATGACTCTTAGGACTAAGATCCATCTTTAATTTAATCTCAAGTACGCTATGGCGCACCGCTCAAGATTAAACTAATTAGGTAGAAAACATCAATCATATCATATATGACTCTTAGGATCTTTTATGAGATTTATTTAAGACATCATATGTCTTAAGCATATTTTAATCTCATCTTATGCCTTGGGTCCAAAACCATTTTGATAACCCAATTAAGTTCATTCATATTAAACGTATAGGAACCACCATTTCCTCATCTTGCTCGCAAACGGAATAGAATCAAAGTACCTTGCTATGGCAAGCCCACCCAAAACTATCCGAGTGGTCTCAAGTGTTTAATCATGAATTGGCATAAAGAACTTAAAAGTTAAATGAAGGTTCTTTAAGGTAGATTATAAGCATATCAGCAAAGATAGTCATAATCATGCACCGGGTAAGTTCCCGGGAAGATAGGTGAGCCACAAGGACTACTTAAGTACCAACTCTTCCTTAGACGGAACTCTCCTAGTCATGCACAATTAGAAATCGGCTACGATTTGGCAACATAATCACTACCTTTTATAAATAATCAGTTTCCTTTTAAATTTCGCGTAATTATGACTTGTTTCCATAAACAATCATAAAATCCAAAAGTTACAATGTCTAAATCTAAACATATTAGGAAACTATGAATCAATGTTTCAACTAAACATCTAATAAAATTCTTACTTGTAAAACTGACTTGTTTCATAAACAATCAGACACTAACTTGTTTCTCATAAACAATTAGTGAACTATAATTCAATGTTCAAAAACATTCTAGAATTACAACAGTTCTTCATGCAACGCAATAATTAATAAAATCACTTTTTAAACAATTAAGCAAGCATAAGAACACTCAATAATTTTGCAACGCAACAATTAAATAAACACTTTTTAATTAATTAAGCAAGCATAAACAATGAATTAATCTAGCATAGCCCTATAAACTCAATTTCCAGAAATTTATAGCATCCAGATTAAGACATAAAACATCTCGGATTGTAAACACAATCACGAGAATAGCGAAAAATTAAACAAGCCGATTACGCACTTGATTTGGCTTATTATGTCGCGTGACAACATCGGCGGAGGCTTGATATGTCGCGCGACCTAACGGGCCGAGATAACTGAATTCCTCATGGCTCGTCATGTCGCGCGACTAAAGTAGCCAAGTAACGGGATTTCAGATTTCAATCAATTCGGATTACATGCAATTAAATCATATAAAACAACCCTTTTCTGATTTAATTCAACATAATTCGAAAACGATTTTCACATTGTTTCACATAAACAATCAAAATTCTATCGCATACAAAAACATGCAACGAACATATAAACAATTTATATAATCATTCTAGCATGTTAATTCAAACTTAACCATACGAACGGGGCTCACGATACCACTTTGTTGGGTTTTATGGGTCCATGCGCGGCGGAATTAAGCATAAAATTAACATAAAACCCAAGCCTAAGATCCGTTCTATACGATTAAATTGAATTGCTATGAGATAGAATTTACCAACCTAAATTGCTTTCCGGTCTTGAGCTATCGAACGGATAATTATGTGATTCGTAATCACAAACTTTTGATCTTCAAATCTTGAATCTTCAACTCCTTTGGATCTTGATTTGAACTCTAGGTCTTTGATTTGTTTGAACAAAATAAGACCCTCTTTTGGTAATCCACACAAATATGAATGTCGAGAACAATTCTCGGGTTGGGAATTGCTAGATTCCTAAAACTTATGGAAGAATATTGAGAGGACTTTTGATTGTGAATTTCTATTGAAAAATTCGGCTAGCTAATTAGGTCCGACGGACCTCACATATTTATACTACAATAGTATGAATATGTCTCCTAATCGTATTAGGAGAACAGTACATCCAAACCGCGTAGGGCTTGATATGTCGCGCGGTATATTAAGCCATTGGCTTAATATGTCGCGCGGTATATATAGCCGGATCTGAGAAACTCTCAACCATTCTTCCTCGGTTTAACCAATTCATTCTATTTGTGTGTGACCCGAATAGGATTGTATTATGTTGGCAATGAGTCCGATCATATCGGCCCTCATAAGACATAAGCGGACTCTAGCAAGCCATTATGTCTACCCAAATAACACAACGTAAGAGTTCACGTTTCCAATGGTACACTTTCATTTATCCCTTTGTCTCACGATGTTATATTGAACACAAGTGATGGTCTACGTCAACTTGTATTTGTTCAATGCTTTCTCGATCTTGAGTATAATGATAGTCCAATCATATTGGGGTGTGGCCACACGCTTTTATCATTATCACTCATCGAGGGGCCCAAGCAAAACATCTCTCTTTCGAGGGACAAATTCCATCTTGACTTATCATCCTTCCCATCATGAATCCGATCATGCCAAAAATAGCCTTTATAAATATCGTGTTAAGATATCGTTTGACTAAAATCAAACATGACTTTCATCATATGTAAGGTTATGATAATCTCAGGTCTAGGGACTAAATGAAGTGACCATATGAGATTTAATTATGACATTTGACCATGACATAAATCTCATACGGGTCAAGTCCAGTCACTTGTTCTCTAACAAGTACCCATAATTTCAATGTGCATCTCTATGCATATAATCATCATATGATTATCCATTGACAATTATACTAATTATTCTCTTAATAATCAGGGACGGAGATTATTACAATAAATATGCAAACTATATAATAATCAAATAATAAACATAAACGATAAAGATGATACATAACGGTTTTCAGTTAAACATAACTAAAGCCTAGGGCATTACACCAACATATAAGTCAGTTATAAAAGTTATAAGTCAGTTATAAAAGTTATAAACGAGCAAGAAATGTCTACTCCCTCCGTCCCACAATTCTACGCACTTTTTGTGCCGGCGCGAAAATTAAGGTAAAAGGTGATAAAGGTAATGTATTGTGAGTGTAAAAGTGAAATAGGAGAGAAAATGAGTGGAGAGAATAGTAAATTTGAAAAGTGTTGTGAGTAGAGAGAAGTGGGTCCCATTTTCATTTTGGAAAAATGCAGATTATTGTGGGACGCCCAAAAGGGGTCTTTTTATGGATTATTGTGAGACGGAGGGAGTATAAAAATTTAGATATAATGTACTCCCTCCGTCCCTGCTCAATTGGTCCCTTGGATTATTTCACGGTTTTTAAGAAAAATGAATAAAGTGGGTAGAAATTAGAGGATGAGAATGTAAAAGTTAAATGTGTGATAGAAAATAGGAGAGAGAATGTAAAAGTTAAAAATATTTAATAGAAGAGAGAATGAATGGGAGGAATAGTAAGTTAATGATTGGTTGTTTTGTAAATATGTTAAACTTTATCAGGATATAATGAATGATTTTTTTGTAAATATATGAAGATGATAAGGTTATAAATACTCCCTCCGTCCCATAAAACCTTACCCATTTTACTATTTTGAGCGTTTCACTTTAAAGTCACACTTTTCATTTAAGGAATTGATCAATTGAGATGGGACGCCAAAAAAAAAAAATAGATCAATTGAGGTGAAACAGAGGTAATATCATACATTGCATTGAATTTGAATCTCACCAAAATGGACCTTAGAGAGAGAGGAGGAAGTGGTCCATAATTAATTGCTTTATTTTCTGTATATCCCTATGAAAATAAAAAATATGTTTTTTATTTTTATTTTTTACAAAATGATACTCCCTCCGTCCCATTCGAAGTGTTCGGAAAGAACAATTGCACGAGAATTAAGGAAAGTGAGATAGGAAAGAGAAAAGTTTAAATGTTGCAAGTATGAAAAATTAAATAGGAGAGAGAATGAGTGGGTGAAATAGTTAAGAGAGAGAATATTGTAAATGTAAAAGTAAAATAGGAGAAAAAATGAGTGGATGTAATAGTAAAAAAACTTTCCTTTTTCGGTAATGAGACATTTTAAATAGGACGCTCAAAATGAAAAATTGGGACACTTCGGACGGGACAAAGGAAGTATTAATTTATGGAGCTAATCAAAGCTCAGATCTTATTCACCTCAAATTCTTCCACGCTATTGCAAAATCTTGAAATCAAACAATATCCAAATTCATCAAATTTCATTCAATAACAAAATATTGTACTACATCTGAATTCAGAACCTTATCCAAAAGCCCTAATTAGTACAATCACAGTAGAAATACTAACCCTAGAACCACCATTTTTTACAACAATCGGAAACTTCTTAACCGCCGAATCCGTACAGAGTCCTTCCCTGCCTCTTCAAAGCATAAACGACGTCCATCGCCGTCACCGTCTTTCTCCTGGCGTGTTCGGTGTACGTCACTGCATCTCTAATCACGTTTTCCAAAAAGATCTTAAGGACGCCGCGGGTTTCCTCGTAGATGAGACCGCTGATCCTCTTCACTCCGCCTCTTCTCGCCAGACGGCGAATCGCCGGCTTCGTAATCCCCTGAATGTTGTCCCGGAGCACCTTACGGTGACGTTTTGCTCCACCCTTTCCCAATCCTTTGCCACCCTTTCCTCTTCCCGACATTTTCACAGATGAGAGAAAATCGAATTGAAATGTAAAGTACTTTGAAATGGCGTGAATGAAGAGAACGTGGGAGGGAGGGGTTTAAAAAGAATAATCTGGGAGGAGGATGGCCGTTGGATCGTACGGATAATCGACGGTTGATAATGGGAATCTCTGTGATCAGCTATTTTATGGGTTTAAGCCGTAGATAGAAAATAAATTGACGGTGGATAAGGCGAATCCTGGGCATTGTTGTGTTAGGGGCGGACTCCTTTGGATCTAGATTTCAAATTTAATTTTTTCTTTTTAATATAAATTTGAAATTTTCAAGTTATGGAAAAATTAACCAAATCAATATTTTAACCACTGAAATTTGATAAGTTTCGCTTTTAACCATTTTTATTTTTTATTTTTTTAGTATTTTTAACCAGCATACTCCCTCCGTCCCACCAATTGCTTCACCATTTTTTTTGGGCACGGGAATTATGGTAATGGGAGGGAAAAAAAATGTTGTGAGTGTAATTTGAAAATAGGAGAGAAAATTAGTGGAGAGAATAATAAATTATAATGGTGTTGTGAGTATTAAAATAATGTAGGAGAGAGAATGAGTGGAGGAAATAATAATATTTTATGTCCAAAAAAAAAAAGGTGAAGCTTCTAACGGGACGCCCTTTTGGGTAATTGGTGAAGCTTTTATTGGGACGGAGGGAGTACTTAGAATACACGTTCGATTTTCAGATATCCTAATATTATCAAAAAAAGTTAGATAAAATTAACAAAACTAACAGAATTTAACTTCATCGATTTTCAGATATCCTAACTTTATCAAAAAATGTTAGATAAAATTAACAAAACTAACAGAATTTAACATCATCCAAAGATCTTAAATTTTATATTTCCTCCGTCTAAGTTAAATGTTGTTACTTTCCTTTTTTACTATGTCTCATTTTAAGATTATTAGTTGTTTTATTATATAAAATTAGTATGCCACCCGTGCGTTAAACGCACGAAAAGAACACTTTTTAAAATTTAAGTTAACCAACAAAAAAAATCAATTTTTTGATTAGCATAAAAGTGAAACAGTTATAATTTTATTTAAAGAAGAAATGCTTATTTAAATATTTCAAACATCTATGAATATTACAAATTTTGAAAAAATTTCTTATAGACAATATTTGTAGTTTCATTGGTGAGGTTTCCTTTGTCATCGCACATTAATATCTTCAATCCATGGCGGTTTGTGACCCTAGACAATGCAACGTACATCTGACCATGACTGAAAATAGGCCTCTTCAAGAAAATGCCAACATTGGAAAGAGATTGACCCTGACTTTTATTGATTGTCATTGCATATGACACAACCAATGGAAATTGTTGTCTCTGTAATTTGAATGGCAACCATATATCTGTTGAAGTTAATGTCATTCTCGAAATAAATATGTTATCACCAACATTACTACCGTTTAGAATCTTTGCTTCGACAATATGATTTTCGAGCCTTGTAATAATTAATCTCGTTTCATTACATAACCCTGAACAATGGTCAATGTTTCTCAGCAACATGACTGGTGTACCGACCTTTAAATGGAGTTCATAATTAGGCAAACCAGAACACTTGATAGTGTTTAAAAACTCGGTCGAATGAAGATCAGCAAAGAAACTGAAGTTATCTTCAGATTTGCAAATAGAATCAGAACTTAAATAAGTCATTTGTTCTGAATGGTTGTACGACACCATATAGGCATTAATGTTCTCAACGACATCCAGTGTTGGAGCAAGAATGGCTCTTCCCTGTAAATAATCAGAATCATTAAAATGCTCAGTAAAATTGGGATATGTGCTTTCATCAATTGATTGTATCAAATCATCTGACTCATTAACAATCAAGTCATCAGGAATCGTTATTGTGGCTTCAACATCATTATCATTACCATATGACCCATCCCCAATACTCAATATACATTATGAGAAAGCCTTGAGTTCAAGTCCACTTTCATCATTTTCCATAGCTTGTAGTCTCATATTCTTGGAAAGCCTCAAAACTTTGACATAAGACCATAAATATGATGACTTGATCATGGCCATAACAACATCTTGTCTGCTACCTTTTGGAATAACTGAAAGTATCTGACGGAAGTTTCCACCATAACTAATGTCTTGCCTCCAAACGGTTAATTCAAGCTATCTGGGTTTTTGAACCTCATTATGTCCCTCAAAGTTCTGTCAAGTGCTTCGAAACAATATCTATGAACCATAGGTGCTTCATCCCAAATTATAAGCTTACTTCTAATCATAAGATCACCAAGAGGAGTACCTTATTTAATATTACATGTTAATCTCCATCCAAAGTTAATGGAATTGCAAACCTGGAATGACCAGTACGACCATTGGGGATTAAGAGTGATGCTATACCACTTGATGCCACATTCAATACGATTTCACCCTTAGATCGTAACCCAAATGAAAGAATCTTCCACAAAAAAGTCTTTTCGGTTCCACTAGATCCTTATAAAAAGAAAACTCGTCCAACATCAAGATCAATGTCATTCATAATAAGGTTGTAAGCATGCCTCTGTTCATCCGTACATAATTTCAATAATCGTTTGTGCTCAGTCTCCAATAAATTTATATCATAGTTCAACTCCTCTAAAATCATTCGATTGTTGAAAATTGATGGATCAAAATCGCTTGGATAAGGCATATCAGGAAAATCACGAAGGCCTTTTCCTCTGCTACGCAAGAGTTTTTTTTCAATCTCCAAGAGAGTAAGATTTTTGATTTCTTCCTCCCTGAGTTGCAATCCTTCATATAAATAAATAAATAAATAAATAAATATATATATATATATATATATATATATATATATATATATATATATATATATATATATATATATATATATATATATATATATATATATATATATATATATATCTCTTGGTATTAGATACTTATTAATTAGTTTAGAATGAATTTTTTCGGTGAATAAGTAATAAAACATTATAAATTTAATTTATTATAATAAAATGGATTACCTTCATGATCTAAAAGACGTTTTTGACTGTAAAGAATGTCCTCTGACAAAAGTTCAAAGCAACTATGCCAAACATATTATGGGCGTGAGTATGATCCTGACATCAATAATCGGACAAACATATATCTCAAACATATTATGGGCGTGAGTATGATCCTGACATCAATAATCGGACAAACATATATCTCAAGCAAACAGGACTTCCCCATTGACTTGCCTCTTTTATCCCATCAACGTACTCCTTATCATCATCAAGCAAACCCAAAGCATAACATGCTTCTCTGAAAGATCCATGTTGTGTAGTACCAACATGTCTAATCTCCTCATAAGAAGTTGGACCTCGAACAACATTTAGCAAAGTTCTCAAATAATACAATTCACCTTGTCCAGGATCAACGAAAAATATCCAATCTTGAAACCGCGAGTTCTAGGATCCCACCTTCTTTCCCTCTAATTCCAAATGAACTTTGTAGGAAACTCAGCACAAGTCAAACTCTTTGATAGATCTTCATATTTTTCATTTGCTTCCATCCATGCGGTAAACATACTTTCTCGTGAAGTTGGACGATCTAGAACTTTATCAATTGCATCATCATCTTGAAAGACAATATTTTGTTCACCTGGTAGATGGAAAGACAATCTTTCAACAAAAGGATTTCTGTAATGAATTTCATATCCCAACAATCTCCAAGCAGCCTCACAAGGCGATATGAATCTACAATCTAAGTAATTCTTTATCTCATCAACAAACGATTTGCTGCCATCATCATTAGTTGTCTTACAGAAAGTTACAGTAACTCTATCTTGTCCTTTGCTTACATATTTGCAAAGATATTTGATAGACCGAGATTGATTGCACCATTCAACATTAACATGAGCCCCATATTTCATCAACAACACCTGACTATGAGGGACTACATATCTGTTGTCAAGGTGTACTCCCTCGACTTTTACCGTACAACCATTATCGGGGCGCTTGTAAATTGGATATCCATCTTCATCAATCACTGTCTTTTCATTGAATTTCTTTGGAAAATATTTGATGCAACGACCCTTAGCCATGCATGGTGAGTTAGGTCTAGCTTTACCACAGGGACCATGAATCATCAAATCCTTCACAGCATTATAATAGTGCGGGTCTATAGATTTATCCGAAAGCTCAGCAGTTATTATTTTGTCAATTCTATCTACGTTAGGAGAATTAGAATCATTTCCAAGCCATAAGATGATATGAACATGTGGCAAACCACGTTTCTGATACTCAATGGTCTAAATAACTGAAACAAATTAAAATTATAAAACATAAGATGATAGTAAAATGGAGTAATTGTTATAATAACTTAGTGTTTAAAAGAGAAGAACTATTCCTTTGTGTGACAAAATTATATTCAAAACAAAAAATGATAAATAATGAAATAAATTCATACCTGCTCGAACTATACCAAAAATTTCTTTCTTTTCTAGATCATCCATTAATTCATCTAACTTGGCTTTAAAAATACGGTACATAATATTAGCCCTATCTTGTGGTTGAGCGTCATTCTTTTTTAGGAAACGCCGAATCTCAAGCCATTTCGGATTACATGTAAATGTAATTAACAGATTAGGATAACCAATCCATCTGCAAATTGCCATATCATCTTGATAATTTTGAATCATATATCTCACACCACCAACAAAGCTAGATGGCATTCTTTTGCCACGACTTGAAGGGTCATGTTCTCCCTTCGCAAGAGCTTCAGTCAAACCTTTATACATTTCACATCGAAGTTGCTTTTGATGTGTCCTCATAAAAGTCAAACGTCCCGTCTCTACCATTGTCCATGTATCAACTAAATATTGTTGAAACAATCTTTCAGATTGGAAAAGATTACCAGACTCTGATTCTCTTTGATGCATCCTATAAGCAAAGTACTCTCTCATGCTCAACTTATAGCGTTTGCCATTTGTTGATTCTGTTTGTACATCCCTGAGGAAAATCTTCTCAATAACCATCTTGTCCAAATAAAAATAGCAAGGGATATTGCAAACCTAAATAAGAAGGATGAAGCTCCGTTATCCTTCGAAGCAACCCTGTCTGTGTCTCATTAACAATATCCCTCTCACCAATTGAATTACCGAAATCGCCGACCAATAATAATGTCACATCATCTTTGGTTGGTAGATCATAGCATCGACCATCAGTTTTTCGCCTAGCAATTAGTTTGAGTCTCAAATTGGTTTCATTTTTTTCATGCAAGCAGACACGGACCATTCGAAATGATTTCACAAGAACATTATTGTCATCAAGAATCTTCTTCAAATCATTAACAATCTCCTCATGCAAACGGTTCTGATTTTATCATCCTTATTTTGTTTCATAAAATAAGAAAATATAATTAAAAAAGAAGAAGAAGAAGAAAGAATCATGCAATAAATAAGACAACATAAGTAAAAAAATTATATACATACCCAATGCAACGAATTCTATTGTCAACTTCATGCTCCGTGTCATAAATATATAACTGAGCAAATTTAGGAGGCTTCCCTTCAGTTGGTATCAGACTACCAATATAATGGTAGTTTTGACCATATATTTTGAAAACAGGTGGACTATTTCCATTATTACCCCATGATCAATCTTACCTCCCATAGAAGTAAATAAGAACATCGTATTATAGGATCGAATGTTGGCCTTAAAAAGTTGACTTTTCTCGAACTGGCCATATAATAAATCTTTAAATAACTGCGGAGGTTCAGGCATTGGAGGTAATTGAACTTTTCCATGCATACAACAACCAGAGTACTTTGGTTCCAACGTTGATTTGCAACGTTTATTCAACCTCTCTGCATACCAAAGCATTGCATTGCAATGGGTGCAAAGGGTCACCAAAATCCATGTACTCTATAATGAAAAAGAATAATTATCAGAACTGATTTAAAAAATATTATTTACATTATAATTATAAAAAACTAAAAAAAATAAAACGTGCCTTTAGTAAAATAAGTTTCATCATCCAAAGTATTGACATTAAATGGAACTGGGGAAACGAATGAGCCTAAATGATTGGATTAACTAAATATTATTAAAATATTGAAAACTAATAAAATAAAAATTGTTATATAAAGATTAGGGAAAAAGAATTATTTTTTCATTTTCTACTTTTATTTGTAGCACAGTTTACTCCCGATTTCAAAGAATTCGCTCGATGAGTAGAATTAAAAACGGTGGATTGATCGGAGCCGATATATGTATAAAGACAAAATTTTAAATAAATTTAAAATTTTAAATAAACTTAAAAGTTTAAAACAATTACCAAATTAATTGGAAAAATAATAAGAGTAGATTGATTTAAGCCAATATATGTATGAAGAAGTAAATATAATCAAATTTAAAAACAAAAAAAATATTAATAATTAAATTCCAAATATAATTATACACGAAATAATTACCCAATTTTTTTTTGTATTAGCAGTAGTCGGTGTAACAAATGACATTTCTTCATCATTGGTCAAGTCAATTAATTCTGACGACAGTGTCCCTATAAAAAAATGAAGAAAAATAATTAAAAATATTTTAATGTCTTTGGCAAATATACATATTTAGAAATGGGAAGGAGGAAGTACCATTTTCTGATATACTACTTCTGAGCACATTTCCTATCATATTCACGAAATAATTTTTTGTCATGAACTTAAAAACACATCAGAACAAAGGAAAAAAATTAATATTACCATTAGTTATATCAGAAAATGGCATGAGTTTAGAAGCTTCACGACAACTTTTCTTTGATGCCGCCACAATCAATATGTTTTGATCCACATTATTTTCTGCAAATAAATATTTTTTAATAAAATAGATGTACAAAATAGCAAAAAAAAATTACGCAAAAATACATATATTAAATAAAATACTTAAAGATTAATGTTAATGCAAATTTTGAAAGCCCAATAATTACATAATAACAATTAAAATCCAAAAAGAAAAAAATAGGCCCAAAGTGTTTTTTTTTTCAAATCACAGTTAACCACATATGTGATTTTTTCAAAGCCAAACACCTAAATATTAATTAAATGTAACAAAAGCCCAAACACCAAAACCTTACCCTAAAATACTATCTCAATCGTATTCTCCAAAATCCTAACCTAAAATCAAACGCTGACCTTTACTTCTTTCCTTTTCAAAGCGAAAATCAACTACAGTTCCTAAGAAATTGAATGAAAAACGATGGATATCAAATTAACGACCTACAACGATTTAATCGAGTCAAGGGAGTTCATTATGAGTTTCGGCTAAAGGTAAATCAAGTCTTGGGACCATGAGCGAGCTTTGATTGTAAACGTTTTCCAAGGATTTGCAAAATCAATTCAGGGGTTAGAATATTAAGGTAAAATATATTAGATCTCGTTTTCAATTTGCAGTTTTATTGTAATTTAAATGTTTTTAGTATACTTAGGTCAAATTTATGAATTATTAGTGGTAGTTGTTTATAATTTATATGATTACTGGATAGAAGAACATAAAAATAATTGCTATGACTTATTTTTCAATTGATTTGTTTTGAAATAGGTTTAGTTCACATTAGATTATAAAACATATCTGCATGCTTGGTTTTTATGAAGAAATAAAATACTTCATAGTTAAATCTGATAGGTTTATTCTATTTTTAAAATATTATAATAAGATATTAATCACTTAAATAAATCCATTACATTTATTCTGAAAATATACAATTTAATGAAAACTAATTTGGTTCTAATTTTTACTTTTATAAAAAAAGAGTGTTTAGAGTTCTTTTTAATATTATATGATTATAATTAAACCTATCAGATTAGGCTATAAAATAACAAATAAAATAGAAAAATAGATAAAAGAAAAGGGAACTTCACTAAAGAAAATATTACATTAAAAAGTTAAAATTAAAAGTAGAAAAGAACAGAAATAAAGACAACACCACCAGAACAACATAAATTAAAACATAGATTAAAAGACACTAGAACCACCATCAAGACCAAATGAGCTTAAAGAAGCACCACCATCACAGACCTATCACCCTTATCAAAGGGTTTCTTCTTAATATCCTCTTTCTTGCAAAGAGGGGGTTCAATAGACCCAAAAAGCTCCAGGAAGTTCCTAATGTATTCAGATAAATCTCTTTGCTCTCTCTTAGATGAATTAGAGAAATTGAATGAACGGCTGGCATCAATAGCATGATGTAAGAGTGAGTTGTGACTCATATGGCGCAACTTACGTTCCGTGTAAGGCTGGAGTGGGCACACATATGTCATGTTAGAGGAATAACAGTTATAGTGAGCAATACGAATTGCTCCAAAATGAAGCTTTTTAGTGCATTCGGTAAATGCAAAATTATGTTCCTCAGTATCATCAGAATCAACTTCATCTCCATAGTTACCCTCATTATTAGCCATTATTTCTTCTTTTGGTAATGTACTAAAGGATATAAGAATGAATTTTAACCTTAAAAATCTCCATATATATACCCATAAACCTACCACAACAGCATTTATGATATTAGTCTTATATCACCCACCAGTCAAAGCAAACTGGTTAACATTTATGAGACATAAAACTTAATACACTAATAGCATTAATAGAGTTTAATTGAAACCTAACCTATTAGTCATTTACTACTTTTGACTGCTATTATAAATTTAGTTCAGATGGACCATGTTTATCTTCTAAGTATAGTGTTTGTATAACACTATTTTAAATATGTATCACTAAGAAAATAAGATGTATATTTATGAAGTGAATGTATATGAATATTGTAATACCAAAAACAGTACATGGCCTATGTGACTTATAGTTGATTTAGCACTTATTTAAACAATAATCAGCAAAATAGATGAATTGAGATAACAAATTTTAAAAAGAATCTAGGAACTTGTAGTCTGATATTTATGTCAATCTAACTAAACGATGTGCATTTATGATATTAGTCTTATATCAAAAGAAAAAAAAACTGGTTAACATTTATGAGACATAAAACTTAATACACTAATAGCATTAATAGAGTTTTAATGAAACATTGAAACCTAACCTATCAGTCATTTACTACTCTTGACTGCTATTATAAATTTAGTTCAGATGGACTATGTTTATCTTCTAAGTATAGTGCCTGTATAACACTATTATAAATATGTATCACTAAGAAAATCAGATGTATACTTATGAAGTGAATGTATATGAATATTGTAATACCAAAAACAGTACATTGATCAATGAAAGGTACAAAGAGATGAAGAACTACAGAAAATTAGGATGGAAACAGATATTTTATGGGCGTACATGGACTAAGGAAGAACAAAGCAACAATATGGTAATAGTACACTACACTATTTAATTTAAGTTTTATTAAAGAAACAATAATTTAAGAATGTGTTAAAGAACAAATTTTGAGTAAATTCAGAATAATTAAAGAATGTGTTAACAAATGAATAGTTAAATTATAAAGGAAAATTGAAAAATCATAAATTATAAAATTGAGTACCTTTTAAGTTCATCTATCTCTGCTACAGAAGAGTCAGCATATAATTTTGTTGCAAAAAATGCATTTGAGATTGTAATTTTACCTAAAATTGTGGTGTGCTAATTAGTACTATTTACATAGACATATATGATGAGGAAATATATATAGAACAATATGCTATAAAATATATTACCATCATAATTTTTAGGTTTGCACAACTGAATCAAGACAACCAAAGGAGGATCACCACATGTCTCAATGAGTCTAAACATTTCATCAGCATATTCACCCCAAATAGTACATCTTAAAGTGTTCTTACTGAAAAAAAAATTGTGAATATACCAACATAAAAATTACAAAAAGTAATTCATATATGTGAAATTTACATACTGCAAATGAAAAAAAGTAATTACCCAATGTTCTCTAGTTCAACTTCTATTAAATTTTCACCTGGACTTTTAAGTTGTTTGTGAATATGTTTGACTTTGCTTTTTCTTACCAACCTCCCAAAAACATCTAAAATATTCAAGGGTTCATTAAAATCTTTGTTGGAAAATTAATAGCAAAATTTTATTAAGAATAGTACGATTGAGTAATATGAATACCTATCAAGCCACATTCATCAACATCAGTTAAAGCTAGTACATCTGAAAAAGACATTAGGCTAAAAATCTTTGTAGGAAAACTTAAGACAGTGACTAGTGACTGAGTAAATATCAGTGTTGTTAAAGAAGATAATTTTCATTGGATGTTCAGTTATACGATACTTTCACCTATTTTCAACTACACTGAAATTTGAAATAAAATAGACTGCATATTCATTAAGTTTAGGACCAAATTTAAGCATAAACATTTTTGGAATGGATGCTTGAATCCTTGCACCGTGAAACATAGAAGGAAATATTCCATAAGATGTTGTAGAGTGTATTTTTTCTAAATTTATGAGAAACATTCTTTTATAATTAAATATGAGATGCTTACCTCTAAATCCACAAGTACTAACTCGTAACTTTCAGGAATCTTTACACCTTCTCTGACCTCCACTTTATATTTTCTAGCAACACAAACATTAATAACCCAGTCAGATCTTCCCCTACGAAGATCTCTTGATAGTGATGCAGGAATAGACATTGTGGAATGAAGAAAAAAGTAAACTAAGAAGAAATAACAATGGAGGAGCAGAGACAGAAGAAAAAAGAATGTATTTCAAAATAGAATGTAAATCTTTATATATTTACCGAAGAAAAATGTTTGGAATTCCATGTTATTTTCCAGAGTTTATTCGTATGTCGTGTATATGTAATTAATGTGCTCTAAATAATTGTTTTGATTGTTGCATTTTTGGACAGTAGATTGTGTATGCAGTAATGATTAGTAGTTGTATCTCAGTATACAAGAGCTTAAATATAGATTCATAAATCGAGAAAGCATGCAACAAAAATATATAGAGAATGCTATTTAGTAATTATTAGTAGTTAGAACATTAAAGTCTTAATTTATTTCCTGTTTTAGAAAGTAGTTTTCCCGCCCATTTTTCTGTTTTAGGAAATTGGACTTAATCACTTCAGCCATTGTATAGTTATTGATATAGAATTAGACTCAATTGTCATTCTTACAACAAAAACTTCCTATCCACTTTCTCACTGCTACTTTACTTTCCATACTCACAACATTTACTTTTTCTTAATTCTCGTGTCAAATCAAACCAAAAACATTAAATCGGGACGTAGAGAGTACCATCTTTTTATTAAACTATGTCTAGTTAATTTTTATTAGTTGTTTCTAACACTTAGGGCTGTAAAAATTTTTAAATCCATACAAACCGTACCAATTATAATTGGTAAATGAAAATCGGTATGCCGAAATATTGGTACAGTACTATCGTACCAATTCTGTATAATTGTTTGGTACACGGTACATAAATTTAATGTTGGTTGGTATACAAAGTATCAATTATAGTTTTTATAAATATTAATTTCATATAAATATTAAATTTTGTATGTATATATATATATATATATATATATATATATATATATATATATATATATATATATATATATATATATATATATATATATATATATATATATATATGAACGAAATAAAAGTAACGGGACAGGCCCAACTAACGATTCCCACTATTTCAGACATCACAAAGACACTGCTATTTAATGGGTCAATCCCTTTACTACAACTACAACTCCAACGGTCCAACAATAAAGATCAGTCGACCTATCTAATTGTCCGACCATCCTTGGTCCCGACCTAGATTCGTCTGAGATACGATCATCAACGTGTACAATCTCTGCCTTGCCAATGCACAAAGTCAGCTCGACCTCGAATAATCAGGCAACCTCGACCTACAGAAATGTGCGTCTATCTACAACTCAATCTGTAACTGTCTCCTACAATCACGGAGATCGTTACGCCTGCATTATCTACAAGATTTAAGGGATTCCTTATTAACCTATTGAGCTCCTATATATACCAGACTACGTCCAACGTAAAAAGTTAATGTGTCTTCTTGGCTATTTTGAGATTACGTTATTTCCATACAGTTCTATACAAACTCATAACACCACATCTCTTCATCACGTCGGAGGGTATTAGCTGAATACCACCCCAACTAGTCGTTTGTTCGTGTTTTCAAGTCATAGTTGATGGGGATCAACCTATTGCTGGACTAAGGCTGATCTTGATCGCTTCCTTGTCATCAGTTTGGTTCCATTATCGGGAAAAGATCACGCTATACTTTGAAACTTCGCCTAGTCACTAGGGATGGCCAAACCGGACCGGAACCGGACCGGAAAACCGGACCGAAAAAGCCCGGAACCGCCATGAACCGTCACGAAAACCGAAACCGGGGTAACCGGAACCGGTTTGGAGCCGGGCCGGTTAAGGGACACCAAAATGGTGAACCGGATCGGAAAAAGCCCGGAACCGGACGAAAATTCATTGTTTTTCAATAGAACCGGACCAGAAAAAGCCCGGAACCGGACGAACCGGGGAGAAAACCGGAACCGGATTAACCAAAACCGTGAGCAATCCGGGCTGGTTAAGGGTCATACATTTTCCAAATCGAAACCGCCGGTTCCGAACCGGAACCGGGCTCGGAACCGGTTTTGGTCATCCCTACTAGTCACAAACATGGTCTCAGACGGACATACTACTACTGCCTCTAGTGAACCACAACGTGAGAATGTTGGGGGAATCATTAATATGGGTACAGGAAATCGAACCGCTAATTTACCTCCTCCTCCACTGGGCACCCCACCAGGAGGGCCACTCGATCCAACAGCGTGGTGAAATTATCCGGGATCCGGCTCGCGCGCGGAGGGGCCCCGTGCATCTCGCATTTTTGTTTGCGTCGCGTTGCGGGAAAGTTCGCCCGGATCCGAGAGGCAGCGCGTTCGCGCCCCGGCATCTGGCTCATTCCCGCTTTGCAGCGATAGTTGGGAGGTGTCTCGCCGTGTTTTTGCTTGTAGAGTCGCCACGCCGTTTTTATTAATCCCAAAACATTGAAAAAGGGCATCAGTTTAAAAATAAACTGTTTTTGTTGTGTGATGAGATTTTGAGTTCGGAGGTCAGATGACTCATCGGGAAGAGAATATTAGAATCTTAGAGCTCACTCGAGTCGCCTCGTAAAACGAATCTTTCGAATACCCCTAATATTCTTTAACTGTTGTGTGTGTGTGTATGTATGTGCTTTTAAAAATGCATGCTGTGTCGGATGTCTACATTGTACACTGCTTTATTGAAATGTATTGAAATAGTATAGGAAGGAAGCCTTACCAATGTTGGTTCGTGTCTGTCTTCCGCAGGGGAATAGTGTTTGAGGTCGGAATAGTGTTCCGGTACGGACCGGGATTGCTTCGAAAAAGGGGCCGGTTGTCTGCGGACAGAGTTTTGGCATGCGTTGGGATCGCAGGGATCACTCGGGAAGAGTTTCGGCGTGCGTTGGAATCGTTGGTTTGATTCGGGCAGAGGTTCGGCGTGGTTTGGGATCGTTGGTTTGATTCGGGGCAGAGGTTCAGCGTGGTTTGGGATCGCCGGTTTGACTCGAAAAGAGCCGGGACGCCTCGGGAAAGACCAGGCAAGGCCTCAGAGTACCACGAGGGGCCTCAGAGTACCTCGAGAGTGCCTCGGGGCAGCGCGGAAGGGTCGCGGGAGCACTCGGGGAGGCTTCGGAGCACCGCGAGGGGGCTCAAAAGGCCTCGGAAGGATCCGAAAGGGGCCAGGAGTGCCTCGAAGGGTCTTAGAGGGGAGCCTGAAGGCTGGGGGGAGAGGAGAGAAGAGGGAATTGTGTGAAAATGAGGGAGGGGGAGCCCTCTATTTATAGTGCCAGAAAACTGCAAGAAGGTCCGTACGAACCTTCTAGGTAATCTAGTTTTTTGGTTTTCCTCGATTTGAGGGAATCTGTTATAATTGAGAATATTCTGGAATGATGATGTCTCCTTTGCAAAGAGGTCCATACGAACCAACTAGGCATGCAAAGAGGTCCGTACGGACCAACCATACATTCCAGTAATGATGTTCCCCGGGATTTGAGGGAATATTGTGGACTTTAAGGGGATTCAGTAATTATTAAAATAAAGAGGTCCGTACGGACCTTATTTGCTTTTCCAATTTTCTGAAAATTCCCAAGAGGACCTTTTGTCCCTTTTTATCCCAGAAAGGTTCCTCCCTTGTTTTGGCTTGGGGTTTTTGAGGGCTTTGAGTGTCAAAGGTCTTCGAGACTGCGTTTGTGAGTCTACGGTGTTTCCTGTGTACTCGGGAGAGGGTGATCCAGATTGGGGTACTTACAGAAGCCCCTCGACGATGTCACTTATGGAGGAAGTGGGGTCGTCGATAAGATAAGGGTCCTAATCTGGATCGCGTGCTGAGAGAGGAAGTGACCGTGTAGGTCGATGGGAGGACGTGGCGGTGTCCTGTTGTGTGACCGTTTAGGTCAATTGGCTGGACCCTGTGATAGGATTCCTACGTATCCCTGGCGGGAATCAAGCCTGATCGTAGTTCGTGTGTGGGGTGAGTGTTGTTGTGTATGAGGACGTGAGATGTCCTCTGAATGGAACTCTGTGCGTGGATGTGGTGGCATCCTGTGAGTGACCGCATAGGTCAGTGGTAAGGACGTGGTGGCATTCTGGGTGACCGCAGAGGTCGATGGTAAAGACGTGGTGGCATCCTGGGTGACCGTATAGGTCGATGGTAAGGACGTGGTGGCGTCCTGGGTAATCGTATAGGTCGATGGTAAGGACGTGGTGGCGTCCTAGGTGACCGCATAGGTCGGTGGCTGGACCCTGTGATAGGATTCCTACGTATCCCTGGCGGGAATCAAGCCCGATCGTAGTTCAAAGGTCATGAAATTGTGAGTGTATGTGGGCATGGTGGTGCCCTGAAGTGTCGTGTGACCACCGAGGTCGACTGTGAGGACGTGGTGGCGTCCTAAGATGTGTAATCTTATGAGAAGATGGGTTAATCTTACGAGAAGATGGGTAATCTTATGAGAAGATGGTTAATCTTACGAGAAGATGGTTTGTGACCGCCGAGGTCGACTGTGAGGACGTGGTGGCGTCCTAAGATGTGGTGACCGCCGAGGTCTATTGTGAGGACGTGGTGGCGTCTGAGATGGAAATTTTACGATTTTCAGATCGGGTGGTTTAAGGCCTTCCGGTCCCGGGGGATAATCATTTGGGAGGTTTATACGGTCTTTGGACCAGAGTGGTTTAAAGCCTTAGGGCTAGGGCACGGTGATTTGGGAGGTTTATGCGGTCTTACGGGCCGAGTGGTTTAAATGGAAATATATCATGAGAGACTTGGAGATTGTATGTAAAGGGGACTTGTTCGTCTTGCATTGTGGTTGTGCCATGCGTGAGGACTTGAATCGTCTTCTAACCGCGGTTTGTCATGCGTGAGGACTTGAATCGTCTTACATTGCCGGGTGTGCCATGCGTGAGGACTTGAATCGTCTTACGGCTACGGGTGTGCCATGCGTGAGGACTTGAATCGTCTTACGAGTTGCGGATGTGCCATGCGTGAGGACTTGAATCATTGCGGTATCTTACAGGGACTTGAATCTTGATTGCGGGTGTGCCATGTGTGAGGACTTGAATCGTCTTACATCTTTGCCGGTTTGCGGAGCGTGGTTGCCTTGTGCTTTGATTGCGAGAGGTGTAGATGCCTCGTGCTTTGTCCGCCAGGGAGAAGGTTGGACTTACGATGACTGCCGGTGTTCATCCGTTGGGGATTTATCGTGGCCTTGTAGGGGCTTTTTCTGCTGAGAAGGTGACTTCGGGCTTACTTTGATGGCCGGTGCTTAAGTTGCCGTTTGGTGTTTTGGAGGCGTTTTGTGCCTTGGGATTAGTGCTGGGAGGTGCTGGCTCCTTTTGCGCTTGTTTCACCATTTAATGGGCGAGGTCCGGGCTTACAATGACGGCCGGTGCTGGGGATATGCGGTCTTGTACGACTTCCCTTTTGACTTCTTTCGGGAAGGAGCTCGGGCTTACTTTGATGGCCGGTGCTTGCGTTGCCGTTTAGTGGGCGAAATTCGGACTTACGATGACGGCGAGGTTCTTGAATTGCCGTTGAGTGGGCGAAGTCCGGGCTTACACCGATGCCGGTAGGCGGTTGCGTTGCCGTTGAGTGGGCGAAGTCCGGGCTTACACCGGCGCCGGTTCTTGAATTGCCGTTGAGTGGGCGAAGTCCGGCTTACACGACGGCCGGTTCTTGAATTGTCGCTGAGTGGGCGAAGTCCCGGCTTACACCGACGCCGTGGTTGCGTTGCCGGGCTGAGCGGGCGAAGTTCTGGGCTTACACCGACGGCCGGTTCTTGAATTGCCGCTGAGTGGGCGAAGTCCGGCATATGCGACGGGTGGTGGTTGCGTTTCCGTTGAGTGGGCGAAGTCCGGCTTACACCGACGGCCGGTTCTTGAATTGCCGTTGAGCGGGCGAAGTCCGGGCTTACACCGACGGCCGGTTCTTGAATTGCCGCTGAGCGGGCGAAGTCCGGCTTGCACCGACGCGCCGGTGGTTGCGTTGCCGTTGAGTGGGCGAAGTCCGGCTTACACCGACGGCCGGTTCTTGAATTGCCGCTGAGTGGGCGAAGTCCGGGATTACACTGACGGCCGGTGGTTGCGTTGCCGTTTAGTGGGCGAAATCCGGACTTACACTGACGGCCGGTTCTTGAATTGCCGTTGAGTGGGCGAAGTCCTGCTTACTGACGTGATGATGAACATTATGGGCCCAAGCCCATGGACACTGCGGCCGTGACCACCGGCCGGGCACACTGCCGCCGCGCGCTAGAATCCTGCGAGCCGGCTTTGCCTCTTGCACGGGCGGACCCTTGATTTTGCCAACAGTAGGGCCGGGCCAAGCCTTCCGTGTTTTTAGGCCCGTATAGCCCATCCCGCCGCCCGCCTCTTCGCCCAAACCAGCATTAAGTTTAACATGTTTAATTTGTAATTTTAGCCAAAATGAGAGTTGTGGGATTCGAACTTGGGACCTTTGCATATGAAAGCTTGAACTAAACCACTAGTCTAACATCTTGTTTGTGTCAAGTTTAAAAATACTTTCTATTAATATAAATTAAATTCGAAATTTATTACTTTAAATAATTATAAAAAATAACTTGCTTTTTCTATTATAATTTAAAATAGCTTAGAAATAACTCTTTTTAAAAATAATTATTTTCAAATATATTATTAAACGAAAGTATATACTTATTGAGTATTGAATAATATTAAATTTTCATTTCACAATATTATTAGATATAGTATAGTTAGATAAATATTTAAATGTTTTTTACAATAATTTATTGAAGAAAGTAATTTTTAAATTTTAAATTTTAATTACTTTATTCAATAAATATAAGCATGACAGATTTATTTCCTTGAATTAATATTAAAATTTGGATTCTTCAACAAAAGTTATCCTTAGTCCAGTGGTAAGCCTCCTATTATCACTCAAACAACCTGTGTTCGAATCCCTCCTTTCCTATTAATATTTTGAAAAAAAAATGGGTAAAGCCGCCCAAACTCCGTCAACCCACGGCCGGACGGCAAACGGTGCGGGCCGGATCCTACCCAGATAGGCGGACCGGAGCGGGCTTGGCCCGCGGGTCTCTCAATTGTGGGTTGGGCTTCATTCGTTATCCGCGTGCTGCTTTCAAACAGGCCGGGCCGGCCCGAATGTTCATCTTCACACTGACGGCCGGTGGTTGCGTTGCCGCTGAGCGGGCGAAGTCCGGGTTTACACCGACGGCCGTTCTTGAATTGCCGCTGAGTGGGCGAAGTCCGCTTACACCGACGGCCGGTTCTTGAATTGCCGCTGAGTGGGCGAAGTCCGGGCTTACACTAACGGCCGTGCTTGAATTGATGGGTTAAGGACCATACCGCATCAATCTGCTTGAAATAGGCCTTTGGACGCCCGGTGGGCAAAAATTATAAGGGCGTAAAAGTACTTTGGCCCTTCGTTGCAAGAAAGGTCCGTACGGACCAACAGGGATCTAAAGAGGTCCGACGGACTGTGGTTGAATTTTACAGTTCCCATATTTTGACTGGGTTTAAAACCGAGGCACCCCCTTCATTTCCTTCTTCCAGTTCACGAACCAGCCGAGAGAGAGAGTGAGAGAACTCCATTTTTACACCAAAATCTTCCATTTTTAGCTTGAATTGCTTGCAATGGCGGAAGGATCAAGGAGGGGGCGTCGTCAACGGAGTCAAGAAGTGATCGAGCAAAGGATGGAGCTTCAAAGAAATTGGATCTCCTTTGTGCCTTCTTCGAAGAATTCGGATGTGTTGTATCCGAATTCGGAGGTGCATAATCGGCGAGTTAGGAACGCCGGGGAGGTAAGAAATCAATTTCGTCTTGATTCCTTGCTTGAAATTTTGAATGCTAGAACTAGGTTTTAGTTTTTCGCATATTTGGGGATTTTGTTGTTTGTCATGCTTTTTGTGAAATTCTTGATGAATTGTTGAAATTGAGCATGTAAAAATTGTGGGTATGTGAATTTTGTGCAGAAATGTGTAGATTAGCTCTTATTTGTGAAAATAAAGTGCCTCTCTAATGAAATGCATGCTTTGGTGTTTTGTACCTTATGCTATTTATGTATGTACATTGTGAGAAAAATTGTCATGTAGTGACAAATTTTGTAAAAAATGTGACATGTGCCGTGTTTTGTGACGGGTTTTGTCTGAAAGTATGTACCGTGTAGGGACGGACTTTTTGAAAATGTGTCACGTAGTGTGTGCCGTGTTTTTGGTGACGGACTTTGTGGGGAAAATATGTGCAATATGTGTCGTGTTTTGTGACGGGTTATTTGTGCTTTGCCGTGTTGGGACGGACTTTTGTGCTTTGATTTTATTTTGGTATTTTGCATTAAGAATCTTTGTGGCGACGTACCTTTGCTGTGTTTACCTGCAGGATGAGGGGCTTTTGGCTGGGAAAGCCAAGAAGATGAAGACTCGGGGATCGCTCGAGGCTGTAGTCGAGTTGTGGCAGCAGATGCTGAATATCTCTGTGGATGGCAGGCCGAGCCCCAGGAGGCTGGTCTATGATTCTGGCTTGGGCGTGTTCGTGGAGAACTTGGCCGGAGTTTCTGACACGAGGAAGAACAAGAGCATCTTCCTGGGTCTATCTGAGTATTGGTGGGATACCACCCACACCTTCCATCTGAGTTGGGGCGAGGTGACGGTGACGCCTACCGATTTTGCTGCTATCACTGGGCTTTCCTTCAAAGGAGGGCCAGTTCGGTGGAGGGATAGGATAGCTGAGGACGTGCTGACTGAGCTGCTGGGCTTTGCGCCTCTTCCTCGTAGGGGCCTAGGGATGTTGTACAGCGATGTGGAGACGAGGATTACGGCACGGTGTGGGGCCTATTGTCGGGGGTACCGGCCGAGGTGACTGCGGAGCGGGTGGCGCGCTCCTTTCTGTGGTTTGCCCTTTCTGAGACTCTGTTCTCGAACCACGCGACCACGGCTCCTTTCGCTCTGCTGGAGAGCTTGATTGATTTGGAGAGAGTCTGTGATATAGCTTGGGGCGAGGCGGGCCTGGCCGAGCTTTACTTCTCCTTGGACCGGTTCAGCAGAGGTGTGGCCAGTTCCTTGGCTTGTTTTGATTTTGCTTTGGAGGTATGAGTTTATTGCTGCTTTTGATTAGCAACCTATCATTTTCTCCGTTTTCTTTTGCACTGAGCCTTTTCTGCTTTTGTCGCAGGTGTGGTTTTACGAGATCTTTCAGTGTTTCCCGTGGGATAGAGATCCTGGGGCCATAGCGGCCTATCCTGCTATGTTAGGTTGGGCCCGCCCGGCGAGGAGGAGGAGGAGGACCAGCAGGGGGAAGCTCACCATTACCTACGGGGAGGTGTAGGCACATTTGGGGAGAGATAGCCCGGAGGAGTTCGTTCTGTATCCCTGGGCTCGGTATGAGGCTGATGATTTTGAGGGTGCTCCCCTGGTGACGGTGCAGCGGAAGATGCTGTGGGGCCTGACCTGCGATGTCATGTACTTGGGAGAGAGGGTCTTCTGGCAGCATGGCCCGGGTATGCTTCCCTTGGCTCTGAGGGACCCGCCTTTTGGGATGTTGGATTCCCAGGATATGAATGTGTTGGAGTTTTAGAGGTATTTGGGCGGCGTGGGTGCCGATGAGTTTGTTTTGTATCGAGAGGAGTATGGAGCCTTCGTGAGGAGGAAGTTGAGAATGCCACAGGTGTTGGCAAGGGAGAGGGAAGCTGGTCCGCAGGGTCCCCAGAGGTTCCGGTGCCTGGGTCAGATTTTACATATGTCCGTGGGGATTCCTCGAGGAGGAGGGTGTCTGTACCCGTCCCTAAGCAGGCTCCTGCTGCCTACCGAGTGGATCCTGACATGCCGGTGAGTGTGCTTATCTTTTCCATCTTGGCATCTTTTCTGTATTTTTCTCTTTTTGTTGAGTATGACTGTATTGATGAGCGTTTCTTTGGCTGCTTGCTTGTGCAGGTCCCGGGGAGAGCCTATGATATGCTGACCCGCCGTTATGTGGCGATGCGGTCCTTCGCGAAGAAGATGGCGTCGAAGCTGTCTTGCCGGTCTTCGCGACGTGTGCCGGCGTACGAGCCGATGCCTTCGAGGCATTCTGTGGACGTTCCTCCGCCGAGGTTGAGCCTGAGCCACGGCGGGAGAGGGACCTTTGCGGGGCGGCATAGCATGGATGCCGGACGTCCCTCGGGAGCTCAGAGGCCGTTGCACCCTTCATCAGTTCTTTCCCCCGCCGGATGCACAGGGTGAGGGTTCGTCAGAGCATGCCTACTTCGATCCTTTTGTCGGGTTCAATCCTTTCGAGTATCTCGAGTACCTACCCCAGGTCCGACGACGAGGGTGTGACTGGCGAGTTTACCGGGATGCCTGACTTCTCGCTTGAGGATGTTGATGATGATGATGATGATGAGTCAGATTAGGGCTCATTTGCTTTCCCTCTTTCCATATCTCCCCCTCTTTTTTTTTATTTAGCAACATACATTTATGGGTACCTGTAATAAAACACTTGTATTTGCATGGCAAAAGTATTTTATTTTAAGATGTAATGTTGTATTTGTGATTCCCGGGAATTGTCCTAGGAATGGTTGCTATTTTTTTTTGTGCATGCCATGTGAGCTGAGAGTGCGTTTGTGGGTAGTGTATGCTTGCCGGAAATGGCTTTGGCCAGTGTTTGGGCAGTTTGAAGCAAGGTCCTGCTGGGGACAGTGGTTGTTGGCCAGTTTGCTAAGAAAGTGGGGCCAGGATGCAATAAGGTCCGTACGGACAGACCTAGGTTGCAAAGAGGTCCGTACGGACCAGCTTTACTTTTGGGGAGGAAATAAATGCTTTCCGAATGTCTGGACTTTCCCCACTCCTCATTTGCAGCCATTTTCGAGCTTTCTCCCCATTTTCTCTAGGAACCTCCATTTTTGCCATGGATTCTTCGTACGTTCCAAGAATTTTGCCAAGGCTTTCGCAGGAGCGGCAAGCACACTTCCTTGAGCAGCTGAAAACGTGGATGCGACGCCGTATGAGGCATCAGAGGTGGGCTTTCGAGGTAAGGTTTCGACTTTGATAGGTTTGGTCTTTTAAGGAGTTGGTTCCTGATTGGGAGTTGTTGCGGGCTGCCGCGAAGTTCTGGGATGTTAGGAGGCATGTGTATTGCTTCTCCTACAATGAAATGGTGCCCACCTTCGAGGATTTTCGGGATTTGATTGGAGGACCGGAGGCGGAGGCTATCTCGCTTCCTTTGATTGGCAGTGCTGCCGTGTGTGTGAAGCTTGCAGGCTTTCTTCGAACTTCATTGGAAGAAGTGCAGGGCATGATCCTTGATTTGGGTCATATTGACATTTCTGCGCTGTCGGAGCGGTTCATGGTTGATGATGAGAGTGATGTCTCGTGGGATACATTCGCCTTGTGCGTGATAGCGACGCTTTTCATGGTCAGCTCCCTTGATGTTTGCGATGGTGCTTTGCTAGACGTAGTTGGGCACTGCAGAGCTGGAGAGGATATTGTCCTGTTGGTGCTAGGGGAGACTCTTCATGGTATCGATCGTCTGGCGACTGGGGATCGGTTCATGAGAGGGGGAAGCCCCGCTTTGCTTACCTTGTGGCTGCGAGAGAGACTTCAGGCCATGCCCGAGGCTCCGACGTCGTTTAGCCGTGGTCGTTTGCTCGGCGACCTCTTGTATTGGATATGGATCAGTCTGCCTGGGAAAGATGGATGGCACAGCTTGGTACGCATCAGATCCGTTGGTGGGTTCCGCACTGGGGGATCGAGACTAGGAGGGCCTTGCAGGAAGGGTCCTATGTTATCAGAGTTCCAGGTTTGTCTTGGTCCTCCTTCTATATTCCGTCGCTTGTTTCCCGGCAGTTTGGGATGAAGCAGGAGCCTTTGTTGGGCTGGGATGACCTTGCTACTGCGGAGGTAGTTCCTCTTTGTATGGCCGCTTTAGGTGTTCTTCTGTATTTTCTGAGGGTATGGAAGTACTCCGCTTTCCCTCAGGTGGTGATCCTTAGACGTCGGGAGAGTGTCGTATTGACGACCCAGTACCTGGCCTGGTATGAGCAGCGTGTTGGGCAGTCCCAAGTGGCTTTGGGGAGCAGGCATGGAGCGATTCTGGGGCTCGGTTGCCGTAGTAGCTATTGCCTTAGGAGTGCCGAAGCCTGGTCTGACCCTCAGGATGTGACGGGAGACACTTTGTTTGACTATGAGACTAGAGTTGACCGACTGACCGAAAGAGGTCCTCTTTTACAGACTCGCAGGGAGGAGATCCGAGCCGAAGCACGGGCGAATGAAGCCCTGAGAGCTGTTGGATTGTTTGACTCTACGGGGAGGACCACTGATCTCGGACTGAGAGACGCAGAGTTGGCTCGCGTGGAGCGAAAGAAGACTCGTTAGGGATGAGGGAAGAATGGCGAGGGGACAAGCGCAGATGGCGCGGAATGACCTCCTAGGTATCCATTCATTGCATTTGCAAACACATTATTTGTTAAATGTATTAAGCTGTCTTTTAGCATGTTGTGAATTTGAGAGTAGACCGTGCTTGAACTCATCAAGAAATGTTGTAACCGTTAGTGATTTGTGATTTACTTTTAAAGCTTTGTCGAGACGCAAGATCTCTTGTTCGCTTTTTGTTTCTTTTGTGCACCTTGACGGCGTCCATCTTTGGACTTTTCTGTTGCATTTGCGGACTGAAGCAGCCTGGGCCTTGACGGCAATCCCCTTTGCTTGGGCTTTGTGCTTGGCTGAGAGGTTGGATGATCCCCTGACAAATCGTTTTGACGGTCATTTCTGTAGCTTACCTGCCTCTTGCTTGTTGGCGTCGGGCTCTTGACCTCAATTTCGCAGCTTCTGCTTGAGCTCTTTTTTTTTATTTTTATTTTTTAGAGCCCTTGCTCGAGCTTTTTTTTTTTTGAAGCGCGTGAGGGCGAAGACAAGCCCCTGGCTTGGAAGTAGACATGGGTCAGTCGTTTGACGTTGAGTGACCTTCGGATGTCCTTTGATGTTGCCGCCGTTGTTTGACTTGGTCAAGGTGACGTTGGGGGCGTGCTCTTGGAAAGTGTGTAGTTTGATGGAGGTCTTGATCGACATTCAAACTTTTGACTTTTTTGTGTGTTTTTAGACCGGACCAATTAAGGTTGCCTACGTTCCTCTCTGACTAGAGGGCTCGTGTCCTGCGTAGTTTGACACTACATGGAGTGCCAAGAGATGCACAATTGTTCTTCTTTAGGCGAAGTATCTGCGGAGTTTGCTTCCGTTGATTGGATTCATGAAGGGATTGCCGTCTAGGTCTGTCAGCTTCATGGCACCTCCGGAGAAGATCTTTTGAACCACGAAAGGGCCGATCCATGTTGGTTCCCATTTTCCCAGTGGGTTGGTTCGAGTGGGAGGCTTGTCTTTGAGTACAAGGTCGCCTTCCCTGATGTCTCGGGACTTGACTTTCTTGTCGAAAGCTCTAGCCATCCTGCTTTGGTAGGCTCGGACGTGTTCCATGGCCTTTAGTCGTCGCTCGTCTAGCAGAGCCAGTTCGTTGTGTCGGCTTCGGAGCCATTCGACTTCGTTGACGTCATTTTCCAGCAGCACTCGGAGTGAGGGAATTTCCAATTCAATGGGAAGGACTGCTTCCATCCCGTATGTCAGGGCGAATGGGGTTTCTCCCGTGGCCGTTCTGATTGATGTTCGGTAGCCCCAAAGTGCAAGGTACAGCTTCTCAGGCCAATCTCGTCCTCGGGTGGTCATTTTTCGGATGATCTGTTCGAGAGTCTTGTTTGCTGCTTCTACGGCGCCATTCGTTTGTGGCCGGTAGGGAGAAGACTTGTGGCGTGTGATCTTGAATTCGGCCAGCAGTCTGTCGCATTCCCCTTCGAAGTGTGAGAAGTTGTCTGATATGACCTCGTTCGGGATGTCGTATCGGCAGATGATGTTTTCCTTGAGGAAATGCGCGACTTTCTTGGAGGTGAGTACCTTGTAAGACTTGGCTTCGACCCATTTGGTGAAGTAGTCGATGGCCACTAAGATGAACTCGTGACCGTTGCTGCCTGGCGGAGCAATTTTCCCGATGACGTCAATTCCCCATGTGGCGAAGGGCCAGGGTGTAGTCATGCAGTAGAGATCGTAGGGAGGTAGATGATTGAGGTTGGAGAACCGTTGACACTTGTCGTAGCTTCGGACAAAGTGGATGCAGTCTGCCTCCATGGAGATCCAGTAGTAGCCCATCCTGAGAATGATTTGCATCAGGGCTCTGGCGTTCATGTGGGGACCGCAAGCCCCATTGTGGACTTCGTTCATGAATTCGCTTGCTTCTTCCCCGGGCCGATGCAAATAAGTAGAGTGGTCCTTGGTAGCGTTTCTTGTACAGCATGTCCCCAAGGATGACAAAGTGAGAGGCGAGGCATTTTAGGGCCATAATGCTCTTGGCTTTGACCCCTTCCCTGTGTTGGCCTTTCTCGTTCATGAAGGCGGTTTCCCCGTTCTTGAGGTATGGGAAGATATGGTTGTGCTGAAAATGGCTTCGGACTTGCGTCTCTTTGGCTCTTCAGCAATCTCGCAAATCGCTGTGATTAAAACCTCCTTGGCAGCTTGGGCCCGGTTTTTCTCTCGTTTGACAACATGCTTAAATATTTGCTTGATGCATTTATTCAATTAATGTGTTTGCTTCTTTGTGTAGATGAATTGTTATTAACTGTTTTGATTAGTTAACTCATCATTTGTTAAAGATGCAATGAAAAGATATTTAGAAAGGTCGGGCCTTTTATTGAAAGCATAAAGGTTGTACATTGTTGATTATGGACTCACGATCTTCCGGCTTAGGGCCATCAGATGACTCGAAAGACATGAATTCACAGACAACAAGACTCGAAGCTAGACTATAGGCGACGAGGGATTGGACCAGGCTTCATTACTCTTGGCAGGCTGTAGCTCTAGAGGGAGTAGTGATGGCTCGGGTGGCCAATCTTCCATTGGCACGAGTCCCGGAAAATAGCTTACATGTGGTTCGACTTCAAACCAGATCACGGAGGTTTTTGGTTGCTCCCCTGATGACGTCCCTCCATTAGTGTTGCTACCAGTCCTTGGGGGTCTTTGATGATAGAAGTCACCGAGGGCTACTTCTAAGAGGGCGAAGCATTCGCTGATTCGGAGTTGATTCTTGCTGATGTTGATCATTTTCATAGAATCCGCCTCTTTATCTGGGATCTTTGCTTGGACAACATTTACAATGTCTGATTCGAGGGGGCATGCTATCTCTCCTTCCCTGATTAGGCCTTGGAGGAGGTTGCGCCAATGTTCATCTAGGTCTGACACCGGAATGTTGAATTGAACTATGCTGTGATGGCTGTCCCCGTGAGATCCGAGAGTGTCGGCCAGAGGGTTGTCCTGTACCGGTGGATCGGTGATGAGCCAGTTTGCAAGAGGGTTTTCGGCGAAGTAAGGGTCTACTCCTCGGTCAATCTCCATCTGGGCATCCATCTCTTGATCCTCTCTTACGCATTCTTCGCAGTCACAGATGTCAGAGTTGTCGTCTTGACCCATGAGTTCTTCGATTTCCAGCTCATCGCGGCTTAGAGCGTGGATGTAAGGATCCACTTCGTAGCGGGACAGGATTGGAGACTCATCTGGAGAAGAGTATTCGGTCATGTCGGGACCTTCTTCTGGGTCATAGCTTGCCGGCCAAGCGCTTGCCATTGTACTGCTTCCGCGGATCACCTCGAGCACTCCATTAGCATTGATGAATTTCACGCATTGGTGAAGAGTAGATGATACCGCTTTCATCTGATGTATCCAAGGTCATCCCAGCAAGGCAGAGAAGGTTGGTTTGATTTCCACGACTTGGAACTCTACCGACTCCAGCTGTGCATCAAATTGAATCCTCAGATTGATGACTCCTACGATTGGTCGTGCAGTGGAGTCGTAGGCTCGGATTACCCGGGGTGAAGGCCTTATCAGGGAGCGGTCGATACGGAGTCATTTCAGTGTGCTCAAAGCGATGATGTTGACTGCGGAGCCGTTATCAATCAAGACGTTCAGGAGGAAGAACATCTCTATTTTTATGAGGATGAGGAGGGCTTCGTTGTGTCGATTCTCACATATCGGCAAGTCATCGTCTGTGAAGGCCAGACCGCTTCCTGTGCTACCATTTGACTCAGTCTCCTCTGGGGAGCGTTCGATCCATCCATTTGTATGCCTTGGTCGGGGCAAAGATCGTAGGGAGACAGTTGACCTTGGGTGTTCTTGTCTGGATTCCCGGTCACGAGACCTTTTGACTCTGGTTTCACGTTCCTGGGCCATAGCGAGACAAAGATGCCGACGGTTTCAGAAATTGCAGGGGGTCTGCTCTCGCTTGGAGTTTCTTCAAAGGCTATTGAGTTCACCTTGTCATTTCGGGGGAATGGATTTCCGATGGTATTGGGGCCACGAGGGCGTTCCAACTTTCCTTCTTCGATTAGCCCCTGGACCACCTGCTTTAGTACGAAGCAATTGTCGGTGGTATGGCCGGGGTAGTTGTGGAAGGCGCAATGCTTGCTCATTTCCATGTTGGGTTTGGGAGTCTTTGGTTGAAAATTCTCGAGAGATTTGAGAAGATTTCGCTCCACCAAAGCTTCAAATACTTGGCCCAGGGGCATTTCGAGATTGTCAAAATGCTGGAACTGTGGGAAGCGAGGGGGATTGTTATTCCTTGGGGCTGCTTGATCGCGGTTTACTTGAGCTCCATTCTGGATGTAGTGTACTGTTCTGTGAATGTGTGCCCAAAATTTTGTGTTTGTTGGATTCACGCGAGTTTGAAGACATCCGGTTTAATTTGAAAAACGGAGTCGCCACGCCATTTTGATTACCTCAAAATTTTGAAAAAAAGGTTTTATGGGTTCGGAGGTTAAGTTACCCCTTGGGAAGAACGGATCGTCGTTCACCCAAGGTGCCTTGCCGGAGCAAGTCTCCCAAGATCCCATTAATCGTGCTTGCTTGCGTGCTTTCTTGTGTGCATGTGTTTGAAAATAAGGAGGGAATGTCCCAAGTCGTCTTCCGGACGTACAAACCATTTGTTGGTTGTCGCTCGGGATTTCTTGGATTTTATGTATTCGGGATTATGATCCCGCCCTCATCTTGGACTTGTGATCATCGCATTTTTTGGACCTTGGGACTTACGTGATCGAGAGAATGACTCTCTTCATAGTCAAAGATGAGGTTCTTTAGAAAAGGAGGGTCCTTAGCCCATCAATCCTACACTTTAAGATGGTCGAGCTCGTATAGATGCTTCATACTCATCTTAAGTGATAATCGGAGATATAGGGTTCAAAGGTGTCCCTTTCTAAAGAGATTATGAAACCTTTATGGAAGGAACGATGTAAAGATAGGATCTTTTACATCGGTCCGTTCCGAGGTTACTAATGGGGGCATGGGGGAATGTATGTAAAAATGACATTTTTAATGAAAAGATGACATTTTTGGGTTACAAATGATGCATTTGATTCAAAGAAATGATCTTTATTGCAAATGATGCATAAAGATATGATTTTTATGCAAATGATGCATTTTCATGAAGAAATTGGAATTCATTATGTAAATGATGCATAAAGATTGCATTTTGAAAAGCATATGATGCTAGTTTATGGTAAAGACATGATCTTTAAAGCAAATGATGCTTGGAAAAGGGATTTTGAATGCAAAGGATGCATTTTGATTGAAAAGATTTGATTTTTATATGCAAAGGATGCATAAAGATGACATTTTTATTGGAAAATGGGGGTTTTAGGTGCAAAGGATGCACCTTTATGGGGAAAGACTACATTTTTATGACAAATGATGTCTAATGCATGCAAAAGGGGAAGGGGGAATATAAAGATATGATCTTTAATCTACCAAGTCCCAAGCAATATAAAGGCAATGCAATGAGCAATTTATAAAGCTATTAGGATGCAAGGTTAGGGCGTGCGAGGTTACCAATGGCTTCCTTCTTCTTTGGATGGAGCTAGGAGGAGAGGTTGATCTTGGATCTTCAAGGAGGAGGGAGGTAGCTTCTTGGCCTTCTTCTTCACCTTCTTGGACTTCCAAAGCAGCCTTCTTGGGAGGATTTCTTCGTAATATGAGTAATTGATGCCTTTTGTGGATGATTAAAATGGGTAGAGGAGGGCTCTATTTATAGGCGCCTGAAATCGCCAATGAGGCCGTGCGGCTAGGGACCTCGAAGCTAATGCAGCCGTGCGGCATTATCCATTGTGACTCAAAGCATTTCTAGAACCATGCAAGGTGGCAAATTCTAGAAACTTCTTCCTAATTAAGAAAAACGTGTTTCTTAATTAGGAAGGCTCCTCTTCTGCCTCTTTAATTAATTTGGAACTGCTCCGAATATTCTAACACTAGAAAGGTCCGGGGAATTACCGGAAAACTTACCGAAATTGCCGGGAAATTTAACCTAAGGCATGAGCCGCATTTGGGTACTTACAGAAGCCCCTCGCAACGCCACTTGCAAGGCGAGCGGGGTTGTCGATAGAAAAGGATCCGATCTCGCGAATGCCGAGACGGATTGAGAGACCGAGGTGGTCGAGTGGCTGAACCTCTTATGAAAGGCTACCTACGTATCTCGGAGGAATCAAGCCAGGCCGTAGTTCAAGTAGGATCCGCCGAGGAATGGAGAAGAGAAACCGGTCTCTTGTCAGGGGAAATAGAAGAGAAAATGACCTAGGAGGTCAAGCAATTGATCCTACTGGGGATATGCTAGAAGTGACCGAGGTGGTCGGATAACAAAGTCTCTTATGAGGGACTACTTCATCACTGAGGAGTGACGGAGGAACAGGGTGACCAAAGTGGTCGGATGGCTGGACCTTTTATAAAAGGCTATCTATGTATCCCGGAGGAATCAAGCCTTGATCGTAGTTCAAGCATCACTAGATAGTTAGTAACGATGTCTAGGATCCTTGAGGGTTTTGACAATTAATGGAGGCTGTCACCTGAGGAAACTAGAGCTTACGTCACTATCGAGGAGACAGAGGTAGCTAAAGTTGAGAGAAACTTGAGCATACGTCACTATCTGGGATAGAGGTATTTTAAGTTAAGAAGAACTCAAGCATACATCACTATCCGGGATAGAGGTAGCTTAAGTTTAGAGGAACTTGAGCATACATCACTATTCGGGATAGAGGTAGCTTAAGTTTAGAGGAACTCGAGCATACGTCACTATTCGGGATAGAGGTAGCTTAAGTTTAGAGAACTTAGCATACGTCACTATTGGGGATAGAGGTAGCTTAAGTTTAGAGAACTTAGCATACGTCACTATTCGGGATAGAGGTAGCTTAAGTTTAGAGAACTTAGCATACGTCACTATTCGGGATAGAGGTAGCTTAAGTTAAGAGGAACTCGAGCATACGTCACTATCCGGGATAGAGGTAGCTTAAGTTTAGAGAACTTAGCATACGTCGCTATTTGGGATAGAGGTAAGCTAAGTTTAGAGTTTTGACAATTCGGAGGTTGTCACCTAGCATTATCCCGTTATAACAGAATTAACGGAGGCGACTGGGAATAAAGCTTAATTGCTTAAGAGATAAAGGATATCTTCTGAAAAAGATGTTATCTTAGTTAAAAGATAACGGGAATTGCATGCCCAAGTGGAAGGTCCAAAGGTGGATTGTAATTTTCTCGCCGTAGCGAATGAGGCCGCCCGACATGAGATGGAGAAAAAGGGAGCCGCACGGCTAGAAGCCTGATTTTTCCAGATTATTTAAAATCAGATTTGAACGGGCCATTGGCATTGTGTTGCCGCCCAAGAACGCAGAGAGAGAGAGAGGAGGAAGAGAAATTTTGAATTCCTTCAATTTCCTTTGCTTCCTTTTGATTGGAATGGATCCGGAGGGCAATCCTATACCGAGGCAAGCAAGAAGAAATAACTCCGCGGCCGCTCGGAGGAGAAGAAAGGAGCTCGTGCGAACGGAAAGAAAGTATGACTTTCTTACGCCTCCGTCGGAGCTTTACCCGGGGAGAAGAGAGCACAAATCGACGAACCCGTGTCCGGTTGGGGTAAGCATTCTTATTTGGCTCAATTCCGTCGATTTTGATTGAGTTTTGAATGACTTAGGGCTTGACCCGAACTTAGGAATTTTCTAGGATTTTCCTAGGATTTTTGAATGATTTTGAGATATTGATGATGAACCTATGAGGCTAAGAATATGCAATATGCAATTTGTTTGACAAAAATAGTGAGAATGATCCACTTTTTTCTCGCAAATAAGGTAAGAATGAAAATTGTCTAAAGTGAGACGGAGTTCTTGCATGTGCTAGAACTAGGTCAAAATTTTGAGAAAACATGATTTTGGAAGATGAAAAGGATTCATGCATGCCATTTTTGAAAGAATAATGCTTATGTGCAAAGAATTGTGAAAATTGTGATTTTGTGCTTTAGGAAAGCAATGGGACTTGACATGACGCGTTTCAAGTGATGAAAGACGCTTTTTTTTTTTTGATGCAAATGATGCTAGAAAAACTTTTGTGAATGCTTTTCTTTTGAAAAATATGTGCACTTTTGTGAATATATGCATGCTTTTGAAAATGATGAATGATTGACACACTTCTTTGTTGTGCTTGTCTACAGGAGAACAAGTCTAGAGGACCATCAGAGATTGCAGTCAAGCTTTGGCAGAGGATGCCGGATTTCGAGAAGAATGGGGTGAACCCCAAGGATTTAGTGAGGGCTACCGGCCTGGATTCATTCGCCGAGGCTATCGGGGGGTGTTCATATCACCTCTAAGAGCAAGGGCTTGATCCAGCCCTTTCGAGTTCCGGTGGGATAGCACCCATAGCTTCCATCCGAGCCGGGAGAGCCGACGCTGACTCGCCGATTTCACAGCCTATTATCGGCCTACGCTTCACCGGGAGGCCCGTGACTTGGAGAGACCACATTATCGCGAGGAGTTTCAGAATTTGGTTGGATTTGAGTTGATTCCCAAGGGGCCGGGTATGGAGACACGGAATGTCGAGGAGGTGGCAGTCCAGTAACCGCATGCGTAACTTTGCCGCTAATGATGTGACCGCCCACCACTCGGCTAGAGCTTTTGTGGTGGTTGATGTTGTCGGTCACCATTTTTGCTAATTCTGGGACACCGGCCATGACTTGCCTCCTCGACTCTTTGGTTGATGTGGATGGGATAGGGACGGTCTCGGGAGAGGCCGGATTGGCGGAGCTCTACTTCTCCTTGGACATGTACTAAACCGTAACAAGGCCGCTTCGATGGATCGCTTCTCATTTGCCCTTGAGGTAGTCTCCTTTCTTTTCTTTTTTCTCTTTTCTCGTCTTGAGACTTTTATGAGAGAGAGAATGACCTTTTGATGTTTTGAACATGCAGCCTGGTTTTGTGAGGTGATCGGGTTCTTTCCTCGGGAACCAACAGAGCGATATCACCATCTTCCCCGCTATGGTTCGCCGAGGGGAGATGCGAGGGATAAATTCACTGGGAAGACCCAGATCACTTTCGACTACAAGATGGTGAGGCCTGGCCATCAACAGTGGACGGGCACGACGGAGCGGACTTCTACCCTCGGGGCGGTGTATCCTGAGATTTTGGCCGGGAGAGGCCATCGAGGCGACTAGGCAGAGGAGATGGCTCACCGGGCCGACATGTGATGTCATATACTGGGGGACCGCTTTCGAGGCAAAGATGGCCATGTCCCTCCATCGGACGCCATTACTCCTCACGATCCTCCAAAGACGGATGCCGCAGCCTGTGGATTGGCAGGATGAGATAGCTAGGTACTGTGCAGCGTGGCCGCCGAGGAGTACTTTGACATGGATACCCCTACGCCGTGTTTGTGGAGCAACATCGAGGACGCCACGTGGCTAGTGAAGCTCGGCGGTCACTCATGTGGTATGGGGAGGATGAGCCTATCGACCCGCCGATCCCTCCCGCGCATCTCTGTCCTACGTGGTCCATGGAGTTCCGAGGAGGATGAGGATTCCCGTCCCCGACACTAGGGAGCCCCAAGATACCCCGCCGCCCGACAAAGACTGTAAGTATACTTTTTAGGGTCCTTCCCTTTTCAAACTTTCTTTGCTTTTTTGCAAATTTGAGATTTTCGAGATTTTTCTCGAGATTTTTCTTCTTTTTCTCGTGTTCCACTCGCACTTATGATAGGCCGATCAGGTGCAGTAATAGGGCCGGAAGGACATGTGCCGGCCCCTTCGAGGAAGCCGGCTCCGCGCTTCAAAGGCGACAATGATGCACAGGAGCCCGGGCGCAAGAGACGGCATGTCTGGGGCACAAATTGCCTACCTCATCGGCCTCGGAGTACTCTTCCAAAGGCTATGCTCGGGGCGGGGACCCAACGCCGACATTCTCGGGAGCAACTGGGCCGAGTACGGGCACGATAATGTCCATTTGTCTCGACGAGAGCGACTGTGAGGACCTCGATGAGGGAGGCTAGCGTTTACGAGCCGAGCAAATGATGAGGAGGAGGAAGAATCGGAGGCCTAGGAGGTCTCTAGAATAGATTTGGAACAAAAACAAACAATGGACAAGATTTATGCACACTTTGTTTATTTTTTTTGCTTTATTTGGGCGCCGATGGGGCGAAGACATTACTATTTTATTTACTTTTTCTAATTTATGCTTTTTAATTTGCATATTATCTGAGCCTTGGGGCGATTTTTTGCTTGGAATCGGGGCTGAAACTGGGCCAAAATGATTTATAATGGTGTATAAATGCTTGAATGGCTTCGGATATGTTTTTGTACATGTTTTGGTTGAAAAAGTGGGGTGAAAACTCCCTTGGGCAGCAACTTGGTTGCCGCAGCATTTTTTCGCAGATGGCTAATGTAGCCGTGCGGTTTTGTCCAGAGGGCAAATGAAGCCGTGCGGCTCACGCCCGTCTCGAACTGGTTATTTTTTGAATAAAAGCAAGGCTTGGCCATTTCATTTCATTTTCAACTTAGACTTGTCCCAATTGTTCCCAGAGCACATTTTGGACCTAAAAGCACCACCTTTGGTCATTTTGCAATGGAGAAGCCCGTTAGATTGCAAAGGGGGAAGCGAGACCGTTTTCTGTCCAATCTTCAATCTTGGGTGAGACACAACTTCCAATTTTATAAGGGGCTGCTTGATTCTTCCTTCAAGATCAAGTCTTTATGGCATTTGAGGGATCTCCCGCCCGATTGGGACCTTTTGAGAGCCGCAGCAAAGTTCTGGGACGTCCGGAGACATGTTTACTGCTTTTCTTATAACGAGATTGTCCCGACGCATGAAGACTTCCGAGCCTTGATTGGAGGTCCCGAGATTGAGGCTATATCTATTCCGCTGGTCGGAGACGTGCCGGTGGCGGTAAAGCTTGCATCTTTTCTGCAGATTCCTTTGGGGGAGGCTGAGAGGATGATGGTAGCCCCGGACAGGATTGACCTTCGATATCCCGGCAGTGTTTGGGTCTCCAGATATGGCCGCGACTACTGGTGGCTATGGACGCATTTATCCTTTGCGTATTCTCTCGCTCCGTTCACCGCCGAGTCCGCTGGGGATTCACTATAGTGGTCTCTTGGACATGGTCGAGATCGCAAGGCCGGGAAGGATATTGTCCCGCCGGTTTTGGGAGAGACACTTCATGGGATTGACAGGATGGCTCGTGGAGACCATTTCATGAGATCCGGGAGTCCGTCCAGGCCGACCTTATGGCCGCAGGAGAGGCTCTGGGGCTTTGCTGGGCTTTGCCGACTCGCCCTCGGGTGATTTCTCGGAGAGGTGCACCGAGGCAACAGACCAGGTAGCCGGAGCCGACGATGGCTAGGCTATCCACTTCGGACATCCGTTGGTGGATACCTCATTGGAGGCTGCGGCATCAGTGAGGATATTTCAGGAGTCCTATGCCGTGAGGGTTCCGTGGTTCTCGCCGGTCATCCTTCTACATACCCCGCTTAGTATCCAGCAGCTTGGGGCTTTACAGGAGCCATTGAGTGATTGGGAGGACATCCGCACTACGGAGGTGGTGTCATTGGATATGAGGGATCCAGCCAGCCTTCTCTTTCTTCTCGAGGGCTTGGACATACGCCGCTTTCCCACCTGTGGCTATCTTCAGAGCGTGAAGAGTACCATCTTGACCACCGTCTACTTGACCGGTACGAGAGGGAGACGGGAGCGACTCAGTCATCTCTTGGGAGGAGAGACGTCGAGCTTTATTGGGAGCCGACTGCGACTCGAGCAGGACTTTGAGGGAGACCGAGGCTAAGGCGAGTCGCCATAACCAATGTGTGACTTGGTCGAGACATGGAGGCCTCGGTACAAGAGGTTGTCCGAGGTCGCTCCTTTGACCGAGGCTCGCAGGGAGGAAGTGCGGACTCGTGCTCTGCAGAGAGAGCACTTATTGACACGGGTTTGATAGAGGCTCCAAGTGAGGATACCGGAGGTCGGGATGAGGGATACCGACATCATAGATAAAAAGAGGAAGAAGACTCGACGGGGCCGAGGAAAAGGGAAAAAGACCAAAGAAGACTCAGCGAATGACGACAGACAAATCTTTTCTTAGGATCTTCTTATTGCCATTTTGCAAACACATTAGTTTATTTAGGCATTTTATTGTATTTTAGATCTTTGTAGCAGTTAGCAGAGTTAAGAGGTAGACCGTGCTTGAACTCATCAAGAAGTTTTTAACTTGTAATGAACAAGAAATATTATCTTAGAAATTAATCAAGACACATTTCATGGAAATTCAAATGTCTTATCGATTGGGACCCGTTTTATAAAAACCGAAATACCCTTTATTATTTAGGACGCACTTCATGGAAGCTTGATTGTCCTTTTTATTGTTCAGACCGAACCATATATGGCTGCCTACGTTCCCCTTTTACAAGAAAGACTAAGGGGCTCAGTCTTCGTAGTTCATTCCGGTGAACTATATATATTTTTTTCTTTTTTTTTATATGTGCAACCCCGTTTTTTGCCTAGACCGCCCTTTTTGGGGTTTTCACTTAGCTGGGTATTACTCTTTTTGCACTAAAATTTTTTATGTGCAACCCCGTCTTTTGCCTAGACCGCCCTTTTGGGGTTTTCACTTAGCCGGGTATTACTCTTTTTGCACCTTTTTTTTTTTTTTCTTTTTTTTTTTTTTTTTTTTTTTAGACATAGTATCTTTTGAGCTTATCACCGTTGACTCGGGTGGACAAAGGGATTGCCGTCCGTGTCCGCAAGCTTCATGGCTCCTCCCGATAGTATCTTCTCGCACCACATAAGGGCCGATCCAAACGGGTTCCCATTTTCCTGTGGGGTTGCCTCGGTAGGGGGCTTCACTTTCAAAACTAAGTCACCTTCTTTGATGTCTCCGGCCTTGACCTTTTATCAAACGCCCGGCCATCCGCCTCGGTAGGCTCGGGTGTGTTCCATGGCTTTTAGCCTTCTTTCGTCAAGGTGGCTAACTCATCATGCCGCCGCGCAACCATTCTACTTCATTGACACTGTTTTCCAGAGGACCCTTAATGACGGGATTTCCAACTCCACCGGTAACACCGCTTCCATCCCGTAGGTTAAGGCAAAAGGAGTTTCTCCCGTAGCCGTTTCCGACAGACGTTCAGAGCCCCGCAGTGCCAAGTGCAGCTTATCGGGCCAATCACGACCACGGGTGGCCATCTTCCTGATGATCCGTTCGAGCGTCTTATTAGCAGCCTTCCACGGCTCCATTAGTCTCGAGGTCCGTACGGAGACGACTTGTGGCGAGTGATTCCGACTCGACAAAGAACCTATCGCAGCCCCTTCAAAGTGCGACCCATTATCGGAAATGATCTCGCTGGGCACCCCATATCTCGCACATTATGTTTTCTTTGATGAATCGGGCCACTTTTCCGGAAGTGAGGACCTTGTAAGACTTGGCCTCTACCCACTGGGTGAAGTAGTCGATGGCTACTAGCACAAATTCATGTCCATTGCTTCGCCGGGGGCTATTTTCCCTATCACGTCAATACCCCAAGTTGCAAACGGCCAAGGAGTCGTCATGCAAGACAGGTCATGAGGCGGGAGATGGTTGAGGTTGGCAAACCGCCGGCACTTGTCGCATGCTCTGGACGTGCCGGACACACCTGTTTCCATGGAAATCCAAGAGTAACCCATTCCGAGGATCACTTGCATCGTGGCTCGGCATTCATATGAGGACCGCAGGGACCATCAGGACTTCACCATCAACTCTTTGGCCTTTTCGAGTGACGCACAAGAGGAGTGGTCCTGGTATCGCTTCTTGTATAGGTTGCCTCCTAGAATGACATAATGGGAGGCCAACCTTTTCAAGGCTTGCAAGCTCTTGGCTCGACACCTTCTTTTGGTCTACCTTCTTCGTCTCTCGAAAGCCGACTCTCCATCTTTGAGGAACGGTAAATTTGATTGTACTGTGGTTCCTTTATAGGCTCGGGTCCTGTGTCTACTTCACAAATGTAAGGTCAGCTTCTCTTCTACCCACTCGAAGGGTTTTATGGCTTTTCCTCGGGATCTCTACCAATGAGGCTAGAGTAGCTAGGGCATCTCGCGAACTGTTCTTTTCCTCGCAAGTAGCTGAAGGTCACTTCTCCGAACCGTCCAATAACTCCTCCATACGGGCATGATACCGCCGCAGTTAGGGGTCCACAAGCCTTCCACTTGTTGGAAACCCGATTGATGATCGTGGCCGAGTCTCCGTAAACTTCTAGCTCCTTGACATTCCTTTCTAAGGCAGCCTTCCAAACCAAAGAATGCAGCTTCATACTCGCAACATTGTTCGTGGCAGGAAGTTCAACTTGAGGGCTATGGGTGTATGCTCATCTTTCGGATCGACCGCAGCATCCCGATACCGTTTCCTCTTTCGTTAGCGGCCCGTCAAAGAACAATTGACATCGGTTTTCGTGCTCGACCGCAAAGATCCCTTCATCTAGGAATTGGGGTTCGTGCCCTCTCGTCTTCATTATCGGGAAAGTTTGCACAGTGGTCTCGACAACGCGACCTCGATGGCCTTTCTCGGTCACATAGTTGATGTCGTACTCGCTAAGAAGAAGGACCACTTTGCTAGACGCATCGAGAGGGAAGGCTTATCAAAGATGTATTTGATGGGGTCCATTTTTGAGACCAAATTCACAGGGTGGGCTTGCATATAATGCTTCAACTTGCCGACTACCTGCACTGGCCCCGCATGTGTCTTTTCACATGCCGAGTAATTGAGCTCACTTCCCCGCAGCCTTCCGCCGACAAAGTAAATGGCATTCTCTACCCGAGAGTCTTTCTTTTCCCCGAGCAAGCATAGCCCCAACCGCCGTATCGTTGACAAAGTGAGATAGAGCGTAAGAGGTTTCGTTTATGTGGGGGCATAAGACCGGAGGATGTACCAAGTATGCCTTGATCCGGTCAAAGGCATCCCGGCATTCTTCGGTCCATTCCGTGTCTACATTCTTCTTCATGAGCTTGAAGATGGGCTCGCACATAGTGGTCAACTCGATTGACGAAACGGCTAATGTACTCGCAGCTTTTCCCATAAAGCTCTTGACTTCGTCTGGGTCCGAGGTGGCCTCATATCCATAATGGCTTTGATCTTGGGGGTCAACTTCGATACCTCGCTCCGTGACCATATACCCAAGCACTTTTCCCTTGTCACTCCGAAGGTGCATTTAGTGTGGTTTAGTCTCATGGAATGTTGTCTCACCTCTCAAAGAACTTCCGCAGTCAACAAAGTGCCGCCCGTCCTTGCCTTTGGAGAGGATTATCATGTCATCTACGTAGACCTCAATCTCCTTGTGGATCATGTCATGAAAAAGCGCGGTCGCCGCCCTTTCGGTAAGTAGCCCCGGCGTTCTTAAGCCCAAATGGCATCACCGTATAATAGCAAGTTCCCACGGTGTGGTGAAGGCCGTCTTTTCTTGGTCTTCCTCGGCCATCTTGATCTCGGTTGTATCCTCGCAAAGCCATAAACGAAGGATTTGACTTCGTAGTTGGCAAAGTGGAGTCCACCAGATGTCTATATTTGGCAAAGGGTAATCGTCCTGGGGCCGGCCTTGTTCGTATCTCGGAAATCCACACGCAGCCGCACCTTCCCATTGGCCTTGGTGACGGTCACAATATTGGATAACCATGTCGGATATTCGATGACTCGATGAATCCTACCCGCAGAGCTTCTCAATTTCTTCTTTGACCTCGTAGAGACCATTCTCGCTTGATCTTCCTCGCTTCGTTTTACCGGCTTAGCATCCGGTGCTAGAGGGATTCTCGTGCTCTACTATCGAACCTGTCTAGCCCCTAAGATATCCCTCGTATGACCATGCAAACACGTCGACGTATTCCCCGAGCAGATCGATCACCGTCCCGCTCAACCCCCGGAAGAAGTTTCCGATCTCGTGTCTCTTTAGGTTCCTCGACGCACTCCAAGTTCACACTTGTCAAAACCTCCTCAGCTTGGGCCCGGTTTTCCTCTTTTCCGAAACCCGCTTAAAGATTTCTTTAATGTATTGTTCATTTAGTGTGTTTGCATCTTGTTCAAATGATTCATTATTAACTGTTGTTAAGTTTTGAGTTAATTTATCATTTGTTAAGTTGGCAATAAGAGGATACTCGTAAAGATCTCGTCATTTCATTCAAAATAAGGGGAAAGATGACATCGATTACATTTTGATAGTCCTCAGCGTGAGGCCTTCTGATGACTCGAGGACTCGGAATTCAAAGATTCCCGACTCAACCGAACGCACGCTACCGACTCGGACCCTACACTACTTATTGACTCGAGGGTGGCTTCGACAAGGGCTGGACCGGGATCTCACTCCTTCTTGCCGTTGCCCTCGGGAGTAGCGCCTTGTCGCCGTTCTTCGTAAAGTTGGAGACTTCAAATTGATCAAAACTTGCCGGAAATCATTGACAGCCGGTACCGTGGAAAGATAGTGAGGGGAGCTAGAGTAGCTTGATGCAATCTCTCGCTGAGCTCGTCCGTGACAACCGGGCTCATTGACCGAAGAGTCCGGCTCATCTTATCAATGCACCGCCGATAACTCATTTTCTCTTTATCGATCTTGGACACCACGACCTTGTCAAGATAGCCAACAAGGAGGGTTGGCCCTGGATAATGCCGATGAAGTCTTCTTCGAGGGGATCTTAATTCTTCCTTGACCGGCTACGTATTCAATAGGCTTTCGTATTCTCGCTTCTAGATCCGCTAGCTTCTCATTGAACTTTACGATGGCCACAAATTCAGCACTTTCTCGCTTCAAGAGGATCACCGTACATGGGGGTATCAGCCGGATCGTGCTTTGAATGATGGGTTCCTTGGCGGGCCGCTTTGGGCATAGCCGACATAGTAATCGAACTCTGCCGTAAGGCTCCCTGCAGTTCCGACGCTCTTGTCTCCGGCTTCATACCTTTCTTTTAGCTTCGTTGTGTGGACTTTCTCTTCTTCTTCTTTCTCGAAGGAGCGTCTTCATTAATCCATTCTTAATACTCATACTCTGCATCCCTCACGCCGCATACATCATACCATATGTGAGGCTTGGGCTGAACCGGGACGGCCTCTCCGACTACTTGGTCATTACCATTGTTGACTACCATGTTGGCCATTTTGACACCGAAAAGCCGGCAAAATTGAGGATTCTCGCGAACCGTCTCGAGAATTCTCGTGCTAACAAGTCGCCGACCCTGTTCTCACCCACTTCTTTCTCGCCGCGGAAAGGGATAGGAAAGGTTTAGACTCGGTGGTAGGTGTTTAGTCAAGGCTCGTGCAATATGCAAATTAGAATCTTCCAGCTTTACTTAAACATGTGTCTTTTATTAATATCTATTTGGTTGGAAAAGGGGGTTTTCCCTTCTTTTTCGTAACTACTCTAGATCCCGGATCGCGGGTTCCGTCACTACGTCTATAAGCCCCTCGTATTCCACCCGTATTTCGACCTCCCAGTGGTGGATGCCCCGGCGAGGGTCCTATAGGGCACGCGGATCCCACCGACCGAGAGTAAAGAACGCTCCTAACGGGTCTAGCGGGTCATAGGAACTTTCAACGCACGAGCGATGCGGATTAGAGTCAAGGCAATACCAGGAAAGTCTCGTCTTCTCGCCTTGATAGGATTTTGGCGTAATTTCGCTTGAGCGAATGACGTTTTGACTTTCGGTAATGTCCGAGAAGATAATAGGCATGGGTCGGGCGGCACAAGCCGGATGACACAAAGGTCACATTGAACTTCGTTGCATACGCCGGCGTGAGTTAGAATCGAAGTCAATGCCGGGTCAAGATCTTGCCAATTTTTCCTTGTCGGAATTTTAGCAGAGCTTCGCTTGAGCGAAAGATCTTTTGATTTGTTGGCAAAGACTCGGTCTTGACTCTTACGCATTCCGTGTAGGTCAAGGTCAATAGTCAATGTCAGAGTTGAGATCTTGCCAATTTTTCCTTGTCGGAATTTCGGCAGAGTTCTTCTTCCGTTATGAACTAAGGCTTGACCTTTACGAGGGTATGCAACTGGGCTATATGACACGGACTAGACCAAAAACCAACCAAAAGTCACGGTTTTTGAAACGTGTGACACCTGACCGTGCATTGGTCGACACCGGCCGCCATGGGGAGGTTGGGATGATTCCGTGCGCGCCCGGAAGCATCGTAAGGCTGTCCGTGACTGCAGCTGGAACCATCCTCGGGTTTGAAGGACGTGCGTTCAAAGTGTACAGGATATATCAGGTGCGCGTAGTGTACGGTCTCCTAAAAATGTTCCTTTTTGAGTTAAAACAGAGATTTTCAGAAATGTGTTTTAAAGGAATGATTTTTGGGACGGGAAAAATGCAGCACGTAAGCACGTAAATTTTCTTGGGAGCCCCGCCGCCATGGAGCCGAGTAGCCCCAAGCCGCTAGGGATCGCCATTAACCTCAATTTTTCCTGGTGGAATTGCCACTGAGGTCGCCCGGTCAGAGTCCAAGGAGGATTGAGCCGTACGACTGCATGGATCAATTTTCCAGGTTCCACTCCTTTTGCTATTTTTCGGGTTGTTTCCCGTTCAAAGTATGCACAGATTCCAAGATGCAAATGATGCAATGCATGGTAAAGAAAGCAAGCACGATTAATGAAATCGGCGACGGGAGTCTAACCCGCTCAAAGGGAAAAGCTTTCTTTTATTTTTTCAAAAATTTTTTTTTTAAAAGGGGATACTGGTACGTGAGATTGTTAAACCACCGGTTATCCCAACTCCCACGTCAGGGAGTGTACAGGAAGGGTAAGTGGTTTCCACCTATATACCGAGTATCGATTTTTTGTTTTGAAAATAAAAGCTTTTCTCCTTTGGGATGTCCCCAGCGAAGTCGCCAAACTGTAAATGTGTGCCCAAAATTTTGTGTTTGTTGGATTCACGCGAGTTTGAAGACATCCGGTTTAATTTGAAAAACGGAGTCGCCACGCCATTTTGATTACCTCAAAATTTTGAAAAAAAGGTTTTATGGGTTCGGAGGTTAAGTTACCCCTTGGGAAGAACGGATCGTCGTTCACCCAAGGTGCCTTGCCGGAGCAAGTCTCCCAAGATCCCATTAATCGTGCTTGCTTGCGTGCTTTCTTGTGTGCATGTGTTTGAAAATAAGGAGGGAATGTCCCAAGTCGTCTTCCGGACGTACAAACCATTTGTTGATTGTCACTCGGGATTTCTTGGATTTTATGTATTCGGGATTATGATCCCGCCCTCATCTTGGACTTGTGATCATCGCATTTTTTGGACCTTTGGACTTGCGTGATCGAGAGAATGACTCTCTTCATAGTCAAAGGTGAGGTTCTTTAGAAAAGGAGGGTCCTTAGCCCATCAATCCTACACTTTAAGATGGTCGAGCTTGTATAGATGCTTCATACTCATCTTAAGTGATAATCGGAGATATAGGGTTCAAAGGTGTCCCTTTCTAAAGAGATTATGAAACCTTTATGGAAGGAACGATGTAAAGATAGGATCTTTTACATCGGTCCGTTCCGAGGTTACTAATGGGGGCATGGGGGAATGTATGTAAAAATGACATTTTTAATGAAAAGATGACATTTTTGGGTTGCAAATGATGCATTTGATTCAAAGAAATGATCTTTATTGCAAATGATGCATAAAGATATGATTTTTATGCAAATGATGCATTTTCATGAAGAAATTGGAATTCATTATGCAAATGATGCATAAAGATTGCATTTTGAAAAGCATATGATGCTAGTTTATGGTAAAGACATGATCTTTAAAGCAAATGATGCTTGGAAAAGGGATTTTGAATGCAAATGATGCATTTTGATTGAAAAGATTTGATTTTTATATGCAAAGGATGCATAAAGATGACATTTTTATTGGAAAATGGGGGTTTTAGGTGCAAAGGATGCACCTTTATGGGGAAAGACTACATTTTTATGACAAATGATGTCTAATGCATGCAAAAGGGGAAGGGGAATATAAAGATATGATCTTTAATCTACCAAGTCCCAAGCAATATAAAGGCAATGCAATGAGCAATTTATAAAGCTATTAGGATGCAAGGTTAGGGCGTGCGAGGTTACCAATGGCTTCCTTCTTCTTTGGATGGAGCTAGGAGGAGAGGTTGATCTTGGATCTTCAAGGAGGAGGGAGGTAGCTTCTTGGCCTTCTTCTTCACCTTCTTGGACTTCCAGCAGCTTCTTGGGAGGATTTCTTCGTAATATGAGTAATTGATGCCTTTTGTGGATGATTAAAATGGGTAGAGGAGGGCTCTATTTATAGGCAGTCTGGAAATCGCCAATGAGGCCGTGCTGCTAGGGACCTCGAGCTAATGCAGCCGTGCGGCATTATCCATTGTGACTCAGCATTTCTAGAACCATGCAAGGTGGCAAATTCTAGAAACTTCTTCCTAATTAAGAAAAACGTGTTTCTTAATTAGGAAGGCTCCTCTTGACCTTTTAATTAATTTGGAACTGCTAGGAATATTTCCGAAACACTAGGAAGGTCCGGGGAATTACCGGAAAACTTACCGAAATTGCCGGGAAATTTAACCGGAAGGCATGAGCCAGATTTGGGTACTTACATGTTCCGACTGTTTCTTTTCCTTTGTTCGGGGCAGGAGTTGAGGTTGCCAGGTTTGTCCGATAGCGGTAGGATGGAGCAGGGGTTGATGTTGTCTTCTGAAGGCTCAGAGTCTTCTCAAACTTAGTTCCAGCGTTGACCATGGCACGGAGATCTGGATAGAAGTGATGGCTAATCATTGTCCTCAGGGATGGCTTGAGGCAAGAATGGAAGATGTCCATCTGCTCTTCTTTGGAAAGTGGATCCATTATCTCACTAAGCTTCCAATTCCATCTTTTGTAGAACTCGCCAACGGGTTCGTCATCCTTTTGCTCGGTGGCTTTCAGATCGTGGCGGTTTGTCTCCCACTCAAGGTTGGCGCGGTACTTCTCTAGGAAGATCTCGCTGATTTGGTCCCACGTGGAGCGGTTTTTCGCCTTTATGTTGAGGAACCACCTTAGGCCAGGATTTGAGAGAATGCCGAAAGTGGTCTCGCCATCCGTTGAGGGTGGCTCCTTTGGCTCTCATACCCAAGACATAGGTATCAATGTGAGTTTTGGGCATTACGTCTGTCAAACTTTTCCATTTCGGCATCCTGAATTTCGGAGGGAGCGGGACCACTTTGCTTGGACCGCAGGGCGGGAGGGAGTCCTTCCTGAACTCGGCTAGCTTGCCTTGCATGTCCTTCATTTACTCGATCGCCCAAGCCATGTGGGGATCGGCAGTTTGAGGCGGGTTACCGTTTTCGGGGATAGAAACCGAAGATGGATGTGGATTGGCTGATGGGATCGCTATTCGGGAGTCTTCGGGAGGTAGTTGAGTATATACCAACCCATACCCTGGAGTGTTGAAGTTGAGGGCGTGATTGCCAGGTCCGCTAAGGGTTGTGTTTGGAAATTGGAGAAATGATTCGTTAGCCCCAAGTGGCAGACTAGCGGGTGGCAAGCTTGAGATGTCGGGATATCCGCTCGGGATGCCTGTCCCCGGTAAGCATGGGGACTTCTGATTATGGCTGCGAGGCTCGTATAGAGGCAAAAGGTTGAATCCTCGGGGGATACCGAGATGCATTGGGATCCGCGCAGCGGGCACGTATGTGCTGTTGGTACCGAGCTTGATGTGCGAGCCGAACCGAAGCATCTTGGCGGGCATGTCTGAATCGCCTTGACCGACGCTGAGGGGAGCTTTGAGCGAGAGCCGCTGCAGCTGTCGGGATCTCGTAGCTTGGCGCAGGCGGACTCGCCGCTGTAGCTTTGATAAACCGGGGGAGCCGGTATTTCTTCGTCTTCTATGAGAACGAAGGTTCCATCAGCCTGGGAACCGCAACGGTTCCTCAAAGACGCAGGTGTCTACGATCCAGCTTGCCGCCTTCTTCTTGGCGCTTCTTGATGGTTTCGAAGGCTCGCGCACCTCCTCCATTGTCTCTGGAGGTTCCTTAGTGGCGGGGTTCCGTTTCCCTCACTTGTTATCTATTGATCCCGTCATGGGGAGTAGCGGACGGTGCGGACCGTTGAACCTGGAAGGCTGCTTGACCTTGTGACCTCGGGAGCATCGAAAAGGCGGCTCCCGGGTATTCTCAACCACTCTCGGTTCGCTGGAGGGGTGATGGGCAAGGTTCAGACACGGGAAGGCCTTTTGGATAAAGGGGGAAAGCTCACGTGACATGCGGTTTTCGTTTTTTTTTTTTTTGTTGTTTTAATTTACTTAAAACGTGTTTTCTCAGAGTCCTAGGTAGGTTGGAAAAGATTGCTCTTCTTTTTCGCAACTATGCTAGATCCTGGGTCAGTGGAGACCATCTGTGCGGCTATAAGCCCCTCGTTTTACACCTGTATTTCGACATCCCAGGGTGGACAGCCCCGGGCGAGGGTCCTATAGGGCAAGCGGTTTCCACCGGCCTAAAAGAAAAATCGAACCTAAGAACCGAGCCTGTCATGTTCTTTTTGACGCGTTAGCCATGTGAATAGTGAACCGAGCCAGTCACTGAGTCAAGATCGGGTCAAGAGTTTGGCATGACCTCTCTTTACCTTGCTTGCGCAAGGGATCTGTGACGTTAGGCGTTGGCTAGGTCCTATCATCATGGCTGACGTATCAAAGGCTTGATGACATGGTCTCATGTGAGCATGGATGTATATCCGGGACGGACCATCGTCTGGGTGTAGCTTCGGAAATCAAGATCAGGTCAAGATTTTAGCATGACCTTTCATCGCTTTGCTTGCGCAAGGGATCTTGAGTTTCGAGCCTCGACTCAGAAAATGGCCGGCATGGTATATGTATCCAGGCTGTATGACACCTGACTGGGTAAAAACCAACCGAGTCTGGACAGAGTGTGACTCAAGACTCAAACGTGCAGGGTTGACGCTTGGCTAGGATGGGATGTTTGGAATGATCCCGTGCGCGTCCGAGAGGCGTAGGAAGGCCAAACGAACTGCAACTGAGACCACCCCGGGTTAAGGGTTGTAGTGTGCAGTGTATCCAGGCGGCGGTGCGCGTAGCGTGCGGTGTAACCGAGGCAAAGAAGTGTGCAGGAGTAGTGTGCGGTGTAATCCGAGGTAGCAGTGCGCGTAGTGTGCGGTCTCTAAAATTCTTTTTCTGAGTAAAACAGAAGTTTTGCAGAATTTTAAATGTATGCACAGATGTATATTGATGCATTTTTTTGTATTTTTATTTTTTTTTGTAAAATAAAAAAAAGTAAAGCACATGCACACGCACACACACACAACAGTTAAAGAAAGGGGTAAAATGAAAGTTTGACCCTCATCATCGTTTTTAAAAAAAAATCTTTTGTTTTGTTTAAAAGTTTTTTTTTAAAACAAAATATCTCCAGCGGAGTCACCAACTGAAATTAACCGAGATCCGGCTCGCGCGCGGGGGCCCCGTTGTAAGTACCCCAATCTGGATCACACCCTTTCAAACACACGGGAAGCACCGCAGACTCATCAACGCAGTCTCGACGACCCCTCTCACTCAAAACCCTCTCTAAACCCCCAGCCAAACCAAGGGAGGAGCCTGCAGGATAAAAGGGATAAAAGGACCTTTCGGGAATTTTCAGAAATTGGGAAAGCAATATTGGTCCGTACGGACCTCTTTGTTGTCATAATTACTCGAATCTCCTTAAAGTCCACAATATTCCCTCAAATCCCGGGAAAATGATTACTCCTCGCAGTTGAGTTGGTCCGACGGACCTCTTTGCATGCAAGATGGTCCGTACGGACCTTATTGATCAGGGGACACCATAATTGCAAATATTCCTCCATCATCACGAGCATTCCCTCAAATCGAGGAAAACCAAAATACTGGATTACCAGGGGAGGTCCGTACGGACCTCTTTGCACCTAACTGGCACTATAAATAGAGGGCTCCCCTCCTCATTTTCACACATCTCCCACTTCTCTCTTCCTCCCTAGGCCTCTCCGGCTTCCCCTCTAAGTCCTTCCGAGGCATTCCCGGCCCGCTTTCGGATCCCTTCCGAGGCCTTCCGAGCCCCCGTGGTGCTCAAAGCCTCCCGAGCGCTCCCGAGACGGCCTCCCGCGCTGCCCGAGGCACTCTCGAGGTACTCCGAGGCCCTCGTGGTACTCCGAGGCCTCGTCTGGTCTTTCCACGGTGTCCCGGCTCTTTCCGAGTCAAACCGACGATCCCAAACCACGCCGAAACTCGCCCGAGTGACTCCCGCCACCACAACGCACGCCAGAACCTCCGCCCGAGTGATCCCGACGATCCCCACGCACGCCGAACTCTCGCCCGAACGCAGCCTGCTAACCTCAACTCACGCCGGAAACTACGTCGCATGAGACAACCGAGGTCCCTCCCGAGCAATCCCGATTCATACCGGAACGCTACTCCGACCTCAAACACTATTCCCAGCGGAAGACAGTACACGAACCAACATTGGTAAGGCTTCCTTCCTACACTATTTCAATACATTTCCATACATAGCATACAATGTAGACATCCGATACAGCATGCATTTTTAAAAGCACACACACACACACAACATTTAAAGGATATTAGGGGTATCCGAAAGACTCGTTTTTACGAGGCTACTCGCGGTGAGCTCTAATATTCTAATATTCTCTTCCGGGAGTCATCGACCTCCGAACTCAAAATCTCATCACACAAAAACAGCTTTAAAATTATCTTTAAACCGATGCCCTTTTTCAATGTTTTGGGCTTAATAAACGGCGTGGCGACTCTACAAGCAAAACACAGCGAGACACCTCCAACACGCAACGCTAAACGGAATAAGCCGGATGTGGAGCTGGTGCGGGACCGCTGCCTCTCGGATCCGGGCGACTTCCCGAACAGCGACGAATGCGAGACGCCGGGGGCTCCGCGCGCGAGCCGGATCCCGGGTAATTTCACCCGTGCATCTCGCATTTTGTTGCGTCGCGTTCGGAAAAGTCGCCCGAATCCGAGAGGCAGCGCGTTCGCGCCCCGGCATCTGGCTTATTCCGCTTTTTGCGTTAGTTGGGAGGTGTCTCGCCGTTGTTTTTGCTTGTACAGTCGCCACGCCGTTTTTATTAAGCCCAAAACATTGAAAAAGGGCATCAGTTTAAAAATAAACTGTTTTTGTGTGATGAGATTTTGAGTTCGGAGGTCAGATGACTCCTGGGGAAGAGAATATTAGAATCTTAGAGCTCACCCGAGTCGCCTCATAAAAACGAGTCTTTCGGATACCCCCAATATTCTTTAACCTGCTGCATTGTGCTGTGTATTGCTTTTAAAATGCATGTCATGCTTATGTGGGATGTCTACATTGTACACTCGCTTTATTGAAATGTATTGAAATAGTGTAGGAAGGAAGCCTTACCAATATTGGTTCGTGGCCCTGCCTTTCGCCGGGGAATAAGTGTCTTGAGGACGGAATAGTGTTCCGTGCACGGACCGGATTGCTTCTGGAAAAGGGGCCGGTTGTCATTCATGACGCAGTTTGCGTGCTGAATCGTTGGTTGGATTTGGGGCGAGGTTCGGCCGCACATGCGTTGGAATCGTTGGTTGATTCGGCGAGAGGTTCGGCATGGTTTGGGATTGCCGGTTATTGATTCGTGCAGGTTCTGGCGTGGTTTGGGATTGCCGGTTTGACTCGGAAATAGCGGGACGCCTCCGGGAAAGACCAGTGCAAGGCCTCGGAGTACCACGAGGGGCCGGCCCAGAGTAGCTCGAGAGTGCCTCGGGGCAACAGCAGGGAGCGTCGCAGAGCGCTCGGGGAGGCTTCGGAGCACCGCAAGGGGCTCCGGAAGGCCTCGGAAGGATCCGGAAGGCGGGAGTGCCCCAAAGGGTCTTAGAGGGGGAGCCCGAAGGTGGGGAGAGGAGAGAAGAGGGAAATGTGTGAAAATGAGGGAGGGGAAGCCCTCTATTTATAGTGCCAGAAAACTGCAAGAAGGTTCGTACGAACCTTCTAGGTAATCTAGTTTTTTGGTTTTCCTCGATTTGAGGGAATCTGTGATTATTGAGAATATTCTGGAATGATGATGTCTCCTTTGGGGGAAGAGAAGAGGGTCCGTGATTTTGACTCAACTAAGGCATGCAATGGAAGAGGTCCGTGCCGGACTCAAAACCACAGCTCACATTCCAAAGTAATGATGTTCCAGGATTTGAGGGAATATTGTGGACTTTAAGGGATTCATTAATTATTAAACAAAGCAGGTCCGTATCGGACCTTATTTGCTTTTCCAATTTTTTGAAAAATTCCCAAAGCAGGTGCCTTTTTGTCCCTTTTTATTCTAGAAAGCGTTCCTCCTTTGGTTTGGGCTTGGGGTTTTTGAGGTTTTGAATGTCAAAGGTCTCCGAGATCAAGAAGGTTTGTGAGTCTCGCGGTGTTTCCCGGTACTCGGAAGAAGGTGATCCGCAGATTGGGGTACTTTACAAGCTACTCCCAATTTTTGTTGGAGTTTTTACGGGTCCATGCGCAGCGGGAATAAAGCATACCTAATTTAAACACAAAACCCAAGAGCCTAGGATCCGTTAGCCGCTATACAATTGGGTAACTTGAAACCTATATGAGATAGAAATAACCAACCTTAGGAACGCACCGTTCTTGAGCTATCGAATCGATTTAATAATGTGATTTCGGAATCACGAAACTTCATTCTTCGAATTGCTTGAACTCTAGGCCTTAATCGCTTGAACTGAGGCGAAGACCCTCTCTTTCGGTATCACACACCTTTAGAATGAACCAAGAATGACTTCTTGAAGATTGCTATAGATCCTCTTAAACTCTTGGAATAATATTGAGAATATTGTTGTGAATTTCTTTTCGAATTTTGACTAGCTTTTTAGGGTTGACAAATGTTCATATTTATAATACTACATTAGATATAGTATTATGTGATTCCTAATCAAATTAGGAAAGGATTATGTAAACCAGCTTTTAGTGTCTTGTTACGTCGTCAGCACGACCACTGTACGATTAGCACGGGCCTTGTTGTCAGGTCACGCCGATGTAACATGCCACATCAGTTTTTCTCAATCATTCTTCCACAGGTTTAATCAATTCATTCTAGCCTTGTGTGTGACTCCAAATAGTGATTATATTATGTCGCAAAATGAGCTCGCATCATATCGATTCTCATAAGACATGGAAGTGGACTCTAACTGCAAAGCCATTATGTTCTACCCAAATAATATAACGTAAGAGTTCACGCTTTCCAACGGTACAGGCTTTCATTTCTCCCTTTCGTCTCACGAAGTGTTACAATATTAAACACTGAAGTCACGGTCCTGCGTCAACAATTTGTCCTTGTTCAAATGCTTTCTCGATTCCGAGTATAATCGATAATCCAATCGCATTGGGGTATGGCCATACACTTTCATCATTATCACTCATCGAGGGGCCCAAGCAAAACATCTCTCTTTCGAGCAGTGTTCTAAACGACCCCGCCTAAGGGCGCCTAGGCGCTAGGCCCCTCTCCAACGCCTAGTTCTAAGCCCCGCCTAGATTCCAACTAATCTCGACTAATTCCGACTAGTCCCCGACTAGTCCTCGCCTAGGCGCTAGGCTCGGCTCCGCCGCCTAGCATCCGCCTAGCGCTTTTTAGAACCTTGCTTTCGAGGGATAAATTCCATCTTGACTTATCATCCTTCCCATCATGAATCCGATCATGCCAAAAATAGCCTTTATAAATATCGTGTTAAGATATCGTTTGACTAAAATCAAACATGACTTTCTTATCATAATGTGTAAAGGTCATGATAATCTCAGAATCTAGAGACTAGTTAAAATAAAGGTGACCTTATGAGATTTAATTATGACATTTGACCATGACATATATCTCATACGGGTGTTCAAGTCCAAATCACTTGTTCTCTAACAAGTACCCATAAATTCTAATGTGCATCTCTATGCATATAATCATCATATGATTATCCATTAACATTTTATACTAATTATTCACATAATAATTAGGACGGAGATTATTATAAACAAATATAAAAAATATATAATAATTCAAATAATAAACACATCTCATATATAATAATAAATGATGTCAAATTACATAAGTCTATCAAC